>JANZLQ010000001.1:9492949-9505623 GCA_026212715.1 Elanus axillaris
GGGGGGTTGTTGTTTTTAAGAGCAGTTTCTTTGGGTGTTTATGGAAGAGCACCAAAAGAATCCATCTGAAAGTTATGGACACTTCAGAATCTTGTCACAAGAGGCAGCTGAATGTCTGGTGTTTCCTATATTTTAAATGTATGTTTTGCATTGACAATACAATTAACATAGTTTTTAATATTTAATTAAAGACTATAAAAAACAACACTGGCTCTCCGAGAAAACCCTTTTCTTACCTCTGCTACTCTAGGGAAATACCTTCCGTTACACTTCTTTGTTTTGTATCTTTTAATGAAATCAGTTATTAAACCAATGAATCATTTTCCTTGATCCTATACCTATTTATTTTCCTTAACAGTCTTTTATGAGGAACCTTATAAAAGTTGTTTCAAAAACTCAAGTAAATTAAATGCACTTAGGTCATCTTGCTCTCCTGTTTTATTAACTTTTTCAGGTTAACAAGACATACTTTTCCCTTCAGAAGCTGTGATCATTTGACCCAATCAAGCTACACTGTGTTTATCTAAACGTTGTATTATCTGATTCTTAATTAGACTGTTTCTCTGGTACTAGTGTTCCTGACACCAATGGGCAACTTTCTAATCTTCTTGGTAATTGCTGTTAGTAGGGATATAAGGACTGATGCAAAGTCCACTGAAGATATTGGAAAAACAGCCTCAGGAACTCCTTTAAAAACCTGTGCAGAAATATCTTTTGACCCTTGTTAGCTAACTCCTCTAACAGCTCCATAGCTTTGTTTTTAATGATTTCAATTTCTTTCAAGTCCATAATCTTCTTTTTCTGAAAAAAAAACCCAACACGCAGCCAAGCAACACAAAGCACCCCACCTCCCCTAACCCAAAAAAGGGCTTCTGCTTGCAAAGTACAATTACTTTTTGCATTATTCTTCCTGTAGACTGGGGACTGTCTTTTATATCTTCTTCTTCCCCTCCTTATCACCAGCTGCAGCTTTTGTTAGCAGATGTCTCTTCCTAGCAATACTTTTCAAAATGCACAGGGCTCGTGGGACTAAATTATAAAAAAAAGGTAGACCAACCCCACTGCACACCCAGCTAGTCAGTGGATGGGATGTCGCTTTCTGTGTGCAGTTTTCCCATCTGGAAGACTTGCTATCCTGTGTGTTTGTTGGCTTCTCTAATCTATGGTGCCTCCTCTACTTAATAAAGGAGACTGGAGTAATATGTGAAGCACCTAGAACTTACATGAACCAAATCATACTTTTCCCTTTGCATTCAAAGATTTTTATGCTTATAGCTATTTATAAACAGCCTGCAAACATGGAAAAAAGTAGCTTAAGGCATTATTTCCATAACTCACTGTGTGTGGAGCTGTCTAGGGCATAGCACAACAGCCAGTATGTTCAGCTAAAACAATTTCTAACCCACAGGTTTTGGTTGCAAGTTGCAGTTTCTGGCTCAGTTTCCACTTTCCAAGCAGGATTTCCTGGCCATAGGTGTCTGTCTATGACAGGCTGTTTTGCTAGATCGGAGGCTCACCACTCCCTCTGCCAGGCACGGGTGTTGGTCTTCCTCTCGTAATCTCTTCTAAGGAAAATTGCAGAGGGATATGTGGCAGCAGTCAGTGGTGGAAAAGAGTAAGGGGCATATTGCCTCTATATCAGATTATGGGTACATCATCACCAAAGAGCTCAGCCAGGTCCACTGAGAAAGGGGAGCTACACAGGAGAGACAGCAGGACAAGGAGGAGTATGCAGGACATTAGGGGAGAAGACAGTCCATAGCATAAAAAGTATCTTTTGCTAGGGCAACATAGTGGAGTGGAGCTCTAGGAACTACAGGGATGTCTTCTACACTTTGCATAAAGTTATGCGAATCACTCTTCTGGCTTTGCGCTGTGGCTTTTCATACTCTGAAATGGGCTCCAAAGAGATTCCTCTGTTGGGCAGAGAAAAGAGATGCGCTTCAGAAACAGGGTGGGGGCAAGAGGCTTGTACAGCAGCCCCCCTCCCCCCTCATTCATTCATCAGTTGGAAGCATTAATTATTCTCAATTTGAATTAGTTTTGGGGAGTGGGAAGGACACCGTTGCTGGAGGTGTGGTTTTTCCTAGACCCCATCATACCGCATGATGACGCTTGTCCTTCGCTTTACATTCTTTAACCTTTGGATATTTCTCATTTTTATGAGTGTTGTCTTTCTTCCCATCTTCTCTCTTTGTGTCCAGCACAGATTTTATTGTTCCTTCTGCATATCTAGGACTGAGCAGCTTTCTCCATTTCCTCTACTTCTTCCCTGTGTCTTGCCTCCCTTCCCTGCGGCTGGACAGCATTGCCTTGATCAGTGAAGTGGCAACATGTCACTTACACCATAAACTGCTGAGATTCACATGTGGTCAGAATAGCTATGGAACACAGCTGCATACCAACGGGAGACCACCAATCACTCATATTTCTAAACTGCTTGTCGCAGTTCTTCAGTATGTAGGCTGTGATGCTGCCAAAAGCAATCTCATCTCTTAGGCACCCATCCATTTCTTCTCTTCCCAGACCCTCAAGGTATCCCAGTCAAACCACCTTCTTCATCTTGCCCCATCTGTCTGCCCCACATTCCTCTGTCCTCAGGGCCCATCTTTTCTTTTCAGCAACCGTAGCTTCTGCTGCTTGACTCCCCACCTCCCAGTTGACTAAACCCAAACTATTGAAAAAGGAAAAGCTGTAAATCACAGTAGGAGAGGGGGGATACATAACAATCTCTGAAAACAAGACAACAGAAAATTGATAAAGGGGGTTGAGATCAGCAGAGAAAAAATCCACAGCTGCAATCAATAGAGATAAGTTTTTCAAGTACATTAGAAAACAAAATTCTAGTAATGACACATCCAATATGAGATGGATATTGCTTCATTGAGAAATAATGATGCAAGAAGTAAGTGTATGTGTGTATGTTTTGTTACATATTTGGGAAAACAGTTTAATGAACAATGTGTTGTATACGAGATTATTTTTTTGTTAGTAAAGAGAATTGTGTGCATATAATAGAGAGTTCTTAGAGAACTGATTTTAAATGGATACCCTAGGTGGCAGAAAATTTTACAGTATGTGATATTACTAAACTTGAAATAACAGTAGATTTAATCCTCATTGACATTTCAAAGTTTAACTTTCCAAAGAAGAATGTGTAAGAGCTTCTGCTGGATATATGTGTGGCTCAGCTCTAGGACCAGAGATCTGAAGCCAAGTCCGGCATTACAGCTGAGACCTGCTGTGGGTGAAACACAGGTTGAAATGGTAATGACGTAAGGATGAGCAGACACTAGCAGAAAGGAGTATATAACATTTGCTGAAGGAAAGCTGGTAAAAACATTTTTTATGTAGGCAGATTTACACATCTGGTAACAAAAAAATGGACAATGGTGGGCTGGCCCCAGCTAGCAGCCAAACTCCCACCCAGCTCCTCACTTGTCCCGTCAGCAGGATGGGAGATGGATTTGGAAGATCAAGAATGAGAAATCTCATGGGTTGAGATAAAGACAGGAGATCACTTACCAAGTATCATTGTGGGCAAAGCAGACTCGACTTGGGGAAATTAATTTAGTGCCAAATAATATATGGAATCATGGAGTCATAGAATGGTTTGGGTTGGAAGGGACCCTAAAGTTCATCTAGTTCCAATCCCCCTGCTATGGGCAGGGACATCTTCCACTAGACCAGGTTGCTCAAAGCCCCATCCAAGCTGGCCTTGAACACTTCCAGGGATGGGGCATCCACAACCTCTCTGGGCAACCTCTTCCAGTGCCTCACCACCCTTACAGTGAAGAAATTCCTCCTTACATCTAATCTAAATCTACCCTCTTTCAGTTGGAAGCCATTGCCCCTTGTCCTGTCACTATATGCCCTTGTAAAAAGTGCCTCTCTAGCTATCTTGTAGGCCCCTGTTAAGTACTGGAAGGCTGCTATAAGGTCTCCCCAGAGCCTTCTATTCTCCAGGCTGAATAACACCAACTTTCTCAGCCTGTCTTCACAGGAGAGGTGCTCCAGCCCTCTGATCGTCTTTTGGCCCTCCTCTGCACTCTCTCCAACAGGTCCATGTCATAGTTGTGTTGGTGTCCCCAGAGCTGAATGCATTACTCTAGGTGGGGTCTCACGACAGTGGAGTAGAGGGGGAGAATCACCTCCCTTGACGTCCTGGTTATGCTTCTTTTGATGCAGCCCAGGATGCAGTTGGCTTTCTGGGCTGCAAGCGCACATTGCCAGGTCATGTTGACCTTCTCATCAACCAAGTCCTTCTCTGCAGGACTGCTCTCAATCTACTCATCACCCAGCCTGTATTTGTGGTTGGGATTTCTCTGACCCATGTGCAGCACCTTGCACTTGGCCTTGTTGATCTTCATGAGATTCACATGGGCCCATTCGTCCAGCTTGTCCAGATCCCTCTGGATGGCATCCATTCCCTCCAGTGTGTCAACTGCCCTACACAGCTTTGTGTCATTGGCAAACTTGCTGAGGGTGCACTCAATCCCACTGTCCATGTTACCGACAAAGCTGTTAAACAGTGCCAGTCCCAGTACCAACACCTGAGGAAGGCCACTCATCACTGGCCTCTACTCAAACGTTGAGCCATTGACCACAACTCTTTGAGTGCGACCACCAAGAGGTCCATTCATCAAATCCATGTCTCTCCAATTTAGAGACAAGGATGTTGTGCTGGACAGCGTCAAATGCTTTGCACAAGTCCAGGCAGATGACATCAGTTGCTCTTCCCTTATCCAACAACACTGTAATCCTGTTGTAAAAGGCCACAAAATTTGTCAGGCATGATTTGCCCTTAGTGAAGCCATGTTGGCTGTCACCAATCATCTCCTTATTTTTCATGTGCCTTAGCATAGTTTCCAGGAGGATCTGCTCCATGGTCTTGCCAGGCACAGAAGTGAGACTAACTGGCCTGTAGTTCTCCAGGTCTTCTTTTTTTCCCTTTTTAAAAAAGAGGGTTATGTTTCCCCTTTTCCAGTCAGTGGGAACTTCCCTGGAGTGCCATGACTTCTCAAATATGACGGATAGTGGCTTAGCCACTTCATCCGCCAGTTCCCTCAGGACCTATGTATGCACCTCATCAGGTCCCATGGACTTGTGCACCTTCAGGTTCCTTAGATGGTCTCAAACCAGATCTTCTCCTACAGTGGGCAGTTATTCATTCTCCCAGTTCCTGCCTTTGCCTTTTGTGTCTTGGGCAGTGTGGCTGGAGCACTTGTTGTTGAAGACTGAGGCAAAAAATTGTTGAGTACCTCAGCCTTCTCCATATCCTGGATAACCAGGTCTCCTGTTTCCTTCTGGAGAGGGCCCACATTTTCTCTAGTCTTCCTTTTATCACCAATGTACCTATAGAAGCTTTTCTTGTTGCCTTTGATGTCCCTGGCCGGATTTAATTCTATCAAGGCTTTAGCTTTCCTAGCCTGATCACTGGCTGCTCAGACAATTTCTCTGTATCCTCCCAGGTTACCCGTCCTTGATTCCACCCTCTGTAGGCTTCCTTTTTGTGATTGGGTTTGTCCAGGAGCTCCTTGTTCATCTATGCAGGCCTCCTGGCGTTTTTGCCTGACTTCCTCTTTGTTGGGATGCATCACTCCTGAGCTTAGAGGACATGATCCTTGAATTTTAACCAGCTTCCTTAGGCTTCTCTTCCCTCCAGGGCTTTATCCTATGGTAGTCTACCAAGCAGATCCCTGAAGAGGCTAAAGACTGCTCTCCTCAAGTCCAGGGTAGTGAGCTTGCTCTGAGCCCTCCTCGTTGCCCTAAGGATCTTGAACTCCACCATTTCATGGTCACTGCAGCCAAGGCTGCCCTTGAGCCAGTTCTTTGGCCGTGGGCTGTGGCTCCACTGCAGACTGCACTTGGAACCAGCTGTATAACTCCTTCTTAGGCTCCCTGATGTTACGCAGCCTTCTACCACCTCCTGCAGCTCACCTTCCTGCTGTAGGAGGTCCTCCACCTGGGCATAGCTTTTGCAGGCAGGTCTGCTGCCTGTCCCTGCCCTGGGAGAAAGGTCTAGGCAGTTCCTGCAATGTGACTTTTGCACTGCAGCCTCTCCCTTCAGCAGCTCCATCTGGGTGAAGGCATTGGCCACCACTGGGGTAGATGGTGCAGACCCCCAAGCCCGAGCCGCAGCCTTTGCTCTCAGGCGAGTTCCTGCCATTCTGCCTTGAGGCTCAGGTGGGGTGAGTGCCCTTGGCCCGGTCACAGAACAGCAACCAGTTGCTGGGTTATGTGGACTTCAGTCCTCTCCACTCAGCCAGTGGAATGTTCCTCCTTCAAAGAGGTGCCCTCCCGCAAAAAATACTGCGTGAACTGCCACGCCATGTCCTGGGTGATATGCCATGCCCTGTATTCCTGTCCTGTTCACTTGTGCAAATGGGATATATATATTTAAGTACTGCTTCAGGTATTGGGAAGCCAAAAAAGAAATATTAAACCACATAGGGAAAACACCTTTCCTCCCCCCTTTCCCAGGGTTGACTTCACTCAAAGCACTTGTCCTCTGCACATTGTTATCACTGAAGTTTATGCCCAGCCCCTTCATTAGCCAAACAGGCAGCACAGGATGGGGTTGCAGTCAGTACACAGCAGCTCCTTTCTTCTCATTCTTTTCCTCTGCTCCAGCATGGGTCCTCCACAGGCTGTAGTTCCTGACAGGAATATCTGTCTGCTCCACAGGCTGCCGGGAACACCTACTCTGCTATGGAGCACCTCGTCCTCTGATCCTAGTGTTCCCTCTGTTGTTTCTCACACTTTTTGTTCTCTTGCTCTCTCCATCCAACATTTTCTGCCCTTTTTTAAATATATTTTCACAGAGGCACCACACACTTAGCTTATTGGCTGAGCTTTGGCTCACAGTGAGTCAGTTGCTGTGTCCAGCGCAGGGCAGCCCCTGACCTTTCCCACAGTGGCCATCCCTGCATTCCCCTGTGCTACCAAAACCTTGCCACAAATACCCAGTACAGACCTATTAAAAGAGATTGTGTCTTTCAAAACAGTGATTTGGGATTGGAGGGGGGGAAAAGTTCCTCTGTATGCTTCTGCAATGCTGTTTTGTGGGCACAGAGACACATAAAGGTGCTCTTGGGTTCATTTGGTTTAGCCAATTCACAAATTTTCCCAAGTCTAGTCTAAAATTGTTCAGATTTTCTAGTACTAGAACCACCTGTCAACACAGAAGAGTCTTCTCTGCTGTTATTAATATTCAACTCCCTTCTTACTCCATACTCCTCCCTCATCATGACAATGTTCTGGCTAAATTCATGATGGACTCTATCCCTGTGGTGTGCAGAACTACCAAACATGAGGAGTAACAGCCCAGTTCCAGGAATGGAATTTGTAATACTGAATTTGGGGGATTTGTATACACTACAGTGAATATTGAAAAAAAAAAAAATACTATCAGAGACTAGGATTTGTGACAATGATGATGCTGAGCACAGGAATGTCCACAGCCCTACATTGGAGACAACAGTGACACAGGTTGTGTGGAGTTTCTTCCACATGAGTTCATGTGTCTATCCAAGAGCAGCACTTAGGCAATTTGTGAAATTGGGATTTGGAGCATGAAACTTATTCCCATGTTTAGACAATTAGACCTCTATCTTCTTATAAACCACTAACGGCTGTGTTGAATCCTGCAATCAGAGCACCTGCTGAAAAAAAACAAAGGCCTGTGTCCTACATTCCAGTTGAGATCTGTAGGTATAACTGCAATTGTTTGGGGAAGGGAGAACCGAAGTACCTCCCACCACCCCCCTCACTCATTGTGTCTATTTTGAAACTGGAAAAGGAGCATAAAACCCACAGGTGTGTGGAACAAACAGGTGGGAAGTCTTTTGTGTGGCACCTGTTGGAAAAACCGTGCCTTGAGGTTCTGCTCTGTCTGCTTAGGCATTTTAATTTTGACATTTATTGGATGAGGAAAAAAAAGTCCAAAGAGCACAGCATATCTCTGGTATGATCTTGGCTCAGTTCTATGCTGTAGGGTGACAGCAAGACACACTCTGCATAGTCCAGACCCATGCCCAGCAGTACCAACTTTCCAGTTTAGGCCTGGGGAAACTGGGATTTGAATATATGCCATACAATATCTGCGTGTGTCTCCAACGTGTGGCTGCTCACTTGTTCAGTGCTGGGCTGCTGCTGAAGTACGGAGTGACCCTAGATCACTGGCAGTGTCCAGCAGGTGCTGTGAACAATACCACAGTGTGGGCTTTAGGGAACTCAACACCTGATCCCTCCAAGGGAGAAGGAGAAACGTAAACATTATAAGTACATTAAGGTATCACCTTCTGCTAACAGAAAGAAATGCCACTGAGCTATCTTTAGTAAGGCTTATCCTAAAGGTCAATCTTGAGCTAGGTCATGACATGAATTTAAAATATAATGTTGTGGTTTGGATCCATCTCTTGGCTTTTGTACTTCCCCACCTCTCCCCATACCATGTGGAATAACAATGGAGAATGGCAAATTTCAGGTGTAATGAGGCAATTTCTCTTCTCTGCAGAAGCTCTGTTGCCACCTCTGATGAGAAGTAAGCACCACCATTCCCTGCTCGCTCAGCTGGTTCTTTCTCACCAGACTTAGACGCTGTCGACAAAACCAGGAAAGAGAAGCCATCCAAAGCCCTGCTCAGGCAGCAGTGGTGCAGACTGTGGGAACCTTGGGTTCATACCCATCTTCTGCCTAAACCTATGAATGTATATCCCACCACAGGCTGTCTGCTACCAGATGGCAGCTACCAGGCTGTCTGCTGCCAGGGGGAGAATGTTTATCTTGCTCTTTCCATTTACAGTTGGCATACAATGGTGTATATGTATAAAGCCTCAGTTAGTGAGATACAGGGCTCTTCTCACATTGTCGCCATGCTCTAAAGGGAACAGCTTCAATTTGAGAGAACTCTCACGACAAAATCATGAGTAGTCCACAGTGTTAAAGTTTTGTGGGTTGAGTCTCTTCAGGCAGGTGAGGGATTTGCTCCATCACCACTGTAAACTGGTGCTCTACTAAGCTAGTGAATGAAAAAGTGTGAAACCCTCTGCTAGGTAACTTAAAAACTCTGGTCTGAAAACAGGGCTGAGGCAAAATAATTCCACAGTTTTTGCTTTGGATACACAAAGAGTTAAGGGGAAATTGCAATCTCTGTCATTAATAAACAGGTTTTTTAAAAAATGTGTTTTGCTCAAACTTGCTTCCACTCAGTGCATGGGAGGAAGATAATTGAGGCTGGGCAGAGTTACTTGAATCCTGCAAGTAGGTGAGGTCCTACAGGGCTAGAGGCATTTCCCTTTGGAAATGAAGGCCAACCCTGAACCTACTCTGTACTTGCAGAAGGATCATGAGAGCCAGAAGCACAGAGGACCTTGTCATTCCTATTAAGCTCCCCCTGTGCAACTTCTACCATCTTCAGACCAGCACCCTTATGGCTGCATCTATGTATGCTGCTCTGCTGCACAGGCTCTGGCCAGAATGTGGACCTATGCATTCTATCTGGGGCCAGGTCAAATGGACTAGGGCCTTGCCATCTGCAGGGTCCTTCAATGGGGCCTTGCATCATATAAAGACAGTCTTCCACAGTGGAAAGACAAAGTCCATGGGAATTATTAGAAGTCCACATCCTCCATCACTCTGATCCCTGAGATTTGGGCACCATTCACAAAATGAGCATAAGGGGTCTGTCTCTGCCCCAACAGGAAGGAAATCACTGCCCTTTAAAATCAGATCACTATGCTTTGGTGATTTCATCACAGGTTTTTTTACTGTCCTGAAAGCATCAAACAGAAAAGGCTAGCTGCTGCTGCAACATGCCCCAGGCACAGTGTGATTTAGTGGCAGACCTCTGGTTGCAGCTCAGGACATCACTTGTGTTTATGTGTGAGAATCGCACTCCCCTGCCAAAGTACAAAACACCAGGCCACGTGCTTTCTAGCACACCAGTTGTCATGTGCATCCAGGGGGAACCAAACCCCAGGAACAGCCCAGCCCTGTGTGTCCCTCCTGGCTGCAAGCACACCTGCAAGCACAACCATGCGCACACGCAGGAAATCTGTGCACGCTCCTCAGAGTGCCCCGAGATGACACGCATGTCTGTGCACACACCCTGGCACTGCCTGACAGCAGGAGGTCAGCCCCAGCCCCAGCTTGCTCTCTGCTCCGTCTTGGGTTTGCTTTAATGGCTCCTCCGAGACACTGCCTCAGCAGAGTGAGTTTATGAATGTGACATATCATTCAATATAATCTACCATAAGCCACTCTGTTACCATGGTAACTGCCTCCTTAGCCCAATTCCTGGGGCTCCTCAGGTCTGCTTGATATTCACCTTGACACCTTTGCTGGAGACCTTGGGGAAACGCATTAAGTGTGAAAACACCTTGCACTTATTGGGCCAAGGTAATTCCTCCCCACATGGATGTGCACATCATATCATCTCCAAGAGAGCGGGTCTCACTTCCCTGACTCCTGTCCATCCTCTACTTCTCTGGCTCCCTGCATGGCTAATAAGCTGCAAAGCCCAACCTGGGCAAGAGCCTGGGGTCCTCTATAATCAGAAACACTGAATTGTCAGTGCTCTGGCCCAGGCTCTTGCTGAAAGAGCTAGGCAGATGTGATTAGGAGAGTATGTGAAATATTGACCCTAGCTAACATGATTTCTCTGTATTTCTGATCCCCTGCATGTGGCTAACTTTCCTTACTTTGAGCCTTCCTTCTTCCATGTCCAATTATTCTTTTTTTTTTCCTTGATTTCTGGGCCAGGCATTAACTTTTCTGCTCAGTCTCCTGATTTGCCTTTCTTCCCAGGGACTTCTCCTTAGGAACTTTGCCTTATGCATTCTTTTGCTCTGCTCCTATGTGTCTGTTTCACCACTGGTTGATCCATTGCCCGCACTGGTCCAGTTCCCTAATTCCTGCCAGGTTATGGGACTGGCATTCTTGTACACACCTACCAGGTTCTGTCCCTGTCTCCTTACACCCATCAGAGAGAAGCATCACAGACCATCATAAGGGTAAAGAATGAGGTTTAATAGCAGTCAAGATGCCTCGTCAGGCAAATTTTCAGGAAATATGGTAAGTGATAATGGTGAATATGTTTTAGCCATTGCCAAGCCTTTCACAATAGCTGTTAATGACAGCACCATGGGTTCTTCTGCTCTATCCCAGCATGTAAGATGTCTCTCCAGCACTCCTACCTATGGATAATTTTGGTTAGCATAATGATGAGTCCCTGCTGGAGATTTCCAGAGGTCTGTTTCAAAAGCTACTGACAGAGTGAGTGAGTGGCAGAGATTTACACAGTCATGCTGGCAGGCAGTGATATTCTGGAAGGAGGAAGAGTTAGTGCTGTTAGAAATGTCTTCTTTTCTCCAACATGCCTGGGAAGATCTCATCTGATTTCCTGTTTACTCTTCATTTGATACTTGGTTAGATGGGAGGCCTTCACAGAAAGGATCTAAACTGCACAGAATCTCTAGCAAGTGACAGAAAGGAAGGGAAGAATTTATGTTCCCTGGTTTGGAGCACAGTACCAATGCCAAACACTGTTTTTTATTATGCCTTGTTTGGAGATTTTGAGTCCTGTGTGCCAAGCAATCACTTCTTTTTGTTTTCTGGAGCAGAAGGGTGTTATCCGATTTGTTTCTCAGCATGCAAGAAATTGGGAAACTGAGGCACCATGACCATAACAATAGCATAAAATACCACTGTGTTGCCTACACTGCATGTGGCAGGAGGAGGAACTGGATCTGATGGGGGACCACAGGTGGAGGGCAGAGAATGTTTGGTAATTTGGAAGTGCTTGGTACGGCTGCCACAGAGTGCACATGCTCTGGCCCATGCTCAGCCACAGTGGTAGATTCAGCTATCAAGAGGACTGGTGCTGGGAGAGGAACAATTTAAGCTAAGCATCTAGGAGATGAGGCTGCCCTGTGCTGTCCTCACAGCCATTCCCTCTGTTTCCTCCTGTGATGTTTGGGCTACTGCAAAGGTTTTCAGATAGCTGGGAAAGAATCAAGGAAGCCTTTTTGACAGGGAATGATATTTGAACCCTACAAAACTCTTGTGCTTTTGATAGTGATCTCACCAGGAAGATGTCTCAGGGCAGGAGAACCTCCTCTGCTCTGCAGTTGTGACTGCTTAACCAGCAGGGGAGAGACCAGGCTGAAGCCTGTTTTCCAGCTTTGGAGAAGGGAATTATACATGAGCTTCATTCACAGGCAACCCCCTCCACACTCCTGTCCTGCTGCCAGCCCACGGCTATTTCCTCTTCTTTCTGCTTCTGAAAAGTTTCAAGCCATGCTGGCTTTTACCCATATTTCACCCATCCCAGGAGTGTGTTTCTGTATCAGTGATGGCTCATCCTCCATAGCAGGACTGCAAATTCCCCAACCTGCCAGCAATGCAGTTACAAGGGAGCTCTCCTGGCCAGACCCATGATTAGTTCTGATTTCTGGTCCCTGTGTCTCTAACTCTGCTCAGTATTTACCTGATGCCTGACAACCAGTGGGCAGCAAAGAAATCTGTTTCCCCCAGTTCCTAGCTGAAATCCCTAAAGACAAGGTTACAGAGTCTGGCTACATCTTGTCTTTTCTCTTTTTGTATTTATGTCATTTACATTCCTGGGAACACTGTGGCCACCTTCACAGCAGAGTGGTTGGCTACCCCCCCCC
>JANZLQ010000001.1:9505723-9524147 GCA_026212715.1 Elanus axillaris
CCGACATGAGAGCACCCTCCCGGTAGCTGGGGCACTGTCCTGAGAAAGGGTAGTTCTGGATTTTGGGATCACAAGGAGCCTTTTTGGTGGCTTTTCATAGAAGTGTGTTCTGCCCATTAGGCTTTTCTACATGACACTGATGCTGTCCCCACCTCCAGCTAAACGTTAATGAGCCATAGAGCCAACCCCAGAAAAGCCTGGCATCTGTGAGCTCTAGCTTCAGAGAGACGTCATAAATCCAGGCAAGCAAGAATTTCAGACATGTTTGTACTTGCTACTGGCTGGCTGTTTCATGCCTACACTCATCATGTGGCTACTGAGAATCCCACCCCACATGACTCGCTTTCTCTGAGGTGCTGGATGGGAAAGTGCCTGTCCTTGCTCTGCGCTGTGCATGGCAGCCAGGAGCTGGACCTCAGCACTCAGCACTTGCAGGCCTCAGCCTAAGCCTAAGGAAACACTTTGCTAACAATTGCATGGATACTGTAAGCCATAGGGAAAGAGTACCTTGAAATGGCAACAAACATGGGACAACAACAGCCAGGACCAAAAGACAGGACTGTGGAAGCAGTGCTTTGCTTCTCACATGGAGAAGAGAAGGTATGGGTGGGCTGGGGAATTCCTGCTGAACCCTTCTCTAGTGGCTTATTACTTGTGAAATACTTTGTGTACATCTGAGCACATTTGATCTCCTCTGATACCAAAAGATCATCAAGAGAAGTTGTCAGCTTTTATGGTAGGTGTTGAATTGGGGAGGGAAGCAGGTTGTTAATGCTAAGATATCTTTCCTGCCTGGACCGGTTCAACCTGTGATAAGATGTAAGGTTAGGATGTACTGTCACAATGCTTGATCTCAGTCCAAGACAAGTTTTGAGCAATTGCTTAAGGGCATGTTTGAGCAAACAGAGCCATTCTGGATTTGGGCCAGTCTCTGGGGCTGGACTTGGAGAGCCAGAGGCTGTGTACCTGCAGATGAGAACACCGGTACGCTGGAGGCAGTTTGTGATGGTAGGACAATCAGAAAAGGCAGTAACACCCTCCACACCCTCTGCAAGCTTCTGGATGATGTTCTGCTGTCATCACTCTACATTCAGCAATGTCTGACTGCTTTGGAGATATTCCCAACTTTAAACCCAGACCCTTCACACAGATTCTGCTGAGGATCCCCTTCACACCACCCACTCTAATAACTCCACAGCCCTAAACTCCCAGCAGCTGTCTTTATGCATGGAGACCCCAAAACTGATCTGACAGATAGTTCTCTAATCCTGAGGTGGCATAGAAAGACAGTAAATTCTTGTCATCTCACCATCCAACTTTTGCTCTTCACTCTGTCTGCTCCTTCTCTAGGACTACAGTTCTAGAAAGGCTTGCCTATAGGAACCAGAGGAAGAAATGGATGCTCTTGCCAACATGGTCTCCTCCATCAGGTAGGAAAACAGGGTCAGGCAGAGCCCCTGGCAGAGATAAGGTGTGTAGGCAGAACTAGGGATGGTCCCTGCATGATATGGCAGTTTCTGCTGGCACAGCATTGGCATCCTTGGCAGGAGCAGCTGGGTGCTCTTCAGGGGAGGAATACAAACAGCACAGCTTGTAGGAAATATGGGAATCATATGGGGGTGATCACCTGGCACTTTCATTTGGTTGAACTTGTATGAAAAATGAGCATGAAAGACTGGTAGAATCCTTACAGTTAGGATTGTAATAGGAATGTAATAAGAAGCATTTCCTACAAATCCAGGGAAGTAAATATGTAATTAACTTGAAAACTCTCAAACAGCATTGCGTTACACCTCCAGTCAGGGAGTCTCTGGGTGATGAATGTAGCTGAAACAGCTGTGAAGAAGAGCTGTGAAGATGGCGTCTGCATGGGCTAATGAGTGCAGTCTGCCCTACACATTGGCTTTTACTTTCATGAAGTCTGAAATGTGGAAAAGCCTTCTGGAGGCCTCTAACCTATCCTCCTGATCCCTCCCCAGGGCTAACTTCAAAGTTAAATCAGGTTGCTCATGGCCTTGTCCAGTCAAGTTTTGAAAATCTTCAGGGCCAATGTTTTTTTACTACTCACTTTGCTATAGATCCTTCCTCAGCCAGGCCAAACAGACCCAGTTCCCTCATACACCATGCACTCAATACCCTTGGGTATTCTAGTGACCCTCCACTGGACTCCGCAGGCTTTCTTGGCATCCTCCTTGTACTGGAGTGCCCCCAAACTGTCCACAGTTCTCCACATGCAGCCTCAGGAGTGCTGAGTAGACAGGAATAACCCATGTCCCCCATCCTCCAGCTGTGCTCTTGGTAATACAGCCCTGTCTGGGCTGGGGATGTGCTGCCACTTGGGAAACGGGGGAATAGTCAGCTTTGGTGCACATCCATCTGTTTTTTTGATCTACATTGGTGTGTGATGAGGACACCTCCCCAGTGCATCAGCATACCTACTGTATGTCCCACCCAAGATATATCCTTTAGGAAGGCTATCACAGGAGAAGGACTGACTATTAGGAGAGCAGACTAGAAGGCATGCTTCACCCAGAAACAAAATGATGGTCTGGAGGAGATAAGACCACTTTCTGTAAGTATTTTTGGGAACTGGGACTACCTGGGAAGGAGATGTTTTAAGCAATTGGATGGTGGTGGCTCAAGGAAAGATAGGGATGAATTCACAGGCCATCTAAGTTTAGGCTGGAAACTTGAGGTGGTATAAGGTGCAGTGGTAGTAGCAGTCTGGAGAAAACTTCCAGTTTCATGTCAGGAGGGAGGAAAGTTCAGAGGATGTAAGCCAAATGAAAAAGGATGGCAAATTCAGAAGAGAGCTGCCTGGAAGCAGGTGGAGAAGATGTCCTGGACTGAGTTTCTGTCATGGGCAGGAGCTGAGAGGGTTTATTGACAGGCACCCAGATGACTTAACACAACCTGACATGCCCAGTTTCGGCCAAATTACTTAGACCTTTCACACCAGAAGTGTGAGCCCTAGGATAGTTTGGCCTTCTTAGACCTGAGTCAGGTTTCTGTGGGCTCAAGGGAACCTAGCAGAAATACAGGAAATTTTTGGTTTTAGCAGTTTTCTCTGGGCCTGTAAGCTGGGAGTTTGAGGCAAGAAAAAGGAAAGGGATATTCTGTGGGTAACTGGGACAATTCTGGCCAGTTCCCAGCTGCAGCTTTGAAGATTGACGGTGGGGGCAAGTAGCAGGAGAGTGAGAAAATCAAAGGCATATCTCTAAAGCTACATTTAAAAAAAAAAAGAAAAAAATTTAAAAAAAAAGAAAAGGAAAGCATTTCATCCATCTGCTTGCATTTTCCTTGGTGCTTCTTTTCCATTGCTTTGATAAGCAAGATACTAAAGAAATGTTATGGAAGAAATTTCCTTCCCCTGGCAAGCACTTTCCCTTATCTATTTCCCCCCAAATGAAAAGATTATTTAAAAAAAAAAAAAAAAGAGAGAGAAAGAAAGAAAAGAAAGGAAAAAAGCTGTAAAGGTTTCTGTGATTTAACAAGGCCATTGTGGGAAATATTAAAGAATCAGAGGAAACCAATGGCTGGCTTTGATGTAGAGCCTTTGAAAAACCTGAGCAGTGAGAAACAGCCCTGACCCATGCATGTCCTGATAAAAGGGAAGAGCAGGACTTGTCACACTGAAGCCAGGCCTCTGTCTGTCAAATCACATGAAAGTGCCAGGTCCAAACATGGTTTTGCTGACACTCAGTGTCCGACTGGCTGTGTGCAATCCAGCTGTTTCAATCTAGCCAGAGGCCTGGAGCAAGCAGAATGGACTGGAGGAGAGGCTGCTGCATGGCAGCTGCTGCTCTGCACACCAAAGTGTGTAAGAAGCAGTGAGCTGCAGGAGCCACCTTCCCTCTTCATACCATATGTTTCTGGCCAGGAAGCAGGATGGGATTACTGTTGTGCATGAGAGGCAGAGAAGGGCTACTTGACTTTGCAAGGCTGTAGTCAGCCTCCACTAAGGATAGAGCAGCTGAGGATGCTCCTCTTTCATCTGAAGAGCCCTGCAGGCTTGCAGGATGCACTGCATGCAGCAAGATGCATTGCTTTTAGGATGCATTGCACACAGTGAGACACACTGCTCACAGAATGCATTGCACACAGTGAGAGGGCAGAAACCCACTGTGGGTGAAAACTGGGGCCCTGACCAGGTCCCTTGAAACCAGTGCTGGCTGTAGTATGAAACCTGTGGCTGGGAGGAATGAGGCAGGAGGTCACTATCATATCCCATGGTGAGCACTGTCCCTTCTTCACATCAGCTCAGCCCCTCTACTCACTGGCAAACCCAAAAGAGACATGGATGTACTGAAGAGAGTCCAACAAAGGGCATGAAGATGTTGAAGGGACCAGGGCATCTCTTATGTGAAAAAAATCTGAGAGAGTTGGGACTGTTCAGCCTGGAGAAGACAAGGCTCGGGGGAGGATCTTATCAGTGTATACAGTGTATGTAAATACCTGAAGAGAGGGTGCAAAGAGGACATAGCCAGGCTCTGCTTAGTGGTGCCCAGTGCCAGAACAAGAGGCAATGGGCAAAAATTGAAACAAGGGGGCTCCATCTGAACATCAGGAAACACTTTTTGAGGGTTACTGAGCAGTGGAACAGGTTGCCCAGAGAAGTTGTGGAGTCTCATCCTTGGAGATATCCAAAAGTCATCTGGATATGGTCCTTGGCAGCCAGCCCTAGGTGGCCCTGCTTGATCAGAGGGGTTGGACAAGATGACCTCCAGAGGTCCCTGCCAACCTCAGCTGGTCTGTGATGCTGTGATTCTGATACATCAGCTTTAGGTCATACTATTCCAATAAACTCTGGGCACAGAGTTGGGGAAGATGTACAAAGTCTCTGAAGTCTTTGCTCTGACACATCACAGCAAGAATTTGTGACAGCTTCTCCTACATGAGAGATGGGAACATTTCCAGAAAGTAAATGTAATCCTTCCAGCAAAGGGCTCATGACAAAATGCCTCAAAGACCATTTGGGAAAGCATTTTTCTTGGCTTAAGTCCTCACTCACAAGTCTTTGAAGACTAAACTAAGCCACATACTCTGCTAGTGGCTAATGGTGCAGGAAATGAGCACTCAGAGAGAAGGTACCAGTTAGATAAAACAGTCTCCACAAGCCCAATACAAAATTAGCTGAGAGCCTTGTGGCAGCCACAGATTAATCTCATTGCAGTCTTAGAGGCAGCTGTTCCAGCAGATGAGCGATCTGTAAGCCTTATGAGGATTAGTTTGGGTAGCAGTGTGTGCTTTACAGGAGTGGAGGTAGGGGAAGTCTCCCTAGGGCAAGAGTGGTTGGAGGACAGTGACAGATCTTGACCCCCATACAGCACACCCCAGTCCCTCACACCACCCCACCCTCATGACCTTCCATCATTGCTCCCCTTCCTCCCACTGCTGATTCAGACCCCCAGACCCCACAAGTGTATCCTCACTCTGCGAACCATACTGATGGCCCCTGCCAAACAGGAAATCCAGTGGCAGCCCCCAACCTCCACCATCACAACTGGTCACTGCTTTTAACTCAGGTGATCCCATGAAGATCTCTTGAGCCTGGTCTGTCTTCAGGAACAGCCATAGCTGTGAAATAAGCAGGGATAGAGAGCAACAGGAGAGTATGCAGTAGACTAAGAACAGGGACGTGGGCACAGAAGCTTGCACTGCTATGTGGCAAGGGATTGATCCCAGGAATAGGTAAAAACTGCAGAAATCAAAGACCTGTGACAGCCCCAATGACCACCTGCTCCCACACAGGGGAAGGCCACCACCTCTCCTGGCATGGGTCAGGGACAGCTGAAGCCATTTCTGGGACACGGGCTATTGAATTCTGCCTCGGTGAATTGAAGGTCACCTGCAGGTTATTCCACCTGAAACAAAATAGGTGAACCCCAAGATGCTGTGCAGACCTGGATGGGGCCTCAGTCTGACTGTCAAATCAGGTGAGGTCCTCTGGATCACTGTCTTGGATGTGTTTCTTACTGTTCCAAACCATCATACAAATTTTTGTGTTTCTTATCTTGTTTTGGCTCTGGGATGAAGGGAAAGCATTGCTTGATGCTTGCTTTAAACCTTGAATCTGCAGAGATAATTTTCCAGTAACAGCTTCAATTCCTGGGGTTTTTTGCATCAGCTCTGTACAACTGACCTTAAAAAGTGGGGCTGAATGGAAGAAGGTCTAGAACACAGATGAGATGAACTGAGAACAACCTGCTTGAACAGTGCTCTGAGCTTGAGACCAGGTCAAAGAACAGAATGGTCCACAAAAGACCCCTAGGCAAGGAGTGGAGTTCTGAGTAATCTCAACAGAACTTGCAGGTTTCAGCTTGCTCTGCTGGAGCTGAAGTCTCTACTTGGAAGGTAATATCTTCTTTGTAGCCTTTCCTGAGGAGTTTAATTTTAAGGTAAATTATATGTGCAGATACCCTTCAGTTTGACTTCCAGCTATGCTGTCCTGTGGGAACACTCCAGCTGGCCACACAACTCCCACCAAGACTAGTAGTGGTTACCTTAGGATGGATGCAAGAACAGAACAAAATGGTTCTTCAAACTTCCTCAGTGTATTCTGTCAGCATCTGTAGCTTACGGATTTTTAAAAAAAGAGGTGTTATTTTTTTATTTTATTAATCCATCCGATTGCTTTTTGAACCCATGACAACTTTCAGCAACAAATGCACCCTGTGTTGATGAGTTCTGCAGCTTAATTACAAGTTGCACTGGGCCATTCAGACTTACTGATGTGAGTCTCAGCTAGCACATGTGTACGCTGGCCTGGGCTGACAAATCTTTAGTGCATCCATCAGAAAATCACAGAATCACAGACTGCTTGAAGCTGAAAGGGATGTCTGGGGGTCATTTGGTCCAACCACCCCCTGCTAAAGCACGGCCACATAGAGCTGGTTGCCCAGGACCACCTCCCGATGAGGTATTTTGCGGTATCTCCAAGGATGGAGACTCCACATCATCTCTGGGCAACCTGTGCCAGTGTTCTGTCAAAGGTGCAAAGTCCTTGTTGCTGGCAGTGAAAAATCATCTTTAGAAATGTCAGGTGTACGCAGGGATAGCTCTACCATCTGTGTGATGGGGCCATTTAAACTGATGGATGAAGTACAGTGTGTTAGATTGAATGTGTATCATGTAGGTACTTACAGCTGAAGGTAGCCCCAAGTAATATGAAGTCATAGCCACAGTGATCCAATCACAGTCAGCTCCAGGAATCTGTGTGTGACATCAGGGTCAGAGCTTCCATCTCACTGCCCAAAGCTGCGAGCTGTGAGTTTTGGGTATCCATTAGCACCAAGGTGATGGGGATAAGTGGAAATAACAGCAGGATAAAAATGTAGCAGAAAGGAGTCCCCAGGAGTCCCAGCTCAATGACAGGGAAGTTCAAAAGTTCAGGAGCATGCCTGACAGTGAAACGTATTGGAAAATAAAGACCTTAATTACAGTGACCATTTCTGACCCTGCCATTGTTAGTGACTCAGTTGCTAAAATGCCACATTGAGCAGAGGCTGGCGCTGGTGACTGTGCAAGCAGGCTTGGCAGCAGGGCAGTGAGCAGGAGCACTGACAGCCAAGGCTGTAAGGTACATCTCTCCAGTAAAAAGCCCCTGTTCAGTCATTTTGGGCTGAAAGTCCCCCAGGCCTGCAGATACATCTCTAGAGGAGGAGCGTGCAGCAGGGGCTATGCATGCAAGTATCTCAGAGAAATGCAGACAGAAGATTTCATTGGTAGAGCAGGAGCAGGAATCCACAAGGGAAATATGTTGAGGTAAGTGCCTGATTTGCAGGTACTTATGCAGACCTTCCTTGATGCCTATAGCAGTGACTTTAACTTACAGTTTGATTATGTGAGGGCCAGCAAGACTGGAAATAAAGTATTGTGAAGCTTGACTTTTTTTCTTGCACATGACATGGGAGCAAGATCTGAGACTGAGACTTCTTACACTCACATAGTAAATTATGTGTCCCAGTCAAGGAGTTAACACAACTGGCCACAGAGTTACACTGAGGACTTAATGGCAGGTTCATCAAATAGAGCATTAGTTGCATGAACCAATTAAAAGGAAACCTTTTTATGAAACTCACCTTCCATGGCTTTATTGCATTTTTGTTCATGTTATTGTGCTATTAACCATTTACTTCAGGTGCCAGCTCCACTCATCCGTGTGAGTGAACAAGGTGAATTGATTCATTTTACTCTGTGTAAAAGTAAAACCAAAGAAATAAACCGTGCCAAATACAGTAGGTTCCTGAGTTTCACCAATGAACAGAAAATTATTTGTGAGAAGTACTGGTCTCTGCACCAATTGAGCAGTGCCAGGACCTTTATACTGTGCCACAAGAAGGACCACAGGGTGGTCTGATGGTTCAGCAGTCTCTCTGCTCACAGAAAGTCGTGTCTCTTCAGTAAGCATTAATGTTGATTACCAGTTTACAAACTACCAAAGGACATGGGCTGAAGCCCAGTGCTGGCAAAATCTCTGCTTCTCAGCTATCATAGCTCTGTCATGTTCCCCATGAGACCATCGCTTCCCCCACCTCCTCCATCCTTGCTGTCTTCAGTGCTTCTCAGGGGACATGGATGTGTTGGGCAGCTTCAGGCTCTGTATACACGTTGAATTATTTGTGAGGTACCTGACACATCCTTACTGAGTACCTTTTAGAGAGTATGCTTATAAATATATTAACTCCTTACAGCTCTGAGACATCTGACACTGAATCCTTCCCCTTTTCCATGCTGTTTAGGACTCAGTAAGCCAGGATAAAACTTTATTTCCTTAACAAACAAATAATTACATATGATCTAAGGTAACATGGGTCTTAAATTTGTCTGTCACAAGAACAAACCCCAGAATTATGTCAACCTATTGTCCTTAGTGTGCAATTTATCCAACAAATTAATCTACTTTTGTCTTAGCCTGCTGCTTGCCAACATGGATTTGGAACTGGTTTCCTATGGGAAATGGCCCGATGAGTTTGTTAGGTGCTTTAGATGAACAGTTTCCTCTGCCGTGTGAGCTGAGTCCTGTCTAAATCTTTTTCCTTGACTGACGCATTTTATAAGCCATAAGGCACTTCTAAGCTCTGTGATGAATGTTAGTATTCACACAGGACAGGTATACAACCGGGGTGAGATGGACTCTATGTAAGAAGCACTGTCAGGCCTGGGAGAGCCTTTAGTATTAAATGAAGGTTTAAAAGGGCCTATACAGTAGGAAGTGTATCTCAAACTAAAGCTGTTCCTGTGGAAAGATAATATAGACTTACAATGAACCAGAAAGGGGTCGGGAGAAGCAGAGGTACAAGAAAACAGTGGAGACTCTGCGGGTGCACATCAGTGCAGCTCCACTGATGTCATTAGCAGTGCTGTTAAAATTCACACAGGTTTCGGGCTGATCTAGGGTCTTCAATGACTTACTTGAAAAGTAATTGAGAACACATCAAAATGTTTCCAAGCAGCTTCCCTGGGCTGGCTAGGAAGCAAATAGCCTGTACCTGAGCAATCAGCCAGCCCAGGTGCAGCATATGGGGTAAGCCCACAGTGTGGATGAATGCAGTTCCTTCCTTGGCACAGAGCTCTTTATTGCTGTATGATTTTTCTCCTGTGTTCTCTGCTTCTGAGCCCTCTCTGGCAGTAGTGATGGCAGGGTGGTAAGATACACCTCTGATCTGAATTGGAGGTCATTGTTCTGAGTCTCCTCATCTTTGGTAACTGCCAAATTTTGATCTGTTGACCATTCTCCTTCCACCCTAAAGAGATTTGTTCTCCCTGCTGCAGCAGCTTACCATGTCAATTTTTACTCTGGAGGGAACTGTATCTTTTTTTTTCCCACTGGTGCTGAATTGAAGGATCAGGATTTTGTGATGGGAAGTTGTTTAGACAAACAACTTACACCCTTTTATTTTTCCTTTGTCTTCCCCTGGCTCTTGCAGGATCATTTTGTCTGGGTCTAGTGTTGGGCAAGAGTTAAGTATTTCACAATAGAGCATCTGTGTTAGTGGGAAAGGCTGAGGTGGCCTTTATCAGGGTATTCTGACCTGTCCTGAAAATGCAGATCCCTGTTCCCTCAGGCCAAGATGGAAGCACCGATCTCCATGTGACAGGGTAAAGCTGGCGCTTTCCCATATCAGGGGTGAAGCTCAGCATGAAGATAAATGTCAGTGTTAGCTCCCCAGTAAACTAGGTTAGCAGCCAGTGACCAACTATGGTCAACCATTACTGTATGCCAAAGACAACATTACCTAGCAATGAGAAAATGCATATCTTTGTGCTGAAGCGTGAGGGGGAACATTCAAGGTGACATTCCCAGAACTAAAATGACTGACAGTTTCTGATTATCTCCTCCTGCCTCCACAGTGTTCTGCATCCTTTGCACAACCGTGGGAGGATTTAGCGGCAGAAGGTCTGAAGGGATAACTGGGGCTCAGCTGTTTTAATTACTACCATCCCCTAAGAGGGGTGTGTTTGGGGCTTTGGACAGCACCTTCCTTCTCCTTCACAGAGCACTGTGTACCTTGTTCTGGCTTCTGGGCTTACTCCATAAGCCAGTACTACCACAGTAAGGGAGGGAGGGAGCGAAGGACGTCCTTCTAATCAGTGCTGATCTGATGAAGGTATTTTCCCTGCCTGGTCCTCATGGACTACCTCTTGCCATTCAGCCACTGAGTCCAACCAGGAACGTCTCTCCTAGTTATGCTCTGCTGTAATGAGGCCTGGCTGTTGGTTGCACATTGGTGTCTGCCCCTCACCATCTGTGCTGCACAGAAGTTTGCTCTCTGGAGAAGATGAGGCATAGTTGAAGCCTCTGGGTATGATATTTGGGTGAAATGCAATAGTCTGTACTAGTACAAAGCTGAACTACATTGATTCATTGGTTCCCTCTGGCCCTGAAGCATGTGATGGTCTGAAGGAAGGTAGAGGAGAGCAGAAAACAAACCTGGATCTGACCAGTAATTTAGCCATATCACTCCTGCTGACTTCTCCTACCATGCAACAGGTCCCATGCCCTTTCTGTATGAGTAAAGAAAGGCAGAACATACAGGATCTTACAGGAAGGAGAGTCCAAATGTCCAAAGCCATGCGCTCAAGGGTGCAGATGGAGTGCTCGCATGGATCCCCACAGCCCCAGTTAGTCATCATGGAATACAAGTACAGTTTTTCTCCAGTGATGAACACTGTGTGCAGCTTGTGGTAAGAGCACATATAAACCTTAGTGCTAGGTGGCTTGGGGTAAGCAGACCAAGCTCTTTGATGAAGTGAGCACTGCAGGCGCTTTGGAAAATGCAATTAAATACCACTAGGTCTGTGACTTACGGTGTTTGGACCCCTGACGATCTGCCACCTTATCATGGAAAAATACACATCTTACTCAGGCCTAAACTCTTCCCTTCCTGCTGCCTGGAGAAACAGATTTTTGGCAGTGTCTCCAACCCTGCCCAAACTCTCTGTCTCTCTCCCTGCTCTCCAAGTCCTAGCCTCTCATCTTTCCCATCAGACGCTTGCTGTCTGCAGGCAGAGAAAGGCAAATAGGAGTTCAGAAGAAGGAGGATTTATTTTTTCCCTGTAGACCTAGTACTTCACCCTGTGCTGTCAGGTATCTTCAGACTAGACAGCCTGGCCTTTTTCTAACCCCTTGGGAGGCACTGGGCCTGCTCACCTCTCAGCTCTTCACAGAAAACATCTGCAGAAATACATCTATCTTGAGATTTGCATGCAAGCTGGAACAAGCACCCTGTGGTTCAAGGAAGAGGGACAGAGCCCTTTGTGGAGAAAATATCTCAATTCAGCCATGCAAACTAGCCCCAAGGAGCATCATACCTTTTCAGGAATGCAAAAGAAAGGCTCTGTCCTGCAAGCTAATGCAGAGCCAGGAAGGAGCTCGGCACTGACTGTACGTTCTGAGTGTACCAAAACTCAGTGAGAGGTTGTAAGGAAGCAGAAAAGGATTTGATTTAATTTGACTTTCCAAGGAATCTGATTCTTCCCACCTGCATTCTCACATGCACATTTACAAACACCAGGATGCGTATGCCCAGGTGGTCTCAACAAGATCGCTTATGTGCAGCATGGAGGACAAAGGGTGTCAGCTACTGCGTCCTTACAGTGCCTCCCTGGATGCTCTTAATTAGCAAGGAAAAGGGGGTTTTGGACAGTAGTTTTGACCCAGGAGTCAACATTTATTGCAATGTGATCTTTTGCTTTACAGTTTTGCTTGTTTCACTCTCTGTAAGTCTTAAGATTAATTTCTTTTGCTTATGTTTCCTTGTTTTGTACCTCTTGTGGATCTGGTCTCTTTGTTGGGATAACATGAGGAGCAATGGCACATACATTATGGTGTAGGGCTGCCAGAGCTGCCAGAGGACAGGCTTTCTGCTGACAAGTCACCCGAGCCATTGCTCTTTGTGCAATCAACACTTTTCTCTTTTACTGTTGTCAGTCATGTTGTTTCAATCAGCCTGTGCTTACCTGAAGACAACTCATACAATTCTTCTGTGAGCAAAGGTAGGATGGATACCACAGATAGTGGGGTTTGAAAGAAAGCATTTAATTTGAAGAGCAGGCTCTCATTTTCTAGGTTCACATGTGAGTCCGCAGCACCACGTCACAGGAGTCCCTGATTGTAGTCCCTGGCTGGCTGGAGCTTGCCATAAGACTGGGTTTCATGAGATGCCTTTGGTTCTCTGTGACTTCAGTGAGGAACTTTGACAAAGGCTTTTGAAAGACTAAGTAAATTACATCCTTCACAACTGGTTTGCTGACACACTTAAAGCAAGCAGAGGAACACAATTTTCCTTTAAAGAAGACATGCTGGGTTCTCTGTCTTACTTACCATAACCAGTAATGAAAGTCAAGCATGTTCCCTGCACACTTGTAGGCTTGTTTAACCTTTCTTGGTACACTGCCTGCTGTGAGATGCACAAGGGAAGACACCAAATTAGTAATAACCTGAGCAATTCTGCAGGTGAACAGGTAAAAAGGCAGTGAACTGACCTAAACCAAAAAAGTCTGATTCCAAACAAGGAGGAGGAACAGTATTTAGGGGTGAGTAGGGCTACAAATAATGTTTTTTTCTTAGATAGAGATCACATCTACAGTTTGCCCTCCTAGAGTTTTAAAAAGTTAGCTGACCAAATTGCTAATTAAAAGGTACATTGCTTGAAAAACTAAGTTTAAACATCTGTTAAATATTGTTTGTAGCTAAAGCTTGCACAGTTACTTATAGCTGTATTTAACTGCTAAAAGAAATTTCTCTGCTTTTTTTCTCAATTCAGTTGATTTAATTAAAGTCAAAGATATTGCTTCATTACACAGGTGGCTGATGCTGGGCTTCCTGAACATCATGTCCTGTCTGTAACATGTGCTTTGCTAGTACTATCAGTAAAACTCACTGTTCCCCTTGTTTGGATTTATCCTGTAAGAGAGAGGGTGAGAGTAATGAAAGTTAACTTGAATATCCTCCTCATTCTTTAATAACAGATGAAATGCACTTGCTCACTCCCCTACATGGGGGTTGGCTAATGAGGTCCAGTTCCAACTTTACATCCTTCAGGATCATCTGCAATCCATCCTCCCTCTGTGGCAATGGAATAACTTGACTTCTGCTAGAGTCTGAGCTCCCCAAATGACACCTTTTGCAGAACTTTCTGCACAAGGTTCCCTGCATCAGAAGGAAGTACTGTCTTAGAGGGCCTTGCCTGTTTCTGTTGGCATCTATTTATATGCTAAGCTTGGAATAATCTTTAGGTTTTTCTTAGGGGTTGGATTATACAATTTAGTTACTTGATTAGATTTGTGCTTTATAGTTAACAGTAAGTACATATACAAATAAGCATGTATTTCACTTGTGACTTAAAGACGGGAAAGACTGTCTCTTAGCATGACAACAAGCTTACATAAAGGGGAAAGTCTGAGAATATCACCATCTCTTTTTCTCTCTCCCACTGACTATAAATAGTACCTTCTTGGTCACTGAAGTAGATTTTCCCTCTTATTGGTTATCATGATCACATAATAGGCCATGTACAGATACCTTTGTAAAGGCTCCTGCCTTTTCCCTCAAGCATGTGAATCGGTGTACAGGCACAGTATAAGGCACATACTATCCTGCACTGAGATGGCAAGTAATTGGGATAATGCCCAGCCAGAGAAAACAGACTCTCATGGGAATGCATTCAGGTTTCCCAAACCTCAGCTCTGCACCCCAGAACATGGCTGGGCAACACACATCTCACCAAACCTGACTGTACCTGGGGGCTCCTGGGCGGGAAAGCTATGGGGAATGCTTATCAAGCCCATCTCCTGCCAGGACAAACAATCACAAATCACAGGAAGAGGCAGTGATCCTGGAGCTGCAGACAATGTGGCAGTCATCCCAGGATGGGAAGAGTCAGACCCAAGCCAAGAGGTGCATCCCACATGTGAAGAGTTAGCTGAAGTTGTAAGTGGAGTGAGTGGGATGTGAGGCACTGGAGGTAGCATGAAGTTGGTAGAAGACTAGTTTCAGGAAAGACTGGGTACCATTGAGCTAATACAATTAAAAATCTTGAGTTAAAGTGATGGACCACCCTTATCAAAGGGCAGTAATGACTGGGTACAATCAGACTGAAGTTTGATTGAGTAACAATCAAAGCATTCCAGGGTCAAACAGCAGACTGATATAGTTCAATATCTTCGTATGCTTTGTGGACAATGTTTCAGATGCACCCTCACCAAATTTGTAGACAACGCTAAATATGAGGAAGTAGCTGGCACATGAATGGCAGAGCTTCATTCCAGAGGAACCTCAACAAACTTCGGGCCTGTGACAACAGGAACCTCACAAAGTTCAACTGCTCGGAAGGCCAAGCTCTGTACCCAGGGCAGGATAACCTCGGGCATCTGTCGCCTGGGAAGCAATCCATCAGCCCTGCTGAGAACCAGGAGGAGGATAAATTGAACATGAGTCAACAGTGCACTCTCATGGCAAATAAGGGAAACCACAAACTGGGCTACATTAGGACTGTGACCAGAAGGGAGGAGTTATCCTATCCCTCTACTCAGCGCTTCTGTTGTTGCATCTTGAATACTCCGTGTTTGTCCATCTCCCAAGCCCCTTTCCTCCACCCAGAAGAAGAAGAATATGAAAAAAAAGAAGAGAGGAGATCTGGCAGAGGGTGGCTGAGAGGTCAGGAATCTCAGACACATGGCCTGAGGATAGGTAGAAGGAGCTGTTTTGTGTTGTCAGACAAAGAGGATGCTGAGGGTCTGGTAATCACAGCCCACAAATACTTGAAGGGCAGTTGCAATGAGAATGAAGCCAAACACTTCTCAGTGATACCAAATAATAAAACAAGGACCACAGAAACAACAAAGGTTCAGGTAGGATACTAGGAAAAAAAAAGTCAACACAGCATTAGCTCCTGCTCAGTTGGGTCCCACAGTGACCTCCAAGACATTTCCCAAAACATCTGCTTTTCCCTAGACCCATGCTGCTCCATGCAGAACTGACATTCCCAGTCTAAGATCTTGCATATGGCTCTCTCATCTGCACAGCAAATACCTATTAGGATCGTTTTTCTTCAATATTTGTTTGTGTGGAATTCTACTTACCTGAAACTTTTCACCAAGCAAATTTCAGACACGTATTTGAGACCTGTTTATACAGGAAAGGAAATGAAAAATGAAGCAGCATATTAAAATTTGTCTGCGAACAATCAGTGTTATGTAAATTGGATAGTCAGTGCCACAGTTGGGGATACTACCTACTTTGTGAACAACTGAAAGAATAATATTCATATAATATAAAAAAAGAATAGATCACTGTGGTAGCTAAGGGTAGGAGGGAGGTGGAAAATACAGTAGAAAAGGAAGAAAATAAATCAACTAGTAGATGAAAATGAGTATCAGCAAAAAAGAAAACATAAGAGAAGTAGAAAATTTTGACTGATTCAGACTAGACAATATTTTACTTGTTCTTAAAGGCATCACAAAGAATGAATGCAAACTGAGAGGGAGATGTATGCAAATTCATGTAAATTTATATGAAAATCAGCACATACCATCAGTCTCTTGGCAAGTTACCCAATGTCTCTGTGCCTTAGTGATTGTATATGACTAAATAGGAGGTTAAAAGTGAGCGACAATATAAATGTTGCAGTACATTACAGCAAGGATTCACAGCCCTGGGACAGGAGCTGATAGACTGCATTTACACAGAAAAGGCTGGGGCTATATTTCTGTAGCCCTTTTCTCACTCCAAAATTAACAGCATATCCTCACTTTGTCCACTGACAGCATGGGAAAGCCAGGTACACAGGGAAGAGGAACAAGTCAGAGGACTGATACATACAGTTGAATTGCTGGTCATTAGAACTCCTTCTTCCTCCAATCATTTTACCACTATGTGAATGGAAATGTTCTATATTTTGGCTTCTCTAAGAGACATTCAGAAGAGTCTGTGTTCATAGCCTCACATGCATGTTTCTCCTGTATTTTAGACTCTCTGTAGTAAAGGATTCAACTCTTCTGTTTGTCAATATCATTCCTTACACCCACATGAAGAAATGCTAATAGTTGTTTATTCTTTGCTTTTCTTTCCAGATCACTTCTTTTTTAAATATTCTCTCAGAATGAAACATTTATGAATGTTCATCACTATGGGCTTCATCCTTATCTCCTGAGACCAGTGGTCCATGCATGTGACATCCAAACAATAGGACTAAATTCTGTCCTTTTCTTGTAATGGAGTATAACAATTTATTGTGGGTTGGGGGGGGATGTGCCTTTTTTTCTCTTCCTTCTGATTTGTTGAAATAGCTTTGTATGAATTCTTCTGGGAGACAAAAGTATCAAAATGTGTAAAGCTACTCATCTGAGGACACCAATAACTCCACCAGGATGCATCTGCTTGGAAAGTGTGTGTCAGTACCAACACCCAGCTTTGAAGACTGAGCAACCATCTGAGCATCTTCCCGATTCCTTTCACCATCCTGTCCTTACCTCTTGTGATGCTCACCTGTAGATTTTTGTCTGTTAGGATAGGAGAAGGGACTAGAAGTAGCACAGGGCAGAAACTAGTATTTATAGTTGCCTATAAAATAGTAAGCACATTTTTTTAGGGCTACTTTTTCTTAAATAGATCAGTATGCATTTAAAAGCTCCACAGATAAAGGAATAATGTGCATCTGTTTTTATGTGTACAATCAAGTGTTGAAAGAGGTTGTTCAGAGAGGCTGTGCAGTCTCTGTCCTTGGAGGTTTTTCAAGACGTGACTGGAAAATGCCCTGAGAAGACCCATCTGACCTGATAGTTGACCCTGCTTTGAGCAGGAGGTTGGAACAGAGAACTCCTGAGGTCCCTTCCAATGCAAGTTATCCTATTAATTTGTGAGTTGGAATATTTCTGCAGGCAAACTGTACTTTCAGCATATGGCAATGTCTGTTTTGAAGACATATTTCTCAAGTCTCAAAGCTTTAGCACAATAGCATTCTTCTGCCACAAGTTAATGGACAATAATTTTCAAAAATCCCAATGGACCCAAAAATCCCAATCCCCCCAAAATCTTAGTAGGACTAGGACAATGAATGGTAAAAGCCCAGGTTCTGCAGAGGCTTTGTGCTTCAATGGGCATATGTCTTCATTGGGTAGCACCGGCATGAACCAGTCTTGTGTAACTAGACACGTGATACTGCTCACCAGCACGTATAGGCAAGAATGTGAAGAGAAGGTGTCAGCCAGGTTCTCCTGGTCACACATGCATGGCTTGGACGAAATTATTTTTTAAGTATGTCCCATCTTTGGAAATGCCTGTGAGTGTCCACATGAAGAACAACAAGCCTTGCTGCTCTTGCCCTGGCACTGAATATCTATGTATGCTCTACATGTGCGTAGAAGGCACATAGTGGAAGCAGAGTCCAGATCCAACTCGACTGCCTATATGATCCAGGTAAAGGTATTTTAGATGATAGAGGGTTCCTAATGTATCAGCTATTTTCAAATTAATTTTAAAGGGTTCTATTCTTTGACCTCACCTTCTCTTGTACTGATTTTGTTCAGAATTGCATAGCTTTCATTTAGACCCTTTGTTCGACTTTTTTCCTCTGGTAGCTTCTGGGATGATATTTCCTTTTTTTTTCTCTTTCCCCCTGCCCTCATTAATCTGAGGGGACTCAGCTCACCTTCTAAGTTTATTCTCTGCTCCTTTCATTTTGTAACCTGCTGACTGAATATCTCTCTGATCTGAGACACAGATCTCAGTTAACTGTATTGATCCTGCCAAGAGAGTAAAACCAGAGTCTGGAAATGACATATGAGACACTGAAACAGGTTGCCAGAGGAGTTGTGGATGCCCAAATCCTGGAAGTGTTCAAGGTCAGGTTGGCTGGGGCTTTGAGCGACTTGATCTAGTGAAAGATGTCCCTGTCCTCAGCATGGGGGGGGGGGGGGGGTG
>JANZLQ010000001.1:9524247-9587921 GCA_026212715.1 Elanus axillaris
GGGGGGTGTTGGACTATATGACCATTAAAGGTTCCTCCCAACCCAAACCATTCTATGATTCAATATTCCCAGGCCAGACCTTCTAGTAAATCCCAGGTCTAAGCTTTGTATGGGGCTGTCAGAAAACCTTTGAAGACCTGTCTACCACTGCTGAAGAAGAGCTAAAGTCATTTTGCAATATAAATTGAGCCCATCACTGGGCTCTTATTTCCTCTGTACACAGTTTGCTTGGCAATTACTATTTTTATAATGTGCAAATAATAAACAACTTAGTGTGGTCAGTTTTAAGTTAACATGATATCCCTGTTAGAGAGATGAAGCACAAGAAAGTAGTAGGAGTCTCACTAAGTCTAAACCTAATACTCCATATGCTGTTTCCTTAGGTTTGGATATGGCATCACCACGACCACTGTCTTTGTAGAGGGGAGACAGCCCTGCCTAAGGTGGTTGGTGCAAGGACAGCCCAGCCGGGTCAGTGGGACCTTCTGACAGGCTGCAGAGGAGCACAGCACTGCACTATGACCTTAGAAAATTGGTTTTTTTAAGTGTCTCACACTTCTACCTGCCTAATGTAAAGCCTCTGCCAGAAGCTGTGTGAAGTATTAGAGAAATATTCTTGCATACCCAAAGAAGAAACTGTTCTTTGGCTTCAACATATAAGGCAAACTAACCTAGGTCCTGCAACAGCATATCAGATACTGCTGCTGGCTACCTCTTCTCCTGAGGCATGACCAGCATTTCCCTGTATTTTCTTCTATGTAGGTATTGGAAGACAGACTGTCAGGTAGCAATGGGAACTCATGAACTTGAAGTGAACGGTGCAGTGAAGACCAAATAGACAAAGAGCACAGATAGATTGCATTGTCATGGTGTGTTTGCTCTTGCAGAAAGTGCCGTGTCCCCTGGGTAACAGTCTGCAATATCTGCTCTTGCCCCAAGGCAGAAGTGGCTGCTCGCAGGATGGAACAAAGACCTGTCTCTTGGGCCTTCCGGGTGGCATGTACAACAGAGCAGAAACATTCACCCAGCCAAAGCCCACAGCTACAGCCAGACTGCGTACGTCAGAACTGCATGAGATGTTGGTGTGAGGCAGCATTTCCACAACAGCAGCACAAGGTTAACATGCAAAATGCATCATGTGGAGCTGTTTGGTACTGGGAACAAACCTCCATGGCTGTGGAAGAGGAGCACAGATGAGGAAGGGACTTTTGTCATTGTGAACCTAGTCCATAGGCATACTGCAAACAGGCCTAGCCCCGCTCGTGGGAATGGCACATTTTTAGTACTTAAACTCCAAAGGTATTCCAAGCTCTTCACTGACAACCCTCTCATCTCCAGCCTTCCTGAGTTCATGGCTTGTTTCCTTCCCATATACCATGGGCAGAGTAAATGCCTAATGGCAAGGGAAATGATAAACAAAATGGAAAGGATCGTACTTGCCATAAATCAGGATAATCTCATTAATAAAAAAGGTCATGCTGAAGCTTAGGGGCTAGCTCAAAGATCGCCAAGACTGGCTCATAAGTGGCAGTTATTCCTTGCCCAAGTTTTTGTGGGAGCTGTGGGAGATATCTCAAGGTCTCAGTCATGCTGCTTGACTATCCTCGAGTGGAGCTGCTGCACAGAGGCTTTCCCCAGTTTTAATAAGTGCATGTGTCATCTGCATCACGAATCACAGGAACTTCTGGGCACACAGTCTACTCATGCCCTGCACCTGTCCCATGGCAAAAGGGAGGAGGAAAGCCTACTGCATTGGTAAAAAGCAGTCCTGTGTCACTGGGCTGCTGAACTGCATTCATGACACAGTGGAAGCAGGGTGCCCTCCGCTCCTCCGTTCCTCAGTTTCACCATTGTTCAGTGGCCTGGATGTGGAGCAATGGTGTCGACTCTCTTCCCAGGCTGAGAGCCAGGAGATGCCACTGTTTGCAGTGTTTAAATAGCACATTCAGGCTATCACCTGGGAAAGCAATAAGATTTTAAGTCATATCCCTAAAACCCAAGCCAATGGGAAACAGTAGCTATTGGCTTTGTCTTTCAGCAATTAATCTTCCTTAAGAAGACTTCAAAAGAGCCATATTGATACGAAACCAGCTGTCAGAAGACCAGAATACTTTGGGGGTTTCCAAGAACTTACAGGAAAAAGCCATAAGTAACCTGGTGTTACATCAGAGCTGACCCTGGTTTGAGTAGTAGGTTGGGCTAGATCACTTCATAAAGTCCCTTCCACCTTGAAGGACTCCTATGAAAAAATCAGGGAAAACCCAACCACAGCTCAGGAGAAGAGGCACAGTGTCTCCACCATGCTGTTACAGGACCTGAGTATGCTTGTCCTACCTGTTGAAGCAAAAGGAATTTTCTCCTTTGGATTCTGCAAGACTACTCCTTCAGTAATTTCACATCTGCAGCATTTGTCCAAAGCTGCAGTTTTAAAAGCTGCAGTGGTGTGACAGCTCAGCACAAGGGGGAGGTCTTGCTTTACCATCCACTCCTCCAGAGGTGCTCAGCAGACACCTCAGTGGTACTGGGCTCTCCTACAGTAGGTTTGTGAGTTGAACCCCCTTGCAGAAAGGCTGACAAGCACATGAGGTACTGCAAGGGAGGGGACAGGGACTGGCGTCAAGAAAGAGTGGGAGAGGCAGGAAGAGCAACAAGAGGAGAGGATGCCTCCCCTTTTCAGTGGCAGGAGCCACTAGACTGGCCAAATTGTCCTTGTTACATCCTCTTTCATCTCTGCTTCATGGGCTAACTGTTGGGATCTGGGAGTGTCCCAGTTTCAGAAACAGGTGGTGGACTGTCCCAGAACAGCTGCTCTTATGGTCTGGTCTGACACTGGGGCCACCTTGGCTGAAAGCACTGTCACGCCTCTGCCCTGGAAGCCTGCTCCTGTTTCCAGTCCAAGGTGGGCTGCCCTAGAGTAGCCCTGCACAGTCACTATGGGCCTTATTTATTCTCAACAACAAAGATTAAAATGCAGATGCCTCTTCTGAGACCATGGAATTGAGCAAGGCCAGAAGGTTGTGTCTCAGAGTAGCCAGAAGCTAACTCCTATGGCGAAAACATGCCTTGGTGGTACTCGGGGAGCCAAGGTACAAGGCAGGACCCAGATCAAATCTCCTGTGCACAAGGTCATGTCTCTGTACACACTCAAAGACCAAGATACTCCTGGGCAACCCCAGTTTTCTATCTTCTAGTCTCAAATAAACCATCATGGCTGAAGGTGCTTCCACACTTCTCTGGACAAGTGTAGGGGGTTCTCAACCCAATGAGAGGAGCAATTCAGCACTGCCTGCTGGAGGGTGACAAAAATGTCAGTTAACGTTTCTAATTGCCAGTTGCTGCCCCAGACATTGTCATTCCCAGTGTCTTCAGGCCAAACCAACTAATTCTGACCTGTCCAGAACAGAACACTTCTTCTACAGGGTCATTCCTGACATCAACATCAAACTAGTTTGGTTTTACCTTTACCAACAACAGTTCTAGTTGGTCACCTTTCAGTCAGCTCAGCCTCCTATGCCCATGCATGTGCAAGGATAGCAGCACTGGGTCTCCAAGTACCTCGCCTGGGACAGCTTCTGACACAGTGAACTCAATTTTTCGGATGCCATAACTCTCCTCTGCAGATCTGCCCATCTCAGAGACTGTGTCTTGCCTCTTTGCCACACTTGCTATCCCTTGTGTCGCTGTCTGTGCTGGAAATCCTACATGTTCATTGCAGAGACAGTGTGGGTTTTTTAGCATTTATTCACTGCACTTGCTGAGGCCAAGCATTCAATGTTCAGAGTTTTGCATGGCAGTCCACTACTAAAATGGAGAAATGCATAAGAGCTGCATGAATCTCGTCCTCAACAGTGCTCAACAGTAGGCAGTATGAGGGGCTGGAGCCCCTACTTGGGAATTTCACTTATGTTGCTTTTGACTGGAAAATCCAAAGGTGAAAACTGGAGTTGACAGTTTAAGTCATTGCCACTGCTGTCCTCAGGGGTACTTGCCACGTTTGCTGGTACGCACTGTGGGACATGCAGAACCACAGGTGCCTCTTTGTCTTCTTGGGACCAGCTAAAACAGATTTTTAAGTTTGAGACCACCCCGTAAGTACTATGGTCAATCATAGGTTACCATTCAGATGTCTGCTATAAAAGTCTATGTTAAAACTTGTAAATGGTGCCCAAGGCTCCCCTGGGTTTGCTTGTTTGATCTCTGCTGGCTGCTAAAGGAGCTTTGGGTAACGAGGGCATGTGGAAACAACTGGTTGCAGGCATCTGGAAGAGACTACATAGACTCTTCCCCATTGACTCCATTCTTCTCAGCCATGACCATCATCTGGGCTGTTGGGAAAGTGAAGGAAAGAAGTTCCCACTGGAGTATTGGCTCCTGTAGGAGCAGAAGTGACCACAGCCAAGACCACAGCCATATGGAGAAGTTCCCAGCAGTGCTGTTCAGGGCTGTATCATCATCTCATCTCATCTCATCTCATCTCATCTCATCTCATCTCATCTCATCTCATCTCATCTCATCTCAATCTCATGTGGAATGTCAGCCCTGCTTCTCCTAGAGGTCTGCTGGAGACTGGGAAAGTAAGAAGGCAAATTTAACATCAGAACACAGGGAACAAAGGCAGGTCAGTCCCTTGATTCACACAATCAGGATTTACTCTTTCTGCCCCATGCAGCTCACTAAGTACCTGACACCACAAGCCTACTCCAGCTCTGTGCTTATTCTCAGCCCTCATCCTGCTCTTTTTCTCCAGTGGGGTGTCCCTGCCCTCATGTTCACCCACCATCATACCTAATTTTGTCCACCAGTCAATCCCTACCCCTGCCTCCCCTGGTATCCTGCTGCCCCCACAATGTCCATACCCTGTTGCTCAAGTCATGCCCTTTACTGTGACTCCACTTGCTCTCTGCCACAGTGGAAAACCACTGGCACCCAGTGACATGCAAAGTCCAGCATTGTTCTCTGCTTACCTCCAGAAATTGAGAGATTTTTATCTCCAGGCTAAACTGGCACTTCACTGTTATAGACCTCCACACCGGCTGCTGGTCTCTGCAGTGAGTCAGGGAAGCACAGCAAAAGGCTTTTTACTGGCTCCCCAGTGATGGGTTTGTACCAGTGTGGCCCACAGTGATGTCTGTGACATGCCCCTGTACACATTTACGAGCGGTGACAACATCCTCCTGACCTGGCTGGTGGTGCTTCAGGGCAAGGCTGAACTGGCACAGGCACACAGCATGTGAAGAGTTAATGAAAACTGCTGGATTAAAATCATTACATTGTCACTGAAAAGCCCTGCTGTTAGCCACAGGGAAGGACCTTGTCTGCAGCTCCCTTACAATAAAATGAAGGGTAATTTCATCCAGTCACCTGCTGCTGACCTATTTAAAGTACCCAGAGGCAGGGCAGAGCAGGTCGCTGCTGCTTCAGCCCACAGCAGCCAGGGTCAGGCTGCAGGTGAGGCATCTCAGTGCTACCTCTTTGGGGAAGGGGGTGCCCACACCTTCTGCTCAGCCTGGACAGTGCAAACGGCCAAGGCTGGTGCTGCTGGCAGCATCACTCTGCCTCTGCCCCTGGTCAGGCTCTGTGCCATGGGTGTGCTGCTTGGCAGAGGCTGGGGTGCCTGGCGAGTGATGGGGCTGCTCAAGCCCAGCCACCACCACCAGCTGTACCCAGGCTGTGGGAGGTCGCTTCCCAGCACAGAGAGCCCAACCTGCACACCCAGGCTTTGGGGAGACCTGTGCATCCTTCCTCAGCGCCTACCCAAATTTCCCCACAGTTCTTTGGGCATGGGGAAGGGGAAGCTTCCCTGGTCTGCAGCTTTTCAAGCTGTGCTTTTAAAACCTGAAAAAACTCTTCTTACTTGCAGTGACTTGGTTTGCACAACCATGGAAATTGGGTGTAGTGGTTAACGGTATGCTGGTATCTAATTGGCTTGAAAGTCAGTCTTGGAGGCATTCAGATACCAGCTCCAGCATCCTGTAATATGTCACAGGCTATTGCTCTGTTTAGAAGCAGTGCACAGCTGCTATGAAACCCCTCCCTGGGGTCACGCTGGTACCTCGCAGGAATTGCCTGGCTGGCTTCGGTGGCTTTTCAGGGAGACATAGAGCTCAAGCCTTCTGTCCACTCTACAGAGGATATACAATGATATTAAAAGGTTATTATGACTCTTATAATATTCAGTTTTTCCCAGCTCTTGGACTCCCATGATGACTGTGAGAGAAATGCTGCTTCATTAAAAAATTTGGAAAGCTTTTGCAGCCCCATTGGCACAGAAAAAAGGCAGGCAAGGCAATCCTGAGAGCTCCAAAAGCCAAATGCAGAGAGAAACACTCTTAGAAACTTCATTTTTCTAAGCCAATCATGGTCCTCCAAGATGCATAGTTCTTAGCACATGCAGTGCCATCAGTCTTGGTGAGTGCAGGTGGCCACAGGGGTCAGGCTCTGTTGCTGTCCTCTCTGCCAGAGCTGGTGCACCCCAGGACAAGTGTTGCATGAAGCTGATTCCACAGTCAGCTGTTCCCCCATCCACACATGCACTGAGTCCTGCATGGGGTGTCACAGATATACAAACACTCATGCATGCAAGTTCCCCATGTGCCAGGCCCAGCCTGCAGGATGACAGTGCTTTCACCGAGTGGAGTTTTACCTGGGAGAAAGGATGACCCTGGGGTGTTGTGATTTCCCTGGTGGTGAAGAAGGTTGGTTCAAGAGTGTACGCTGGATACTGCATCCAGCCAGTATCTTCTCTGCTGGTTGCTCTCAGCCCTCTCCAGGGTTGGTGCTTATCTATGCATATGCACACTTCTAAACTCTTCCTCTCCACCCAAGGAAGCTGATATTCCAATTTTACCAGTCCTCTCCATAGCTCCAAATTATTCTGATTTCTAACCCCATTGGTAACAGGGTGGGGGAAGGTGGCATATGGGAGGCAGGGAAGGAAAGTAACAAGGTGGTCCTGGGCACGTGTAGCCTAAGGCTACTACCTATCATAGGGACATCTGGAACCACCTATAGTTTTAATTCATTCTGGCTGGAGCTGGTCAAGGTATTCATCTTGCGAAGCTCAGTGTTGTCATGTCCAAGGAAGCTAAAAAACCCTGCTGGCCACACCAGGGTTGATGGAGCTGCTGCATGGGTAGAAATTGATAGGGAAGGGAATTTATCTGTGAGAGGTGGTGCCATGGAGAGCATGGGGACAGGGTTGAGCAGAGTTGCACAAGGACTCCCAGCAGTAGAGGACAATGGTCTGTGTGTCTGTCCTGTGGAGAGGGAAGTTGTCAGCTTGGACTTACTGGGGACAGAAAAATAGCTTGAGTGCCTGATGAGGCCAAGAGCCCCTCAGGATGCCTCGAAGCATCTTTGTCACTGTCATGCATGCTGCCTGCCCATCACTACCTGCCTGGGTGAGGATGGTGCAAAAGAGCTGGACATGATCTTTCCAGCTTTTCCTGCCCCTGCCTTGAGTGCGTCCTTCTGCCATTGAAGGCTAACTTCATACTGGCCTTTATTAACACAAGGATAGCTAGCAAGTCAAAGGAAGTGATTCGTCCCATTTACTTGACACTCATGAGGGCACATCTTGAGTACCATGTCCGCTTTTGGGACACCCTGGTAGGGGAGAGATGTTGCTGAACCGTAACAGGTCCAGAGGAGGGTTGTTGAGATGGTTGGAGCTGGAGCACAGGACATATGAGGGGAGCTGAGAGCTGGATTTGGTCTGATGGAAGGACAGGAGGCTGAAGAGGATCTAACAGCATCTTCCACTGCCTGAAGGGGCTGGAGAAGGGTCAGAGACAGACTCAGGTGTGCAGAGAAAGGACAGCGGCAATGGGCACATGTTGCCATACAATGGGACATACAGGAAAATTCCTTCAACTTGAAAGTGGACAAGCACTGGAACAGGGTCCCAAAAGTCTCTGTTGGAAATCAGGTGACATTAGTCCTCCCTGTGAAATCGGGTTTCTTGTTGTTTCTTGTAAGGAAGATTAGAACCTTTCAATTTTCACGATGCTTACAGAATTCTTTATCTTCACTTGACTGCATGAAAAAAAGAGCAGTATTGTGAAATGTTCAAAATTGCACTGCCAGGCCAGACTGTCTTTTTAACATACTTGTGATGTGTGTATTTGTCTGCCTTACCTGCAAAAAGAAATCATCATTTCTAAGGGGCTTTGCTAGAGGCAAGAGGTGGATTACTAGAGCTGTGTCCTTCATTTAGGAATAATAGCCATTAAACTCCTTGTTGCTATGGGGCTGCAATTTCCAGAGGTGATGCCCATTATCAGAGAACTGGCTGCTGGCAAGCAGTTAATGAGAGAGCTTTGAAACGGCTCAGTAAAAATCCAGCTTCCCTGCAGACTTCTGAGACGTGTATGAAAGAGGAAAGGGAGCCAAAGCTGGATCCAGCTGTGATCTGTGCAGACATGGGGTGGTGGCGGCCTCACTATTGCTCCACAGATTGAGGGAAGCCCCTTTCAGACCCAGCACAGGACGTTTTTTTGCAGAGCTTTAAGGGCTGTCCTGGCCTGTGGCAGGTCAGGGCTCTCTGCCCTGAGTCCAGAACCAACCCCCCCGCCGTGGCCCAAGCCAATGCCAGCATCCTGCTGAGACAAGAATATATAAATATGTCTTTAAGCCATGAGAGAGCACACATGAGAGCTGGGGCAGGGGTTGTGAAGGGGTTCTTACATCACAGAGTCATTCTTCTAGATTGGATATTAGATTAGGTTGGATTATTAGTTTAGATTGGATATTAGAAAAAATTTCTTCACCAGAAGGCTTGTCAAGCATTGGAACAGGCTGCCCAGGGAAGTGGTTGGGTCGCCATCCCTGGAGGTATTTAAAAGAGGTGTAGATGTGGCACTTAGGGACATGGTTTAGTGGTGGACTTGGCAGTGTTAGGTTTATGGTTTGACTTGGTGATCTTAAGGGTCTTCTCTAACCTAAATGATTCTATGATTCTATGATTCTACTTGTGCTGGGTTTTGGTCTCTTCACCATGTCTTCCCAGCAGCAGAGAGGAGCTGGAAGAGCAGCAGATCCAGGGGGATGCGGCTGCTGCCTGGATGGAGGAGCTGCATACCCACACACCAACCCGGTGTCTCTTGGCAGCACAAAAGCATCTCACCAGACAGCAAAAGGGAAGGCAGGGAAATGCCATGATTGTCCTGGTACTCTCCACTGAACTAAATCTGCAGTAGATATAACAAAGATCCTTGCACAGAGGCATGTGGTCAGGCCTAATCCTCAGGGAGGAGCAGTTTCTCTGGGGTCTAAGGCAGCCGGATGAAATAAGACAAATATCACACTTTCAGTTTTACTGTTTCTATTCCTTTCTGTTTGTTTGTGTTGTGAGAGCACTGATGGGAATTGACATTCATCCTTCCCTTTCTGAGATGAGAAAGTCTTCATCTTGCTTTGTGACTGAGGAAGAAGAGAGGAAACCTGAAACTTCAGTGCTCTGCTGCTCCCTGGCAGAGCCTGGAGGGATGCCCAAGCTGTGACAGGCACTGCCCCCATGATTGAATGCCTCTGAGCATCTCACTCTCACATGGGGTCCCATTAACAGTGCAAACACTCCATGCATCACAGATCCCATGTTAGCAGTGGTCCTTCTGGTTGCGTGAAACTCTCCCTGAAGCAGACATGCTGAAGATCCCTGCTCGGGATGCTAAACTTTTTTATATACCTGGAGTTGCAAAGTCTAAATGCAGTGTAGCTTGGTGCAGCTTTCGATAGAGAAGACAATGGCATGTGCCACGTTGCCAGAGTTATGCTCCAGAAAGCCGAGGGAATTTTCCAGTGTTTAAAAAAACAATTTCAGCATCAGCAGGTCTAAAACATAAAAGAAATGCATGGTATTTCAGGGACAGGGCTAACAGTTTCTGGTTTTTCATTTATTTTCTGGAATCAGTCTCTAGCATGGCATTTTCATGTTCTAACCAAGAGGGTTAGAAATACAGGCTTTCATTGAAATGGTGGATACTAATCACACGACTGCAGGACCTGTGGATTGAGGTAACTGTCAAAAATCTCATAATACACAGCAGGCAGTCTGTAGTTTTTCAGTGGCAGAAGGATTGGACTGCCTCATGTGTGTTAACAACTTGCAGATATTCAGTAAGGTTGTGGCATATAGGAGATGTACATTTGCTGCCTGTGTACAGCTCCAGGAGTAGGATATTTTTGCATCAACATGTTGGCAAGCTGAGGAAGATAAAAATGCATTTTCTGTAAATGTGTTAAATAAATCAAATGTATTGAAAGGATTTTACTGTTGTCAGGGAGCAAGAGGGCTGTCTGCTTCCTGAGGGACAGGTAGCCAGGAGCTGAGGGCAATAACACAGCCAGCAGGGCAGGGACATCACTATCCAGGACCCAGCCCTGCAGTACCCAAGCAAGGTGAGCATAGCAGCACCAGACATCATGGCCAGGTTCAGTCAAGAGTCTCCATTCTCAGGGGAGCTGGTGTTGATGAGGCAGGTCCAATGTCAGTCCACATGTTGGGCTCAAGATCAGTGGGATCCACGGCCAGTCATGGGAGTGGGCACGGCTGTACTGGGGATCAGCAGTTTTACAACATATCTTGGGCAAGGACTAAAGGCTCAGGTCCTGAGCTTAAATGCAGCCCTTTGGGCCAAGAGGCAGGGCATGTAGATAGAGGCTCCAGGTGAGGCTGGTCAGGGCCATTAAGGCTCTCAGGGCCCTGACAAATTCTTATAGAACATAATGCAGTATATCCCATACTGTAGCGTGGAGTGGCATTATCCATTTCTATAGACTTTTGTTTGATTTTATTACAAATCTATTGATAAACAGTTTTTCACTAAGTTCCCAAATCCTGGGGTCATGGGGTCATGACATGTTAAACAAAGTTGTAAAAACAGTGTGCCTCTATACTACTTTATTTTGGAGAGACCTTTGGAAATGTCCCATCTGTCTCCAATACTGAATATTCTTCTGAAGCTTCTGACTTACTTGCTGAATTCCTGAGTTGGGCAATGCCAGCAAATGGCAATGCTGGCCACTCCCTCCGTAGCCATCTAAGTCCATACTGTTGCTAGCATGCCTGGATACGGGAACATGTAGCTGGAGCCCATTTGGCACTCTGCTCCATCTTTTGACTTTCAAAGCTCACTTCAACCATACAAAACTAGCAAGAAAATGAACCAGCTGGTAATGGGACACAAAGGCTGACAATGGTGCCCAGTAGGAGACAAAGAACACCCAGTAGGACAACAGAGTCCCTGGCTAAGCTCTGCAATGTGGCACTGTGGAAGGGGGAAAATACCCCTTCACCCCCACGCTGGTTCAAAGGCTGGCATTGAGAGTAAGGCAATTAGAGCTGCCAATTGCTTTTCCTGCTGCAGCTTCCCCTTTGTCACTGCTAAAAGACTGACAGCCCAATAATGAGATGATAGTGTGGCTGAGCCTGTGTCCCTGAAACATGCTCACTGCTCTCCCCGGCAGACAGAAAGTGCCTGGACCATTCATTCAAGAGCCTATCTCAGTTCATTTTCTAATTCCTTCCTTCTCTTTAAACTACTATACATCAGGACCTGATTCATCCACTCAGGCTGTTTCATTTGAGACTGTGCAAGTATTTTGAGTAAAATTTCACCAAGACAACTTCTATTGGTTTTGAATCATCAGATACATAGAGCAGGAAAAAAGGCATTCCCACAGTGGGATAGGGTCTGTTTAAGCCCAAGAGTCTGTGTGCATTTCACTGCCATACTTCACAGAGACAGGATTATTCACTGCTTAGTCACTGAGCCTGTTTACTTTGTAGATAGAAGAATAGCTCAGAGGTGCTTTTTCTCCCAGTCTAGGAGCCAGCACACCTCTGAGCACAAAAATTCACGTCAGTTTCTGCTAGCTAGCAAAACCAAACCTTGACAAGTTCTCTGTATAGGGATCTGCTCTGAACCGGTGGCCTAGGCAGCAGCTGGGACCTTCCTGAAGACCTCTAGGTGGATTTTCTTTTCCTGCCTGTGGCAGGAAAATGGCAGGAATACCCTTCAAGGCAGAGATCTTGCAGAATAGTACTGGGAAAAAGGCATATGGGAGAGCTTTTCCTTATGCACCTGTGGTGAGTTAGCCCTGGCTAACAGCAAAACTCCCACCCAGCTGCCCACTCACTCTCCTTCCTTAGCAGGAAAGGGGGAGAAAAGAAGAAAAAAACAGGAGTGTGAAAGCTCGTGGGTTGAGATAACAACAGGGAGGTCACTTACCAATTAGTGTTGCAGGCAAATAAACACAATTTGCAGAAAAGCAACTTCATTTATTGCCAATTAAAATATAATGTAATTACTAACTTGAGTAGTGGGAAACAAAAAGACAAACATTAAACCAACATCTTTCCTCCACCCCCTTTCCCAGACTCAATTTCACTTTTTCATTCCAGACTCCCCTACCCACACCCCTGCCCAAAAGAGGTGCAAGGGCGATTGGGGGTACGGGGTCAAGATCAGTACAAAGTGGTTTGTCTCTGCCGTTCCTTCCTCCTCACCTTTCCTGTGCTCCAGCATGGGATCCCCACAGGCTGCAGTCCTTCAGGAAAACCTCCTCTAGTGTGGGTCCTTCATGGGCTGCATTTTCTTCAGAAATATCCATTTGCCCTGGAGTGGTTCCCCCATGGACTGCTGTGTGAATATCTGCTCTGGCATGGTCCCTTCCACAGGCTGCAGGGAATATCTACTCTGGTAGGAGTCCTCCATGGCTGCAGAGAATATCTGCACCGCCACGGAGCACCTCCTTCTCCTCCTCTGACCTTGCTGTGCCTCTTCATTTTCTCACTTTCTTCCTTCCTCCTCCCTCCATCTGGTGTTTTCTGCCCTTTCTTAAACATGTTTTCACAGAGGCATCACCAGCTTCACTGATGAGCTCAGCTTTGGCCTGTGGTGAGTCTGTTACAGAGCTGACTGGAGCCAGCACAAGGCAGCCCCTGACCTCTCCCCAGAGGCCAAGTCTGCAGCCACCCACTACCAAATCCTTTCTGCATATACCCCATACAGTATGGCAAGCGATATCCCCAGATTCAGCTAGGGAAATGGGATGGGAGAGGAACTCAAGAAGGAGGAGAAGATGGAGATTCTGGAAGAATGAAATGCCTGGGGTGCCCAGCAGGATGCTGCAGGTGGGAAGGGGTTGTGTGTGGGGGTGATACCTCACGCCGCAGATTTCCCATGTCTCTGCATTAGCGTCATTAGTACCAATGACAAAGATTGTTTCTGGGCAGGGTTGGCCAGCCTACTTTAGCTGCAGAGAGGTCGCCAAAGTGCCTGTGATTGTGGTGGTGCTTGGTTGGCTCCAAATGAGCTGGAAACAGAGGGGGATGCAGCCAGATTGTCTGTGGTGGTGACCCAGGACCTGCCCAGGTCTTTGTGTTGAACTGCAGCTGAGGGGGTAGAGAAGCCTAAAAACCCCTCAGACAGCTATCTGTTTCAGTTGTTCCCTATCCCACTGGACTCCTGGGTGCTTCCAGGTCAAAGCTATTTCATGGATTCACCTTTGCAGCCTGAGGCTCTGTCACTTTAATGTAACTGGTGTTATGAAACACAAAATCTATTGTGTGCAGTCACTTATGTGTGGTATATGTTCCATCAGGCAGCAGGGAGGACAACTGCTCTTTACCTTCCTGGTTGTGGTTCTCTGGGTAAGAGAGATGCTCTGAAAGCAACCCGGGAGGGAGATACTGCCCTGGAAACCTGCTCAGGACAGAGCAGGCATGAGCTCTTCTTGCCCCATTTCTGAAGCATTTTGAGGTTTCTCTAAGATGGGACCTTTCTCTGAGCCAGTGGAAGGCCATTCAGTTGCAAGGAGGGACTGAAAAACATGAAAGTGAAACTTATGAAGCACTGCTGAGCCAGGAAAGACTGAGACTTTGTCATGGTTGTGGGTACGCAGGTCCTTTTTTGGGGAAAGCAGAGAGCCAACAGCTCTCAGAGAGAAGGTCAAGAAATATGGGGATAACGAGTGAATTGCTGCAAATTACACTGAGTTGGAGACTGAAAAACTCTACGTTTTTTAATGAACTCTGCAAAACCAGAGTGAAAATGAAGAGGGAATGGGATGACAATGTGTAATTATTAAAGAGTATGAGTTACCTACATGTGCACTTCCTCTCTTTGGCTTTGAAGGAAGATCACTGCACGGACTGTGAAGGAAAGCCTGGGAAGGTTGGTAGCAGGGACAGAAGGAAATAGGATTTCCCAGAAATAACGAGCAACAAAACTGTGAGGAGTTTATCTACTCTAATTAGTAAGGAGGTCATCTGCAGCCCCGTTCAGCAAAATTTGAGCACAACTCTGGGGCACAGGCACATGGCTGCATAGGCTCCACTTGAGTATTTCGGGCACTGTCAGAGCCTGGGCCACTACTGGAGATACTGAAATGAAGAGATGGTATTGAAAAGAATACCCTTACCTGTGAACATCTGAAGAAGGCAATAGGATGGTAAGACCCCTGAGGTGCATAATCCCCCTGGATTTGGTGCATAACTGGGGGCATGACAATGCCCTCTTCTTTGAAGAATGCTTATAATGTACTTTACATAATAATGGCAGTTCATTATTAACATTTCCAGCTCACAGTGTGTTAAGGATACCTGTCTCTCCAGCTCCCCATTTTTCACTCTGCTGTATTGTTTGAGTCATGAAATCACCAGCAATATTCCCTTTTTGTCTGCATCCCTGGACAGATGCTGCACTGCTTGAGGAGGGGTGAGGCATGGCTGATTAATCTGTGCTCAGAGAGGCTGACTGTTTGGATTAGTGCTTCAGATGCTCTTAACATCTGCAGCTCCAGGACAGCCCCAAATTCATCAGCACTGGAAGCCGGAGGGTAGCAGCAAGGCTGGTAAGAGCTCTTATGGCGGGGGGGGGGGGCGGTGTCCCTATTGAATTGCCGCTGCCAGATAGCAAGACGAGAGGGAGATTTTATGGGAAAAGTGGCAGCCGTGCCATTATCTTGGCACTTCCAAACCTGCCATAGTTTTTTGGGTGTGTCTATGATTCCCAGGACTAAGGAGGCTGTTGGCTGTATAGAGGGAGCAAGGCTTTGAAGCCAGGGAGAGGGCTGGAAAGACCCTGAAGAGCAGGCACGGTGGAAATGTGTCAGCCCTGAAAGTCTCAAAACTCCAGTTCCTCATGTTTGGGAGGTGGGGTGAGGATGGCTTTGGGCCTGGCAAGTCCCAGAGCTCGGGACCAGCCCTTGCAGTAAACACAATATGCTGCCAAGCCAGAGGTAGAGAGAGCAAAGCTGTTACTGAGGATTTACCTCATGCGGTTACTATGGTTTACCTCCCTATCCAAAACCAGTCCCTTCCTGCCAGTCTGCTTATCTGAGCTGGGCTTTGTTACTCTGGGCTCCTCTCCTTGCTCTGACTCCATTTTTCTCCTTCATTACCTTTTTGTTTCTCTTCATCACAGGGTTTTAGGAGCCTTTTGTCTGTGGAGACAGGCAGCACAAGGGATGAGAAGAAAATTCTGAGCAGCCATGGATGGGTTACAGCTGCGGGTAAGGCTCACCTCATGCAAATCACAACCTTTCACCATCCTTCAGAGTCCCCAGCAGCTAAGGGGAAAGAAAATTCCAGCTCTATTTATGCCTAGTGAGCCTATTAGCTGGGAATGACTGCCTTGTCTATCACTGTGGGGGAACTCCAGGAGGCTGCTCAGGATTAAGCCCCGAGAGTGCCTGAGCTCCTGCCTTAAGCTCCCCCAGCTCCCTGTCCTGCAAACAGCCCAGCCTGCCCCCTCCCAAGCCCGCCCAGGGATGGCCGGCTGGAGGCACACAGGGGCTGTCCATCTCATGAGTTAATCGCCTCCTGTTCAGATGTCAGGAGGAGATGAAGCTGCTATAAATAGATTGTGAAGCCCTCATGGTTTCAGCTGTGATTCACACACATGGCAGAGAAGCATTAGGAAGAATTAACATTCAATCTCTCAGGCACTTTCCTGAGCACAAATGCCATTCTGTCCCTGTGGCTTAATCTCCTTGCTCAGGGGAGGTCAGCAGCACTTTCTGGAGTGTCTGAATGGGTCAAATGGACAGGGAAACCCTGGACTGTCGGGGAGCTAAAAATGGCCACTTCAGCCGGAGCAACTGAGCAGCACCTGTCCATGATACGCAACTGCATTTAGGAGCATTTCAAGGTGCTCTGCTCCCCCCTTACTGGGGCTGAGATCAGATGGTGTGGTTTTGTTACAGTACGCGCACGCTGAGATGCCTGATGACAGCCTCTGGGACTGAGACAGCTTCTGGCGATGGTATGTGCAGAGGACTGGGTCTCTTTCCGGCTCTCCCTAACCAGTGCTGAGGAGCCTCTGACTGAGTGGCTAACAGGGTCTGTGATAGTCTGCCTAGATAAGCATGGTGGGGCAGGACAGCATACCTGGGTGGTCTATGTGAAATCCCCATTCCCTTGTCCCCCATCCTAATTTTTTCAAAGCTCAGGTATAAAAACATAGCATACAGCTAACCTAGCTATGAGAAGCTGTGTGCAGTTGTTCCTGCATGTGTTTGCATTCATTTGCATGTGTCTAAGTGCTTGGTAGCCTTCCTCCCCCTGCCTTGCTGTGTTTACCCTGTTAGCAGTGATGGTCACTAAGTAATGTACGTGAGATGGAGAAACCAGCAGAAGGGGAGGTACGACCAGACAGGTCCTGGAGTGGGAAGTGTGAGGACTCTGTTTGTAGGTATCTATCCATCTGTTTGTCTGAAAGTCTCCCAGGTACGGTGAAAGAGTGGTATTTTTCCTGAAAGGTAGCTCAGAGGATAGAGCAACTCCTCAGGGTGGTGAATATTCCTCACACTTTTGCATATTTGGTGCCCCATCAATAAAAGAGAGAACTATGTCTCTAGTTTCATAGCATTGCCACAGTTTCACTGCATTGCCACTAATGAAAGAGACACTCAGGGCACTCATCAACCACAAGAGGAAAAGGGCAGTTTGGACTAAAGGATGGGAGTTCGGTGTTGGTATCTTTGGGTCCTTGGTTAGTGGTCTAGGGAGTCTGGAGTTCAAGAGATGAGGCATATACCAGAAAATCTTTTCCTTTCACCCTGCTTTTAGGGACCCAGGAATCAGGGTTTCTTAGTGAAGTAAGGAAAGAGGCAGAAAAATGGTCAAAGGAATTGCAGGTTGGTGGGGGGAGTCACCTTATTATGATGGGACTAAATCCAAGGAAGTCACCCTATGACTACTCCAAGGCAAAGAGGGCCCTATCCCACTCCTTGCTGCAAGAAAACAGCATCTCATTGCAGCTCTAGGCAACATCCTTCTACATAAACTGAAGCCTGCTAGCGTGGGGGTGATTAAAAGAGATCTCAGTATACAAGCTTCTCTTTGTGTGGATATGATCTCTAGCCTATTAAGGCACTGTATGAGGTTGGTGTATCTAAACCAACCTGGTTTTGATGTCAAAATGGCATTCCTCTATTTAGGAACACGTCACTTAGGTTGGAATATGGACTGCATGTGTGCCCTGGCAGGCTTAGGTCTGAGTGGGTCTGCAGGCACCTGTGTGGTCTTAAGCCATTCTTGAATTTGAAATCATGTGATGGAATAACCTGAAGTAAGCTGCCTTCAGAAATTTATGTGGGAATGCCTGAACAGGCTAAAGGGCCTCAGAAATAATTGTGATGTATTTCTGTTATTGTACAGAAAGGGGAATTTCAACCAAGACTTTCAGCAGGGACTAGATTCCCCAGCTGGATCCTTACAGAGCCACAGAGCCACGTGCAAATCTGGAAGTGGCTCTGTAGGTTCCCTAGTTGTGAGTGACAAAGCTCAGCTGACTTGCAGAAGCTTTTGCATGACCTATCCTGTATCTCAAAAAAAAGAAAAAAAGGGCCATGTGGAAATCTAAAGGGAGTATTTTAGACTGTCTATTCTACAAGTGAGTCCAGACAACCTGAAACAGCTTTGGAATGTGGACCATATTGGATGCAAATGGCAGCCCATATGTTTTATAACATTAATTGCCAAACTTTCGAAAGCACCCAGTTGACCTCCTATAATCAGTGAAAGAGCACAGTTCATGCTTAGGCACCTAATCATTTATCATCCATTCCTTGTTTTTCTTCAACATTCATATGGTAGTATCACCAACCTGGATGGTCTCCAGTGTTGTGAGAGCTACACAAACCCAAAATATTAGCCAGTTTTCCAAAACATGGCATCTGTAAATGCCAAGCTTACAGATGGTACATGATATAATGGGAATTACAGGCACAAAATAGAAGGGTAAGGGCAGTACATGGTGAAAAATCCCATCATTTATCTATAAAAGCTGGATCTGCTCAGATGATCTGGCTGGTGGCTGCCATGAACAGATGCTGGACACTGGAAAAAAGAGGTTGGAAAGATATCCAGGAATAAGTCATGATGGTTGAGAAGGGAGGAAATGAGAGATGTAACAGAGAATCCTGCTAGCCTGGGCTGATGAGGTACACCTGCAGACAGGGGGAAAGGCAAAAAGAGTGGATGGTGTTCTTCTACAAGAACCAACAAGGCCAATGAGGTAAGGAGAGTAACGTCTTGGAAACCTCATTGGAAGATAAAAATTCATCTCTGGTTCCAGTTATTTCAGTGTGGGCTGGTATGCCCAGCTCTGGTGCCACAATAGTACTGGAATTAGTCCATGTCCCTGCAGTATCTTTTTTCTCTGGTGTAGTGTGCCTCCTTCACCTAGCTGATATGTGTGAAAAGCAGTTTTCTCTCTCTGAGATCATATATTTTCTGTTTACAGCAGGCATCTGGCAGCCGGAGCCTCCTCAAGCTCATTGTTATGGAGGTGAAGTGGATTCATGTGTTGGCCATCTTCTTCTTCCTGTTGTCTGTTGCAATGACAGGCTGCTTTCTGTGGCAGTACAGCCTCCCCAAGGTGGAGCCCAGTGAGTAGTTATCTTTAAGTTTGGTCATAGGTTGGCACAGAAATTTGAGAGGCCAATAAACACCTCTCTGCCTATGTGGACATTTTTCTCCAAAGAGCATTTCCCCAAAGAGCACACAAATTTGCCTCCTCCTAGCTGGTGTAAGGACACAGAGGAGATGAACATTGGGTTGATGGAGTAACATGTAACACTGCTGGTATCCAGAGAAGCTCTATTACTTCTGGCACTAACCTATGTTAATTGATATACTAAGGAGACATTTTCTTTTACATTCTCTATCTTTTCCTTTAGCATCCTGATGTACAAGACACCGCAGTTTAAAATGGGTTTTGTTTTACACCTTACCACGTGCTTCAGCTTATGGGTTTTCTTCTATGTCCCTAGTCCTAGATCTTTGAACTGGCTCAAGCCCCCAGTTAACACTAGAATTGATTGTTGATTATAGAATGTTGATTATAGAAAACTCAACAGATAGATAGACTCAAGGCACTGTCTGTGCAGAGATGCAATATACACAGTGTAACTGGATCACAGCCCAAAGGTGACATAAAATCCATAGTGAAGATGCCAGAGGTACTACATAGACCAATGTCTGAAAAGATTTCAGACCCTACATTTTTATCAGAGTATCAGATGCTGTCTGTAGGCTCTTGTGTATCCATCACCATTCATCTCAGTTTTCATAGTGCCATTTCTCTTCTTATCTGTATTTCTAATGCTTCATGCTCAGTTGTTAAGTGAAAGATAAATAAGCATTGTGTTTACAGCTTACAGAGCAGAGGAGCTGTGTTTATGAATACCTTGGAATCATCTGGGAAAACAGTGCCTCCAAGTAAGAGAGTTCCCATCTCTCACTGAGTTTAAAGATCTTTGCCTGCCAGAAAAATTTAAGATATCTCTGGCACATGCAGGATACAGCTAATTCAGGAGACAGCTAATATACTAGGTATGCAGCCCATCAACTGTTGTTAGTGTTAGATTTCAGGTGGCACTCACAATTCACTTCTACATCCATTTTCTGAGGTTACAATATGCATGGGACAACTCTGTCCTCCTGAACCCAGACTCAGACTTTCCTCTAGACATGGGCAGGGCACTTTCATGGTGTCTAAACCCACTGTCAGGCACCATACAGAGTCTTTTGTACTCCCAGTTCCTTACTCTTCCAGATTGCAGCCAGCTGAAGCCTATTGCAGCTCCTGCCCATCCTGTGTCCATCCCATGTTGGAATAAGCAATAACAGAGCACAGTGCCCTCTTGAAGTTCTGTTTTATGTGAGATAGAAACAATTCAGGATTATCTCTTTCCTATGCAGAAAAGTCCCTCAGCTTTGGAAAACACAAGCAAGAAAGCTAGTGCTGACTGCTGGATGAGGTTAAAGCTTGTTAGTGTGTCTATTGAAGTCACATATGCTATCTTTGAAATGTTTTCCAGGTCCATCTGTGACAGAAGTGAGATCAGAAGCTGTGCAGATGTGCCCCCGCTATCCTGAACCAGTACAGCTGGACCACCCAATCCCCATTCTGAAGGATGCATTGGAGAAGGTCTGTGAGGAGAAGGGAACAGAAGGAGACAGAGGTCATGACTACTTTTCGGAAGGTGTAAAGGGGACAATATGTATTTTGCCCCTGAGCATCTCTGGGGAAGGAGGTGGGGAATCAAGGAGGTGGAGAACATGTGAATCTAGAAATGGGTATATAAAACTCCTTCACTGAACATACAGAACAGGTCAATAAGCAGTTATCTTATCCAAAGGGTAAGCTATGATGAAGAAACATTATTACTTGTCCATCAGAAGGTCTGGTGAGCATATATCAGCACAAAATGATGGGTTTTGGCATCTTGTTTGCTATTAGGCAGCCTTCATGTCCTGGAAAATAGGTGACTCATGTAACTAGTTCCTGTTCATCAGTGACTGTCAATTCCTTATTTTATTGCTCTGCTGGCTTACCCCATGCCACCACTTAGAAATTAAAAAGCTACTTCTAGGTAACTTCAAGGAAGGCAATGGAGGGGAAGAGGAAGGGGAAGAGGAAGAGGGGACCTGCATCTGAATGAGAGACATGCTTTTCCTCAGTATGATATACTGTGTCTGAAATTTTAGCACTGTCTGAAATTCTGGTAGGCTCTATTTGCAATGAGAGAATACTGTAGCTTTGCCTTGACTGTATGGACCATAAGGACAGCCATGCTCTGACAGGACACTCCTGATTTTCTAGACCCCTATCATATAATATATGTCTCATTTTTCTCTTTCTCATGAATAGCTTAATTAGTCATAACAGAAGCTGTGCCACAGCTCTGTCCATTCTTTTTAACCTTTGAATCTTTTCCAGCTCTAACATGGTCTTGTGGACATGTGGGAAATCCATACTGTATAGAGTATTCAAGGTGCAAGTGGATCAAGGATTTATATCGTGATAAAACTGTGTTTTCTGTTTTATTTTATGTTACTTCTCTAATAATGCCTCATATATGATCTACCTTTTTTTTCTGCCATGGGGCATGAGCAAATGTTTACATAGGAGCATCCATCATAGCCCCAAGATCTTGTTCCTCAGTGTTAATGGCCAGCTCACTGCCCATCTGTGAGTATATGTTGTGAAGTTAGGGTTGTTTTCCAGCATGCATGTCACTGTATCTATGCAGAATTTCAATTACTGTCACTTCACATTCACATTTATGAAGTCTCTGCCACTGTCTCTGGCGTTACTATAGAGAAGTATTTTATTATTCAATTAGGATTAGTCAGAGAGGTGGTGCAATGTGCAGAACATTGGGTGTCCAGCAGTCATCTAACCTCTCTTCTTTATGCTCCTCAGAAATGAAGTATCCAAGCACTTCTTCAAAGTAGGCTAGTGACACTATTCTTGTTTTGCAGATGGAATAAGGCATAGAGAAACTGAACACTAGATGCATAGGAAGACATAGGTATTTGAAGGGGGCTTAGGCACTAGCACCTCAAAAGTGTATCTTCAGATGCCCTCAGGTTCTGCCCAAGTCTGTGGACACTCAAACCCACACTAAAGATCCTGCACTACCTGAGACAAACTACCATCCTGTGCCAGGCCAGGGACCAGATGCAATTATATTGCATACAGGGGAGGACTTTTTCCTAGCCCATGGCGGCTTAACCAAGAGAGTGATATTCAGTCATGCACGAGGCTTAAGGAAACATTTCTCTTCTAAGGGTAATTACTTTTGCTTATCAGAAAGGCCTACATTTTCCTCAGAATAGTCTTGCTAGAGGCCAAATCCGAACACTGATTATTGGATTCAATGCCACTCAAGTCTAGAATAGCATCATGTATTTCAGTCAAATTTTGCAGGTCCAGGCAAGTCTACATGCCAGATTGAGAAAACACTAAGGAGGATCATGCTTGCTGACATGAGACCAGTCTGTTCTGTGGAGGTGCTGATGTACCTAACCATACTAGATGGGCCAGCCGCACATGGGAGTGGAGGGCAAAGAACCTCCTACAGAAGGACTTGACACAAGTCGGGTGTTTCCACTACTGGCTGTCAGTGCACCTCACTAGTCCATCCAGTGAAGAGGTCCTGAGGACATGACTAGGCATGGCCTTTCTTGTCTCAGATGCTGGTCTTGGAAGGCCATTTCTTACTTCTTAAACTTTCTGTGCAAAAGATAACATATGCATGATAATGGCATAGCTTTGAAAAAGTCATAACAGAGCAAGACCAATGCATTCTGCTTGCAGGTGGTGGGTGGAATACAGCTGGCTGATTAGGTGTCGTGGTTTAACCCCAGCCAGCAACTAAACGCCACGCAGCCTCTCACTCACTCCCCACTCACCCAGTGGGAAGGGGGGGAGAATCGGAAAAAAAAAAGTAAAACTTGTGGGTTGAGATAAGAACAGTTTAATAGAACAGAAAAGAAGAAACTAATAATGATAACAATAACAATGATAATAACAATAATAAACTGCAATAGTAATAATAAAAGGATTGGAATATACAAGTGATGCACAATTCAATGCACCTGCCCACTAATGCCCAGTTAGTTACTGAGCAGCAATCCCACCACCCCCGCCCCCTGTTTATATACTAGACATGATGTAACACAATATGGAATACCCCTTTGGCCAGTTTGGGTCAGCTGCCTTGGCTGTGTCCCTTCCTAATTTCTTGTGCTCCTCCAGCTTTCTCGCTGGCTGGGCATGAGAAGCTGAAAAATCCTTGACTTTAGACTAAACATTACTTAGCAACAACTGAAAACATCAGTGTTACCAACATTCTTCTCATACATAACTCAAAAACTTAGCACTATACCAGCTACTAGGAAGACAATAAACTGTATCCCAGCTGAAACCAGGACATTAGGTCTACAAAACTCTAGCACAAGAGGGAGCAAAGAGCAATCACAGCCCTCTAGTTGCTCAGTACTGTTTCTCAGATTGCTGTTTAAACAGGAGTCATAGCTCTAGCATGTTTCATGACATGAAAAGTGTCATGGGATATTTGAAAAGTCTGGATCTTTTTCTCATACATCTTTGAACCTAAAATACTAGTGCAAATAACAGATGTGCACAGTACATTTTAAAAAGGAAGCAATTACAATTCTTACTTTTTAGCATTTGTTTTAATCATATAAGCATCATAGATATTACAAGGATAAGCACCACATTCTTCTATATGGTGGACATGTAGACTGAAAGATAGATACTGGATAATTCAGCCTAAGCAATTCAAAGGAACAGTATAGTTAAAATATTTTCTTTGCCAAAACACATTTCAAAAAATCACTGTCAAGTGCTTGGAAGTAAGGAGGGCTGATGGTCTGGGTCTTCTACCACCTGTTACAGACAAGATGCATTATAAGACTCTTCATTTGGAAATTCATAATTTCCCATTATCCTCCAGGTAGATATGATGCTGCGCCAAAAGATTCATAGCTCTGGTCTCCCTGCTATGTCTGCCATTGTTATCTACAATGACACTGTGCTCTGGACAGGCAACTTCGGAAAGAAGAATGGTTCTGACCCCTCCTCGGTGGTGCCCAATGAGTACACTATTTACAGGTGAGACAGATGTATTGCAGGCATGAGAGCTAGAAAAATAGGATATATGCATATGGAGATCTGATATCTGGGAATAGAGCCACTGTCACAAACCACATCCTCTACTGGCTTGGGTCCACTGCAGAAACCACTTCTGGGTTACACTGAAACTTTGTAAGACAATGCTTCAGCTAGTCCGTAAATTAGCATATGCTTGTGGCTTACTGAGTTGTTTACTTTGTATTTTTTTTTAATTTTTTTAATTTGATCTGACAATCTTTTAAATTGGAATAGGGGTGACCATCCTGAAGAACCTGAAAACATACTACTCCTTACATAGGAATGTCTCTGTGCTTTGAGGAGACCTAGGGCACAAATCTGAAGACTGAGAGCTAGCACAGGTTTTGTGAGCAGTGAGGACACAGTGCCATAGGATTAAAAAAAAAAAAAAAAAGTTCAGTGTAGCAAGAATGAGTTTGGGAAGATTATCTACTGAACACAGAAAGTAGACCTGTACGCTTATTCATTCTCCCAGTGAAGCCAAAGCCATATTGGCCATTATTTTTTAGATGAAGATAAAATTAAGCTCTTAGTGTGAGTTAAAAAATAAAATCAAATACAAAGGAAGTGTTTACTTCCTTTAAAGTTCTATTTTCAATGATTTATAACTGTCCTATATATAAAACATTTGAGCTGCACTCTGACTACTAAATGTCGTCCTCAGCATAAACAATTTTGGAAAGTTTCAGCAGCTGTGACTACTGTTTTTTTTCCCCTGTGTATCATGGTAAAATCCCTGCACAGATGACCTCATTTCTTCCAGAATCATAGAATGGTTTGGGCAGAAAGGGACCTTAAAAAGGTCATCTAGTTCCAACCCCCCTGCCATTGACAATGAAAGGGGAATGTGTCCCTGGGTGGGCTTGAACCACCAAGCTTTCAGTTAATAGCCAAACGAGCTAACCAATTGTGTCACAGAGACTCCCCTGGAAAAGGCTTATTACCAGTTGATATTGTTTATGGTTGGAACACTATCTGATCATCTTTGAACTTCTGACTTTCATTTCTGATTAATGAAAATATTCTTGGCAAATGTTTTCACTCTAGGCTGTCTTGCGTTGGTCCAAGAATTTCACCTCTAGCAGCACAATACAAATGACCCCAGCCATCCCTTTTAATCATGGTCCTGTTTCCAAAAAAAATCCCAAAATAGAACCATGGTCCTATTCCAGAAGACCATTTGTAAATTTGACTCTGTTCTGAAGCCATCCAAATAACAACACTGAATATGAAATGTAAAATTTTATGGCATTTTAACCTTAAAATTCCAATAAACTACTTAAAACTTGTTATGGTACTTACTAAGAAATAATTTACAAAATATGTCATCTTATGAATACTAAGTGAACAGAAAAAGTTCTGTAGCCCACTGCACTATTGGGGACATACTACTGAATGTTATGTTGCAGTCCATAAGGACCAGAGTTAAAGATATTAATTCAAGCTTCTTGCCTGCATTTTAGCCATTCTGTTCTGAATTAGCAAAGGTGTTGCATGTAAAGCTACAGGCAGTGGGTCAGTTGGGTGATCTCATGTACTGACCATCTATCCTCTTGATTCATGGTGTTCTTAATGCTTAATTTCTCTAAATGTTTGTTCTTTGACAGAATTGCCAGTGTCTCCAAGATCTTTCCCACCATTATGTTGTACAAGATGTGGGAGGAAGGAAAAGTCACGTCTCTTGATGACCCATTGGAACGTTACGCCCAGAACTTTGTTATTAAGAATCCTCTGGGAAGGCTCAAGGAATCAGAACAGAGATACACAGCAGATGGGCTGATGTTTTTGGAAAAAGGCTCAATACCACTTAAGCCATCACCTGTTACCTTGCGCAGAATGGCCAGCCAGCTCTCAGGTGAGACAACACCGCTACCTGCTTGCCCTCTGCCCACCATTGTGCCACTTGAAAGAGACCACAGAGAACAGACCATATGCCAGGGATAGAAAGGTTGCTGTTGAGGACATTTCCCAGTATGGACCCTGCACCTTTACACTTCCCACAGGACAGGCAGGACCCTCAGAGGCAAGCCATCAGCAGCTTCATGAAGTGCTAAGAGGAAACTGTTGTCCAGACCACCAGCTAGGAAGGGGCCCAAGCTGCACTGTGGGCTGGGCAATTGTTTTTTCCTGTGCAAGGTGAATATATATTTCTTTTAACACAGTAGCATGACCTGAAATCAGGCTCCAATTGCATAACAGGGTTTTGTACTTCAGCTCAGAGTGCTCTCATTTTTTCTGAGATGTAGAGTTGAGGGTCAAAGTGGCATCAAAACTCTGTGCTTTGAACAGACAGACCTTGAGCACTGAGCTAAATTTAGCTGTCAGTGTGGCTCCTGATCTGGGATTCCTGAGCTATTAATAGCTTTGTACTTGCTGTCAGAAGACTATTAATCTGCTGCTATTTCATAATTGGGTAACTCTTACATTAAGGTAGAAGGAGCTCACAGGACTCAGGAGAACTTTAACCTTTCTCAGAAATAAAGATGCTAATACTCAACTCAGAGATTCCAGAATTTAATGGCCAAAGAGACTGTGCTGATACCTCACGTGGCATTTTGATTAAACTCTGTAGCACCTGCATTATTCCAGATTGGAGTAAATGCCCTAAAATTAGGACCTAAGATCAAAATAGCATATAGGCAAATTGCAATACCTCAGGACAGGATACAGCATCACCTGAAGCAAGCCAATATCAAAATAAGTGTTCCCCAAAAAGGAATGATGTAACTGAAATCTAGAAACAAACAAACCACCCAAAGTGGCCAGTGGCAGCAGGAGGCAGAAGGAAAGATGTGTGCACGATGCTGCCCAGCCCCTCTCCCTGCAGACAAGGTCTTGCTCTAGCCAGCCTGATGATGTCTCAGGGGCACCAGCTCTGCCTGCTCCCCTCTGGCTCTCAGGAGCACCTGAAACTGGTTTGACTGCTCCTTGCAGGAACAGCGTGTACTGGAGCAACAGCTCCCAGTCCTGCTGCAGTTCCCTGTCACCTAGTGAGGTGAGAGGTATGCCCTAGAATTATTTGGAGGAAGCATATGTCAAAAGCGTACCCGGTCATAGCATTGCTTGTAATGTGCAGCCATTCCATTACATCGTCATTGTGCTGGATTTGTGCTCCTGCTTAGCTGCTTTTATGTTCCTGTATCTTTTTTTTTTTTAAGAATGTGGCCCAAATTTCCCAGACCACACCAGCAGGACACACTAACCAGCTTGGACCCTGACAATTTAGTAGAAGGAGAAGCACAGTTTCAAAATCCCAACTAAAAATCAAATGGATGTTGAGGTCACATGTTACATTTCATGTCTGTCAAAAACCAAAAAGGAATAGGTTCTGCATCAAGATCAAAGCCACTGCATGACATATTGTAAAGTGTTTTTCATCTAAATTCTTCCAGTAGAAACCGATCTATAATATATCCTCATTATCTGGACTTTTCTATATTGCATACTACAAAAGTAACTCCAAAGATTTTTCTCCTCAGCACTTGATGGGTACATTGCTAGAGGGAAGCTCCAGCTTGTTAAGACTGATTTTCAAATATCTATGAATGACAGTATGAGATGCTATTGTAAATTATTAACAGCATGCTTGTCACATCAATTAGCAGCCCATGAGGTATAAATCAATGACTGTGGATTTCCTGTTATGTTCACACATTCTCTGGTTTATCATTTCTAATGAACCTCAAAAGAGACTTTGCATTGCTGTCATGGCACTGGTTGAACTCTCCCAGTGGTGCAACGTTTTCTTTGCTGCCATTGTGGCAAGTAGGAAATGAAGGAGCCCGTTTTGTACTGGAAGATGCTCAGTGCATCTCTTAACTGGTCATCCAGCTGCACAAATAACCACAGACCGGAAGCAGAAAAAGTGCTCTCATTCCACTTCAAATCCCAAGGTCATGTCAGTTGGGAAAAACAGGTGTTGCTGCTACAAAAGAATAGGGCCTCATTCAGCTTTGCCATGATTAAGCACATACTCACCAAGCAGACGATTACAAGTCATTTTTCTGTCATGTACCCTTCCTGATTTCCTCCCAACCCCTAAATCAAAGTCAGCTGTAAACTGCACTGCGGATTTCATTCCAGATGTAATGCAAGTTCTGGACTTGGTGAGCTGTAGATCCTGTGCAAAGGAACTATGGCTTTGTAAAAAGTCCTGGCCAAAAGTTTTTAGGGAATCCATGTTTGGTGTTGAGGATTTAAAAGTGAAAAGAGCTTAATTTCTTCTACATTCAGAAACCCTGAATAAATGTTGCTAAAGCTGAAAAAATAAAAGCTAGAAATACTTTAGGCCAAGCCTGGAATGGTTCAGAAAGTTCAAGCCCTCTGTAGCAAGGTATAAAGAACAAAAATCTGTTTAAAGGGGCTGCTACACACCTTTGTAGTCAAGGGAATACAGTGACATGGAAATACAGAGAGGAATTTCCCCAACACCCAATATGCCCTTCTCTTCCAAAATACACTTGGGGATACAGGGTATTTTTAATCATTCATCAAGGCATTTTTACTGAATTGTAGCAACCCAGAGTTGGTGCTGGGGTAGGACTTACAATACCCAGATTCAGTGGTCCATGACTTGAATACCATGTCCTGCAGTCAAGTACAAACAGGTCCTTACAGCACATTTGCCATGTGTATAAAGCACTTGTGTGCATCATTGTTGTTTCCATCTTGCCATTGAATCTTGCCTTTTGCTCACTCTTCACCAGACTCAAAGTTTCCTGGACCATGATTTGTCTCAAATTGTTAAATTCTTTTCTCCATGGTACAGGTCTGCCCAGGAGGCTGCGATCTACCAGCCTGCTGTGGAAGGGCAATACGCAAGATGCTCTAGCTCTCCTGAAAGATGATGTCTTGGTCGCTGATCCTGGAACCAGGTCACATATATTCACTTATGAGCTTTTGGTCTGGGTTTGTGTTCTCCACTGATACTGGCCCCACCTTCAGTCTCCATGGCCAATGGATAAAAGACAGCCATTCCTAAAGGGAGCTGCAGCCATCTACCCTGTCTTAGGCTAGAAAGAGTGCCTGTTGGAGGTGCTGGGGGTGTGTGTGTGTATATATGTGTATAATGTGTATAGAATCTAAGTGAGAAGCCTAGATAAAGCAAATTGAACTGCTATAGTTAGGTCCAATGAGCCTTAAGTTGTGAAAGATGAAGATTTTCAAAAGTGGAAAGGCACGTTAATTTAAATGGTTTAAACCATCATAGATTTCACTTAAAATCATGCTATGTCTATAGACATTTGCATGTGTCTAAATTATTTATAAGTTCTATTAATGTTTGTTACAATTTATATAGCCTGTTAAAAGTCTATTACCTGAGTTGCACTCAGAAATATGAACAGGATCCAACAGACAGCAGGTGAGGGAAGGGATTCAGACTAACGGGGAAAAACTTTCTAAGTCTGCAAAATTTTTAGGGAATAGAATTACATTCTGAAATAGTTTGCCTAGTGTTGCTACAGATTCACCATGACTTGAAGTCTGCAAGCTTAGAAAATTCAATGGCTTGATCATGGCAACCTTGTATTAGTTCTGTCCCATGTCATACAGGATGTTAGAATAGATGTTCCATAAAGGATTTTAAGACCTTAATACCATCATCTTCTTTGGTATTCATATTATGCTCACCATTAAGATACATAAGGACATCCACTCATAGTCTCTCAACCCCTTATTACTTGACATGTTGATAGTTTTAACTCTGTCTCCCTGTTCCCAGATATACTTCTCAGCAAACAGATCATTCTTCCTAAAGGAAATTCCCATTCATTGATACAGAAATTTTAACATATTTTTCTGGGAATGTTGAAATTCAGCTCCATTTCAGATATAAAATTTTAAATCCAGAATGTATGTATTCTTGGGGTCAAAATTTGTATACTCATCATGCTTTTATTCAGCTAGATGAGCTGGAAGTTGTTGAAGTGGTACCAAATTTATGATCTAAATAGGCCTTGGTGAGGTGTGTGACTTCACACAAGTGAAAAAAAAAACCCAAACAAGGTTGAAGACATAATGAATTTTGAACACGTGTTTGAAAAAAATCACCCATTCATGTCTTCATGTCATTAAACTTCATTCAAGTCTAAAGACTTAAATCACTTTATGGATATTAAAGACTGAAGCACTCAGGTGTCTTTAATGATTCAACATTGCTGGATGCTGCTTTGTAGATTTTTAAGTGGTTTTTAAGTGCTTTTACCATCTTAAGGTAGCTTAGGTGCTTAAGTGATTATACCATGTTAAATCTCCGAAGAGGCTTACCTGGGGTTTTGAGACCTTTAAGGTAAGCACCTGTAACTCGCATTTCTGCTCTTAAAAAGAATGGATATATTCTTTGGTGAACAATTATAAACAGTAAGTTGGGATATGCAAATATATAGGGTTTTGCATACAGGGATTTTTTTTAGTTTTCCATCTCCAGCTCTCTTTTGGCACATAGTGGTTAAATAGTTCTGCTGATGCTACCATAAGAATTTTCTCTTTCTTGACTTAACAACAAATCAAGGCAACAACATTCAGTTTTTCTCTGTCCCTCCTTCATCTCTTCTTTCCCTTTAGCATGTCATCTGATAAAATGGGAATTTTTCCCAGAGAAGAAAGACCTAGCAACTGTTTTTGCATAGTCATACCCACATTCTATCACTGAGGTAAGGCTGATCCAGATATATTGCTCTTCCTTTCCAGATGCCACTACAGCAATTTGGCCTTCTCACTGATGGCACATGTGCTAGCTGACCATGCAGCTGAGGGGCAATACCAGCGCTGGATCTCGGAGAACATCCTGGACCGCTTGGGCATGGAGGACACTGGCTTTGACATCACGCCACCGATCCGCTCCCAGATGGCTGTGGGTTTCTATGGCAGCCAGCAGCCAGCCCCTCTCTATGACCTCGGCTGGTACAGGCCTTCTGGCCAGATGTACTCCACAGCTGCTGACCTTGCTAAGCTGGCAATGGTCTTCTTAGGCACCTACCATCGTCGTCTCCTAGAGCCTGACACAGTGAAGACGATGCTGACCCCTCTGTTTAAGTGCTCTACTGAATACTTTGCTAACAAGACCGGCACACCCTGGGAGATTAATGAGCAATTGGGATATGATGTCATTAGAAAGGATGGAGACCTCGACGGTTATTCAGCTACCTTCTCTCTTATTCCCAAGCTCCGCCTGAGCTTCATTGTACTGATGGCAGGGCCCAGGCCACAGGGTGGAGATATTGTGACTCAGATATATGAGTATCTTATTCCTGCCATGGAGACTGCATTCAGAGAGGCACAGAAAAGCTTGATTCCTCCTCCAAGTCCAGGCCCTTATGTTGGCTACTATACCTATTCTAACCTGACTTTCTATGAGATCAAAGTTGGACCTGGTGGGGTGCTGGTCATGCAACAGTTTGGGCCTCATGTAGAAGAGCTGATTCCTGAAAAGTACCGGACAATCAAGCTCCACCACCTGGAAGATCGTGTTTTCCAAGTTGTTTTTGACAAAGAGTTCCCATGTGTTCTGCATCTAGGTTCTGCCTCCATCTCACTGGAGACCCAAAATGGGCAGCTCTTTAACTTTTATCCATTTGATCGCAAGGGTTTGTCTCCTGGCTTTGATGCACCAGGGCTGAACACATACAATGTGGTCCGTGTACTTCGTAAACCTGTATTCTATAGCTAAATGTCCCCTCTACTTTTCTGACCACTTCTGGGAGGTGGCTCCAAATCGGTGTCTTACCAAACTCTCCTGTCTGCATGACTTTATGAATGCCATTTAAAAGGGAAAGTTGGTGGCAAATAACTCTTTTGCCCAACAAATATGTCATGTCCCACTTCTAAAATGGCTTTAATGGCTTGCATTCCCTGGCAGTGCACAACAGGCCAGCTAAAAACTGGGGATGCTTGCAGATAAAAGAGGTGAGAATGTGCTGGATGGATGGTGTTTGGATGCCATAAAAAAAAAGCAGAGCACTTAAGTCTCCACACTTACATTCTCCGTTTAATGACCATTGTGGTGACTGACTGGTATCATCAAAGGGCTGAGAATATCCTGTGTCTCTCAGAAAATATCTCTTCTTCAGACCAAGGGTTTTTCCAGGGCTCTTCAGAAGCCCATCCACCACGACTAAGACTCCTCACCTTGGTTTGCAGAAAGCATTATGTACTAGAAAATGGCACCAGCCTGATACCAGGCCCTGCTTATGATACCTGGGAAATGAGGGTCCATTTCTTTCCTGGGTCACAACAAGGAAACTGTGAAAAGACCAGACAGCAATGTGGTTATGTCTTGGCCCCATGGATTTCTGCAAAGGAGGTGGTCACACAAAGGATATTGTAGCACTCTAAGTATAGAAGCTGAAGCTTACTCCTGTGAGCAGGGCCATATGAACATATGCTGGTATATTCCAGCTGCACTCAGGTTTGTGACTATCTCAGTATATAGGCAAGTGTGTGAGTGTGGTGTTTAAGTACAGGAATGCACGGGGATATTTATGTGTATTTTGGGCAGAGTGTCTGTATGGGTACATACACATTGTGTTTATGCAGGTACGAGGGAGGATGCTAAGGGGAAGTACATTAGCCTGGGGAGCACTACCTTTAGGACAGATGCACCTGCAAGCAATCTGCAAAGCCACAGATGCATTTTCTTCTCCCTTCTTGTGCCCACTCAATGCTAAGTCAGGCAGGACAGATGATGTCATTGATTGCCAACACCATATCACTATGATGGGAACAGTATCAGGCACGAGTGTAAGACAGGGCAAGTACTACCAACTGAGGAGTCTTGGCTCCTGCAATGCCCCTTCAAGTTTAGGAGAATATTGTGATTTCAGCCCCAACTGGAGCCTGAAATAAGAGCAAGCAGAGGGTCAGGGCAAGAAAATGAATAGCCTAGCTGTAGAGTATAGCAATGGCTGTACAGCATGGAAATCCTGAAGGAAGTGCAAAAGGGTAGGCATACTAGCACAATCAAAGACCCTTCAAAGTGCATGTTCTCCCATACCATAACTAGTATCAGGTTGAATCTTCTTGCAGAGTCATCTCCTTTTGCTGCTTGTCCACACAGAGTCTTGAAAGTGGACATGTCTCAGAGAGGATGAGAAAATAAATCTCCCTGCCTCCCTTCTTTCTTGTCTCTCACTGTTCTCACTCTCTGTGCAGTTCTTCAGTTCTAAGTAGAGAGACCATCACTGAAGGCCTAGAAATCTATGATTCGCAAACTCTGTTCCCTGCCTTTTTTCAAACAATTTCAGTTCCCTGATAAACATATGAAATAACGTAAACCTTGCCTTACAGGCAGTCATGGTTGCTGCTGTACTGGTTTTCTCTGGACTTTGTAGGTGATTACATTTCTTACCTTGTACAACCTCATATGTTCAAGCATTTAATCTGGGCTATAGCAACAGCAATAAACTCTAAGCAAATTCTTGCTGCTGTCATGTGTGATCATGCCCAGAGGTATGTGTGCAGGCAGATACGTTGCACTGTGGCTGGTTTCCTGCAGAGGTGCCTACACTCTGTCATGGCATGCCTGACACAACAGTGCTTTCCAGGCTTTGAGCTCACAAGATGTAATGTCTGATTGCAAGATATTTGAGCAGTTTTGCAAGGTGTTTGAGCAGTTTAACCCTGGTCTTTTTGAGTGAGGGCTAAGTGCCAGTTTGGGGCAGTTGGAGCCAAATTTTGCTTTGGAGCAAAATAAGTGATTGTTTACCCATCAGCTACCTTTAAAAGCTTCCAAGAAAATTGAGGATTTATATCCCATGTCACTCACTGGTCAGGATAAAACACCACACTGGACTGTCTCCATCTGTCTGATGGAGAGGTTAAGATGTTTTCTTTTCCATCAGTAAGGCAGACACTAACAAGTCTTTCTTTTTTCTAGTGAGTCACCCTCAAACATGTACACTGACAGTTTTTGGCACTCTTGTTCATTCCCATAACAGCAAAGTACAGCTCTTTGCTATTCATAGTGTGAACCCACACCTGCAGTAAAGCTCATCTCACCAAACCTTAGGTCACACTGGGAAGGTGAACAAGAGCTTCCTACACTGCCCCTTTGTGTAGGCAGGAGAGCAGCCTTACCTGGTATGGAGAAGAGAACAGACACCTTGGGACACCTGTACAGCGGATTTGGGAGAAGCTGTGTGTGGCAGGCAGGGTAAGGTGGAGTCTTAGAGGATCCCAGTCATCCACAGAGAGCAGCCAGAGTCGCAATGCTTAGTTAATGCTACAAACACAAATGTCCAGTTTCTTTCTGTTTCTTCATGCCTAACAGTATCCTAAGAAGAGCAAAACCAGCTTCTGTGACCTGGTGTGAACTGACTCACGCTAGCAGGTGCTTTATACTAGCTTTAACAGTTCTTCATAAACTTTCAATTTTAATACAGAATCCAAGTTACCATTCTGCGTAATTTTTTATGTATACTTATTGCTGAATTTAAAAATATCCCAATGTTATTTCATCTGTGTCAGAGACTGGTTCCAACAATAGGTACAGCAAACTTGTAAAAATCTACCCAGCTTCTCACTTTTCACAGTAGTGTGTGTTTTAAAAGGTGTCTAGATGTGTCTGCAGCAGCCTATAGAAAGAGTATGCTTAAAAAATGTTTTTATAATTACTCATCAGGGAACCAAACAAATAGAATATGCTTCATTAGCATTCCCAGCATCAAAAAGAAACAAGAACAAAACTTACTCATTGGTTCAGGAGACCAAATTCTGCTCTAAGGAGCAGTGGTGAAGCCACATAATATTGTAATAGTGTCCCTGAAAACCGTATTTAGTCTACAAGTTAAAAGGCTCTTGGCCACAAAGAATGAGATTAATCTGGCAAAATATAAACAGCTACATCTGAGCTAGCCCCTTTAAACTCCTTTCCACTCAGTGAGAATTAATGACTCTAGTCAGCAGAGTGGATTAATCTCATCTTAAAGCACATATTTAGAATAAGTTGATGAATCATACTCTATGAATCAGGTGGACCCAACCCTCACTATCACAAGCAACTCTTCAGTTAGAAGTGAAACACTTTTTCATAATCTGCCTGCCAGGTAAGGGCAAGTTCTCAACTTCTTGCATAAACATTACCCTGAAGACATGAAGTTCACTGATTAGCAGGCCCAAAGCAGAACATGGTGATTTTTCTTGTGGTCCCATGCTAATATAACATTAATTAAGACAACTTCTTCCCTTTTAGAAGAACTCCACCTTCAGGAATCTTGGCTCAAGTGAGGATGATTTCAAGCTTCAAGCTTCAACATACATTTAGAAAAAAAAAGCAATTTTTCGCTACGTGCTTCATTTCTTCATACTTATACTTATCCTCAACCAGAGCAATGCAGCCCAGTTGTTTACTGGACAGCATCTTTGCAGAGCTTTTCTGTTCCGATGATAGGAGTAAGATGATGTGTCTACCTGCCTGCAACCACCACCAAAGCAGGACTCAGAAAACAAGGATGAAGTCAGGCTAGCAAGAACTGGGCCTTGGTGTCAAAGTCTAAAAGTTCATTAAACACTAACTCTAGGCTCCCTGCTTTCCTTCTCAGAAATGTATTGATGTTCTTGTCACAAAGGGATGTGTTAAGCCCCTGTGATGTGAAGAACAAGCTTTTTGAATTTTCAGTTCCACAGGAGCTTGTAGGATTTGTTTAAAAAGAAATGTCAGCATCCAGCCTTTAAGAGAGAGAAGAGATTAAAAGAGCTGCTGGGTCAAAGCCAGTCACTGTCTCCTTTTCACCCATGAAGTGAATACCAACAAATGTTTAAGTACTTTACAGTTAACAGGGAAGCTTCAATATATATTGCTATTAGTTGTGATTCTCACTCTAGATAAGGTCATGTATGCTTCAAAATGCAAAGGCTAGAAGCCTGTTTGCAAGTTTAATCCTTTCTTGTCCATTCACTTCTGCCTTTATGAAGAGTCTGACATCTCATGACTTGGTTTACACAGCTGCAGATCAGCAGTCATGAAGAAAATAGATGCCAGAAATTCTCCAACACCATATCCAGAGAAGTGAGACAATCTCTATTTACATTTAATAGGCATTTGTGCAGCCCAGCTGAGCATGAGCTGTGGGCTTGATGACAACAGCATTCTGTAGGGCTCATCCTTGCAGTCATAAGAGTAGTACATGACTAGCAAAGACAACACCTGCTTTATTTCACCTGGTAATAGCCTGTGTTTGCATGAAAGAGCTCTTAGTTTCAGGGCTCCTGTTTTACTTCTGGGATCCTGATCTTGTGACTGTAGAGGACACACTCCAGACAGTTTCCAAAGCAGTAAGAGTCACAACTAGTATGCAAATCCAGTGTCATAATGTGAACGCTTTGTTCAAGTGAAAAGCATCTTGTAGTGGTGTCCTAGCCTTGCAGTGAATCCCAGGAGAGGGGGAGACTGCACACCCAGCACAGCAGTAGACCTGATCTTGGCAGTAGCTGTGGAAATGGGAGAAGAGGCTGTAGATGTTAGGACTGTTGTCAGAACTCAAGTAGAAGATCCTTAGCAGGATGTGGACACCTTGGAAGATGATGTGTACCAAATCTGCCCAGTGAATACCAGACCTCCACAGCAGCCTCTCTGCCTGAAACACCATCCAGTATGTCATGAATGCCACTGCCATGACATGAAGACAAGAGGAATCAGGGAATGAGAGTGAGACAAACTGTTAAATAAAAACAGAGCTCAGAAGCAGAGAGGACTGGCTGAGAAACATGGTTAACAGTGTCCTCGACTGCCAGAGACCATGGGCAAAAAGCTGCATGCTGTTAGATGAGGGATTGCTCCTGTGGGACATGCTGAAGTGCAGCTCAAGTCATCTGATGCTGTTTAATCAGCCATTTGGCTTAGGTTTTGTATTGTGGAATATAATGACTGAAAAGTGTAACAAATTGGCCACAAAAGACTATCACCCAGCAGGGACTGGAAGGCCGGGAGGGGAAGGGAGCAAGACAAAGGACTCCACATTCCCTAGAAAGAGAGATCTGCTAGCCTGATGCTAACATCAGGCCTCAATATAGGGATAAAGGAAAACAGGTCCCAGGGTCTTCAGGTTTGAAGTAAAAAGGAAAAATGAGCAAGGAGACCAAGAAAGGCTCTTCTTATTGCTTCCAGTGGCACTTTTCCATCTGTCACCACAGTCTGAATAAGGCGTACAGCAAGAGCTGAGGCCTAGTTCTCTGAAAGCAGTGAAGAGCTGCCTAGATTCAGGCTCAGTAGGATTTGTCCTAGTTTGGCTGTCCTCAGAGAACTGAGGGAAAGTGTTTTGGAGCACTGTGAGCCTGACAGTCAATGCTTTTAGGTGATATGAAGCAGGCATTTCCACATTATTCTCTTAACAGGCTATAACTGATGCCTATTTTCATAAATTGGGGTATTGTTATTCATAACTTTTGCAGTAGGCAGGATTCCCAGGTATATATTCCCAGAATATCACACAAGTGATATTCTGTGACCCTGGGGGGCAGTCAAACCTCATAGTGGTTAGCCTATTTTATGTTTTTCAGTTGTTCAGCATGAGACAGAGTTTTCAGTATTTGAAGTGTGCAGTTTGCTTTCTCCTGGTAATCACTGCCAGATAGAAGAATGGCTTACAGCTCCCAGACTGTGTGTCTGCCTAAGCACAGTACTTGTTTATGTAGTTATAAAGATGATCCCCAATGTTTCAAAAGTGAAAGATAGCTTAGGCAGCAATCTTGAGGACAAAGGAGATAAAAAATGGGCATGAGCTGAACATGGCGGTTGAGGTAGTCCTTGGTTAAAATCTCAGAATTAGGATATTGTTATTAAAAACTAGCTACCATTTTGTCCAATTACCAGATGATCTTTAGATGCCAGAAATTCTTAGACCAGCCTCAGAATACAGAGCATATAGAGAGCTCTGCAGAATGCAGAGAAAATGCTTGTAGAGGCACAAAACCATTGGGCAGATAGTTGTGCTGGAGAAAGGACTGCAGGCATGTGGCCTCTCACTGAGTAAACCAATGACCTGGGGATGAAACAGCTGGACTGAGATTGATTAGGTACGGTTATAGAAGGGCCTAAAATAAAAGCTGATCACATCAGGCCCTGGTAGCTCCATAGATCATCTCATCTCCCTATTAAAATGCAAACAAGATGGAGAAAACCAGGAAACATTTTGCAATACTAAGTCAAAATTCAAATTAAGAAAGGGCATGATAACAGTGAGAGATAGCATAATATTTTGAAAAGCTGTGTACATTTGCTCTTTAAATATCTTACTTAAAGCTGCTGTCACTGTGAAATGCAAGATCTCAACACATCCAAGAGATCACATGATTCATGTAATTTCTCTTGGCCACTTACACAACATTTTGTTGATTATTTTTCCCTTCTGCTGTTCCTGTGGGCATCTCCATTGAGCTTATTATCTTCATATCTTCCTCTGTTTCTATGTGGCTTCCTCAAAGGCAGCTGCTCCTTGGTGAGGTGGCTGTCAATTATCAGGCAAATCACTGTGATAATGATCATGGAAACAAAGAAGTGAGTGGCAGTGATGTGAATAAACAGTTTATAGATCTATGTAGTTTTCAGCAGAATGCATACAACAGGTTCCTCTATCTTCCCTAGAGAAACAAGACAGAGGTAATAAATACCTTGGGGAGAGGTGATGAGAATGCCACCAGATTAGGTGTAATATTCGAAGTGCACTAATGGGCCAGCTGGTGTGGAAACTCATCATAACATATTTAGTCTATCCCCAACACTCTATCAAGTTGGCAATGGCTTTGTCCTAAAAACCACCGAGGACAAAGATTCCCTACTGGTGCAGTAGCTGAACCCCAGCTGCACCACCTTTTTTCAGATGCAGCTTTTCCTGATGTCCAACCTGAACTTCCCTATACAATGTGGCTGTTGCTTGTTACGTATTGTATGTTTATACCAAAAAGTAATTGAATCTGTCCTCTTTGTCAATGCCCTTAAGAAGTTTGTTTGCTGCTACTAGGCACCACCACCCCTTCCTCTAAGCTGGATAAAACAGGCCTCATAGGGCATGTGTCACTGACCACCATCTTGACCACCCTCAGCTAGACTCTTTACAGTCTCTCTATGTCTTTTTTGAAATGGAGTCCTCACATCTTGATGTCGATCAATGCAGTTCCAGTAGAATGGCCTGGGGTATCAGTAGCTCAGAGAGGATGATTTAACCAGTCTTATAAGTGTGTGGAAAGATGCCTCCATCTTAAAACTTTGTAACCAACTCTAACTGGCAAAACTGAGTTCATGGAGGAAAGGAGAAAAATTACTGAGTGAAGCACTTCTCAGATAGTCATATTATCTGACACTTCTTAGGAGGAAGGGATTTGTGATTACCGCAGTTTCCCCTAAAGAGAGAGAGAAAAAAAAATCAGTCATCAGAAAAAGTGATGTTTTGTTTTCTTTGAGGATTACAGTATGAAAAAACAAAGGATCCAGTCCAAAAAGGGCTAGAGGTACTGCAATGTTCACAGCAGCACAGCTGAAATGCTGTGTCATGTCCTGAAGCCCATGCCCAAATTATGCATCCTCCAGTTGAAGCCAGGAGTGGTTCTAAAACTCTCATTCTCAGCCTGGAAAACTCTATCAGCATCTCTCTATAACTTCATTTCTGCACTGAGGTGCCAACGGCACAGTTTCCCTTGGAAACAAGATGACTTTTTCTCATTACAGAAATGAGTCCAAGGAGCCTGAAAGCACTTCTCTCAGATCAGTTCCCTGTTAACAAGAAAAGTGACATTTTTGCCTGTCCTGGTCAATACTGGACCCCTGGTAGCCAGGTGAATAGATAGCTACCAGCCAGAAGCTGAAGAATCATCAGTACAGAAAGAGACTAGAAAGTCCCTAGCTCAGGCAGTTTGGTGTTTTACCCTGTGAGCACCTAATGTGTCTCAGCTGGGAATAAACAGCTTACTAAACTTTCCAGCTATTTGTCTGCTCATTGCCCTCAACTTTCTGTCAGATTTCTCACTCCTTTTCAGACTCAGTGTAGTTGCTTTATCTTCTTTCACAACTGCCATCTCTGCACATAGGGATTACTTTTCTCCCATTCTCTTTTGCAGCTATGTCTTATTTATCTCCAGCACTCACTTCTCAAGATTTTGTGTCTTCTGGTTACTCCATTACACCTTCCATCCCTTTCTTATCAGACCCTGAAGTAGATCATATCCCCCAAGCTCACATTATCTACACACTGTCCTGGAAAGCACTTTTTTCTCAGCTTTCTGTGCTCTGGCACACCCAGCCCATCCCCTCATGGCTAAGAAGCAGAAATAATTTTAATGGTAAAGGTAGAATTATTGCACAGGCAGTTCTGGCATTGCCCAGCTGAAATACAGTAATACTTCAGTCTCTAGCATCAGCCACACTGAAAAATGATTTAAAAAAAAAAAAAGAATAAATGGACGTTTTCATGCACAGATACACTCAAGGTCATCTCAGAACAGGGAAAAAAAAAAATCACTTTCCTAACTGGACAGGAGGATTCAAGGCCCTTTGGTAGACATATAAACAGGAATTGCAAGAATGCAACAATAGTCCAAGTCTATGACGCAGTCACCAGCCAACACTGAAATGGTGTGCTTAACCCATGATTAAGAGCCTAATTATTTACCATGGCCACATGGGAGACTCACAGACCTGCATCCTGATAGCCTGCAAGCTCCTGTTTTCTCATCCCACTGGAAGCCCACTACAGACCCGAAGTCACCTATCATCGCAGCATTTGGCCACTGAGAGCTCTGGTCATTCATCCCAAAACAAAACACAATGATTAATATGAGAGAGAGAGGAAGACTTACATATCAGGACAGTCCTCCTGCGTGTTGCTCCTGCCAAACCACTTTTACCAGGCACTTGGAAGTAAATTGCATGGAGCTTGCAAGTCTGGACCGACCTGTGCCATGCAACCTCTGACAGAAATATCATGCGTCCTCCCATTTGCTTCAGTTCTCAGCTTTGCCAGTCCTTCTTGGAGTGGTCTGTCTCTCCCGATTTCTGCACTTCTCCCTCATTTCCATGCTGTCCTCTTTATCACAGGTTCTTCATTGCACAGTGCCACAGCAGGAAAGCAGGAGGGAAATAGGGAGGGGAATGCCTCCATCCTACCCACTTGTGGTCTGGTAATAATTGGTCTCAGGCAGATGCCAGGCCTCCCCTGATAGCCATTCATTTTTCAGAACCCAATTATCAGACTCATACTTTGATGCCAACTCTTCCTGGAAGCTGCTCTGTCTGCTTTCATTTAGCTCACAATTTATTCCTCTAAGGAGTGATATTTCTGCTAGAGATGGGCAAGCACATTTTGTTTAATTTCAGTTCCACCTGAGCACCGTGGATTAGATGGCCTGATGCAATAACATCCTGCTAACAAAAGGTTGTGGAAAAACATGGGAAGAGAGAAGTCAGCAGGAGGATGAAATGAGCACAAGAGGGAGCCGAATGTAAAGGGATTCTGAGATGCTGCCTGAAATAAAAATGTCCAGTCACAATTTCCAATCACATTTAGCTAATTATTGAATATACTGATGAAGATGTAACAAAAGCAGTTGCTTAAACAGGAAATCTGAAAGATAGGAGCAGTGTGCTCCCAAACAAGCAATTGAAACACATTGCACTCTGCATTCACCCAAACTGTGGGTGAAACAATCTCTTGCTGACAATAGTAGGCCAATTCCAGAATGAAAAATGGGCAGTTCCTTCACACAACTTGTGTGAGAAACAGCTCCTAAGCTGCCATACCTCCTCCTGTAATAGATGGTAAACTCTTCACTGTGATAGTGTGCAATGCAGATTCTCCTAGGCAAGCATGTTTGATTGCAGTTGTTTTGGGCTCAGTGTCATCAACCCTGAAAGTCTGTTGACATCGTGCTTAGTGTAAGAGATAGACTCCCTCAGGGGTGTTATTCTGGTTCGCTCACCTGCTGTTGCACCTCTGTGTTCCTTCCTTGTGAGTGTGCAGAAAAGCTTTTTATCACATAACTTAACACTGTCCATGTGTGTATGTGATCCCTGGTGCATGCCAGGAAAGCTGGGGCAAACTGAGACAAAAACCAGCACACTACTTCCAGATCACCTTACACACTGAGGGGGGTTACTGGCTGGGGGTATGGAACACATTATAGGACACAGAGGAAGAGCATTTGAGGATTGCGCAAGACTTACTATGGCACATTTAGGGAAGGTGGGGAAAAGGAAGAATGAAGGGGGTTTGGAGAGGAACAAACATGGGAAATAAAGGGAATAAAAAGAGCCTCCAGCTTCCCTTTCTCTTGTCCAATCTGGAAGATGTCAGCCCACAGTCTGGCCCCATCCCAGTGTCATCTGATGCCACAGAAAGTCTTGTCTCTATGCTGAGTGGTTTACTGACTGATCTGTATGAGTCAGGAGGGCCCAGATTGCATTGGGGTAATGGTCACTTTTTGCCATGGCAATGCATCCAGAAATGGAAGATGCCCACAAAGAAGCATGTGCACAGTCTCCTGGATGGCTCCCAGGATGGCAGGTTTCCTAGAGTTTCACAGCCAACTTTGGTTGATCTGTGTTTGGAGGGTGATTTACTTCTTCCAGAGGGCAGTGGTTTCAGCAACAGGATTATTGTCCTTGGCCTTTTCTTGTATGTGCTTGAGGGGAGGAAGCACAAGTAACATCCTATTGTCCAGACACCTTCGCTTCTGAGATAGAGTGAGGTCCTTGCAAGATGTTTGGTGGGTTTCCCAAGAGTGATCCTCTGCAGTGGAAGCTGTGGTGCTGCTGGCAGCAATCAGGAGCTTATCTGCAATGTGAGTTCAAGGCTAAGCAGAGCATGAGCATGTTCACAAAGTGCACATGATACTGGTGAACTGGGAAAAGAATGAATATGAAAGAACACCTGTGGTGGAGATTCACAGGCTTCTGGGGTAGCTAGGGCACCACAGTGTGCTCCTGCTGATGTTCAGCTGGGATTTAATCTGTCGCTCCAATAGCCTGGAACATGAGCAGTATGGAAGTAAGCCAGTCCACACTACATGTCCTGGAAACCACCCAGTGCTCACTGGTGCAGAAAAAAAATGCTCAAGATAGTCATGGGTACAATCACCAATTACTCCCCACACAAGGGCAAGACACATCAGATAATTTCTTTTATGTAACTAGAGTCACTATGTGCTGACATGTTGGTTTTACACTATGTACCATCTGCAAGGATGCCCCCTGGAACCCACTCAGAACAGTCAAAGAAATGCTTAAAATGAATATATTTGCAGCACTTTTTTTCCCGTCTAATTAAAAATGTGTCATTGAGTTTTCCAACAAAGGAAAAGGGAGGGTGAAAGGGAGTAGAAAGAAAAAGGATAGCTAAATATTTGTAAAAGAAAGTAAGAAAAGATAGGGGAGAAAGGTATGGCAGTGAAATCAGACTTCAGAGAAGCAAAGACCAACGTGGTGAGCATACAGGGCTGCCTGTGAAGACCCTTGCAGGGAAGACCTGGTATGTGCAAAGTGCTCATGGCCATGACAGTTCTCTTTTTGGGCATTGCTAGTGCTCTGTTGAAGGGGCTTTTGTTAAAAAAAAAATAAAATTAAAAATGTGATTAGATTTGGAGCAAGCTTACAGGGAATACTCTTTTTAGATGCCATTGCTTATGTTGGTTCCTCAGTACATTCAGAAACTTTTTGGTGATCTCTGAAAGTCAGTAGCAATCTTTTAAGTACCTCAACAGCATAATCATATAACACAATCCCTGTGCTAAATCTTCACTCAGTCCCACAGATTCTATTTGCCCAACAAGAAGTTGAAGATTAATCTCTTCTCTGGCTCTTTCCCATTTCTATCCTGTCCTCAGAAAATGTTCAGGACTGTATCCCCTCTCTAGGATGTTCTTTTCAAGGTAAGAGACCACACAAATGCCTGGCCTGTAAGAGTAATATTAGTTGCTTGTTAGAAGGACTTCTCTGCCCAGCTTTGGTATAGACATTGAGATCATCTGGAGAGACAAAACATTGGTTTTGTCTTACAACAGTTGAAGACTCTGAGATGTGAAGTTGTCCCAGCCTCAGCAGAGAATGGCAGGGTGATCTTGCACCATGTAGCAATACAGGGTTGGTATGTAGGGAGGATTCATGTGTACGTTCAAGACCTCCTTTTCTGCCATCCACAGCTGTCTCTAGCTTCTCCCTAATAAATTGCTTCCTATTTCAGTTACTATGAGGAAACCCTCATAACCTCATAATGCTCTGGTTTAGCCTTGACTGATTATTTTGCAGTCTGCATATCGGCACTGAAATATTACATCACGGAATCTGTTGGGCCCAGTAGTTATATATTTACAAAGACCTTTTCCTGACAAGTAATGTAACTCAGGATCCCTGGAAACTACTAAGCAAATTAAAATCCGATGCACAATAAACAATTCAGCTTTAAAAAATACACATTGTAATAAATGAACCAGAATAGGCCCCATTCCAATCAACAAAGGAAGATTAGTGGAAGCAGTATGACCTTTGTAAAGCATCAAAATATCCACAAGTGCTGTGGGTTATTGATGCATTAGAAACCACAAAAGTGCCTGAGACTGGTTATGTAGCAATTAGAGCTTCTCCCCCCAAAAAGGTGGTGGGATCAATAGCCCAACTGAAGTGCATATACACCAATGCACACAGCACGGGCAACAGACAGAAGGAGCTGGAAGCCACTGTGCAGCAGGAAAACTGTAATATAGTTGCTGTCACAGAAATTTGGTGGGATGACTCACACTACTGGAGTGCTGCAATGGACAGCTATAAACTCTTCAGAACGGATAGGCAAGGAAGGAGAGGTGGTGGGGTAGCCCTGTATGTTAGGGAGTGTTTTGATTATCTAGAGATTAATGATGGTGACAAGTGTTTATGGGTACGAATCAGGGGAAAGGCCAACAAGGCAGTTATCATAGTGGGAGTCTATTATACACCATCCAACCAGGATGAAAAGGCAGATGAAATATATTCTAAGCAGCTGGGAGAAGTGTCACAATTGCTAGCACTTCTTCTTGTGGGGGACTTCAATTTAACAGATGTGTGCTAGAAATACAGCAGAAAGGAAACAGTCTAGGATGTTGCTGGAATGTGCAGAAGAGACACTCCTGACACAGCTGGTGAGTGAGCCAACTCAGGAAGGCACCCCACTGGACCAGTTTTTTGCAAACAGAGAAGGACGTGTAGGTGATGTGATGCTTGGAGGCCATCTTGGGCATAGCAGTCATGGTAGAGTTTTCAATTCTTCGAGAAGTAAGGAGAAGGGTCAGCAGAACTGCTCCCTTGGACTTCCAGAGGTAAGCCTTTGGCCTGTTGAGGGCCCTGGTTGAAAGAGTCTCTTAGGAGGCAGTCCTGAAGGGCAAAGAAATCCAGGAAGGCTGGACATTCTTCAAGAAGGAAACCTTCAAGTGGCAGGAGCAGGCCATCCCCATGTGCTGAAAGACAAGCTGGTGGGGAAGAAGACTGGCCTGGCTGAACAGAGAGCTTTGGCTGGAACTCAGGAAAAAAAGGGAGAGTTTATGATCTTTGGAAGAAGATGCAGGCAACCTGGGAGGACTACACGAATGTTCTGAGGTTAGGCAGGGAGAAAATCAGAAGGACCAAAGCCCAGCTAGAACTTAATCTGGCTACTGCTGTAAAAGACAATTAAAAAACGTTCTATAAATGCATTAGCAACAAAAGGAGGGCTAAGAAGAATCTCTGTCCTTTATTGGATGTGGGGGGAAACATAGTGACAAAGGCTAAGAAAAGGCTGAGGTACTTTGTAACTTCTTTGCCTCCATCTTTAAAACCAATTTTTCTCTGGGTTCCCAGCCCCCTGAGTTGGAAGACAGGGATGGGGAACAGAATGAAGCCCTCATAATCCAAGGGGAAATGGTTAGCAACCTGCTACACCACTTAGACACACAGAAGTCTATGAGGCCAGATAGGATCCACCACAGGTGCTTACCAAGACACTTTCAATCATTTATCAGCCATCCTGGCTAACCAGGGAGGTTGATTGACTGGAAGATATCTACAAGATGGGCTGGAAGGTCGTTCCAGAGAGCTACAGGCCTGTCAGTCTGACCTTGCTGCCGGGGGAGGTTATGGAGCAGATCATCTTGAGTGCCATCACATGGCATGTTATGGGACAACCAGGTGATCAAGCCTAGTCAGCATGGGTTTATGAAAGGCAGGTCCTGCTTGACTAACCTGATCTCCTTCTATGACAAGGTGACCCACTTAGTGGATGAGGGAAAGGCTGTGGATATTGTCTACCTAGACTTTAGTAAAGCCTTTGACACCATTTCCCACAGCATTCTCTTGGAGAGACTGGCTGCTCATGGCTTGGACAGCTGTACTCTTTGCTGCGTAAAAAAAATGGCTGGATGGCCAGGCCCAAAGAGTTGTGGTGAATGGAGTTAAATCCAGCTGGCAGCCAGTCACAAGTGGTGTTCCCCAGGGCTCAGTATTGGGCCCAGTTCTGTTTAATATCTTTATCAATGGACAAGGGGATTGAGTGCACCCTCACTAAGTTTGCAGACAACACCAAGTTGGGTGGGATTGTTGATCAGATTGAGGATAGAAAGGCTCTACAGAGGGATCTGGACAGGATGGATCGATGCGCTGAGGCCAATTATATGAGGTTCATCAAGGCTCAGTGCTGGGTCCTGCACTTGGGTCACTACAAACCCATGCAACGCTATAGGCTTGGGGAAGAGTGGCTGGAAAGCTGCCTGGCAGAAAAGGACCCGGGGGTATTGGTCGATAGCCAAATGAGTATGAGCCAGCAGTGTACCCATGTGGCCAAGAAGGCCAACAGCATCCTGGTCTGTATCAGAAATAGTGTAGCCAGCGGGACTAGAGCACTGATCATCCCCCTGTACTCGGCACTGGTGAGGCTGCACCACAAATACTGTGTTCAGTTTTGGGCCACTCACTACAAGACATTGAGATGCTGGAGCACATTCAAAGAAGAACAATGAAGCTGGTCAAGGGTCTAGAGAACAAGTCTTATGAGGAGTTGCTGAGGCAACTGGGGTTGTTTTGCCTGGAGAAAAAGAGGCTGAGGGGCAACTGTATCAGTCTTTACAGCTACCTGAAAGGAGGTTGTAGCGATGGGGGGTGTTGGTCTCTTCTCCCAAGTAACAAGTAACAGAACAAGAGGAAATGTCCTCAAGTTGTACGAGGGGAGGTTTAGATTGGATATTAGGAAAAAATTCTTCACCAAAAGCGTTGTCAGGTATTGGAACAGGCTGCCCAGCGAAGCGATGGAGTCACCATCCTTGGACGTATTTAAGAGAGGTGTAGATGTGGCACTTAGGGACATATTTTAGTGGTGGACTTGATGATCTTAAAGGTCTTTTCCAACCTAAACAATTCTGTGATTCCATGATTCTATAAAAATGTCCAGCCAGCTTAACAGAAGCACTACTGTTTTGCCTTGATTAAATATCAGATGGTTTATGAAAGGGACCATTAACCTCCTATATATTTCGTTTCAGAGAAATAGCAAATCCATTCCTGTAAGTAAGGCCCTAAGCATTAATTATGTCCAGTACAGAGCAGCTGGTCTCTTGTGTGAGAAGAGATCAAGGCCACAAGGTAGGCCATGGATTCAGCCTCCTACTCAGATTTGAAGGGCACTTGGGTCAAGTATCCAGGTGAAAAGGGCCATAATTTCTCAGCAGTTTGACAAGACCTCTGTAATTCATTGCTTTAACATGTATCTTCCCTGGCTTCTTCCCAACTGCCCAGGAAAATCCTGAGATGCTGAAAAACTGGAGAATTCAGTGGAGGGTGACCAGTATGATCGTAACTGGATCACAGGAACTTTAAGGAGAGGTGGTGGGATCTGAACTGAGTAAGTCAGATGAAGAGAGGGCTGAAGGATTGATTTACTAGCAGCTACAGCTACTCAGAGGACAATTATGAAGAGGACAGAGGAAAACTAAGTGGTACCAGACAGTACAACAAGGGGCAATAGCCGCAAATTGTACCTTGGGAGGTTCAGGGTGGCTTTTAGGAAAAGCTCTCTCTCCAAATGTTTCTGTGGCCCTTGGACAGGTCACCAAAGAGGTGAGGTATTTCCACCGTTTGAGGTCTTCTATCTAAGATTTGGATTGACAAAGCCTTAGTCATCCTGTTCTAGTGTAGGGAACACTCCCATGCTGTGAGTGGGAGGTCCATCATCCACAGAAATTTCTGTCATCCCAGTGGCCAGGTTGGATCAGCCCAACTTAGAACTGAAAGAAATAGTAGGAGCATTTCTAAAACACTGGGACTTGAACTTTCATGACAAGTGTAGGTATGGTACAGGTAGATAAGGACTGTGATCTGCTGCTCAGCTTTCCTCTGATCTGTTTTTTGGCTTTGGAGAATGTATTCACACTACATAAGTGTTTCTTTCTGTGGAAAGGAGAATCATGGAGTACATCTGATCAATGCTACTCATCTCACACCAGTATCAAAATTTACTGGCCAATACCCACTTTGGTACACAGCATCTTGGCAATGCTCAGGACACAATCTCACAAACCTTCCTGAATCAGAACAAACACTGCCCATGTGTTTTCCTTTTTGCAAGTCAGGTTAAGCCTTTTCACTTAAAAAAAAAGAATGCCATACACATCTGGGGTGAGAGGTTGGAGGCCTTCCAGTTGTTCTTGGCCGAAGATCTAGCTCCATATTTCAGGCTGTGTTGAAGGAGATCTCACTACGTTCATGTCTTTACACTGGGAATCAAGGTCATCAGTGCAGTCTGGAACACAAAGCTGTAGCAGAAGGAAGAGCTTTCTCCTGATGCTGCCAGGAAAGCAGTTTCTTCCCTAATAGATAGGTTTATGCATTGTCAGGTATCTGCTTCCCCATCCTTTTCTCTTTGTAATTCATGTGATGTTGTGAAATGCCAGACAGTCATTAACTGGAACAGAACTGGACTGATCTTATGGCAGAATTGTCAGTTTTATTAGATTAATTTTATACAAAAGAGTTTAATAATAAAACATTTATTTTGAATGTATCTGAGGCAATTTTAATAGCTCTTGACTTTTTTTTTTCTATTATTCATCATGGATATAAGGTAAATTTTGACATTTCTGGCAAAGGCAGGCATTTCTGTAAAATTTTTAAATTGAAAAACCAGCAGGCAAAATACAGGATTCCTGAGTAACAGAACATATTTGTTACCACTCCCTGTACCTGAAATACTGGCAAAGTAATTTCTACACTTCAGATTTCTGGCAAAGTGGCTGTGCAGTCACCATAAATACAGCAGTGTTGTGGTTTAGTCATCCCACTTTAGGACATATTGCTTTTGGAATTGTGTCCATGATCATAGTAGGTCCAACATCTTCATCTGTCAGTTATCTTTCATACAGAATTTTTTTACAGTTTTGACTCATGTCTCTCTAAAGATTTATAACTCAGTTTAGCACCTACGAAGGTATTCACAAGCTAGTTTCCTTTTTTTTTTTTAACCTCACAAACCTTAACAATCTCACTTTTTCCATCAGCTCTAGAGGTATTGCACTTTTGAACCATATAACTCAAAAAAATGGCACGAGGTAGAAGTGGCATTGCACTAAGCACAGATATTCTCAGAGAGATCATTTAGATGGCAAAAGGTGTCTTTTATATTTTTACAGCAAGCATAAATCTGGGGAGTTAGAGAGGCTGTGGACAGTGAGCTTCCCTACAAAACATCTCCTGAGCTCCCCCGCCCCAGGTGGATAGCTGCCCACAGGATTTCATGGTCAAGTTGGAGGTCCTGTGGGAAAGAAGTGAGGAAGAGGAGGAGAGAGGAAGAGCAGTCTGTGCCTCCTGTGGAACCCCAAACAAGTTATAGGAGCTAGCTTTATTGTGAGAAGTCCTTTGATTATATGCCTGGCAAGGATCAATTTTTGTGTTTTGCACATGCAAAAATAAAAAAAAAAGGTTTCAAGATACTGTCTTTCCTATTTATATATTACAATAGAAATTCATGTGCCATCTCTGCTGATTTTTTAGCAATGTTAGAAAAGAGTAGGTATGGGGCAATGAAGCCACACCTACTAAAATGGGAAGAGATTTCAATCACATTGCTTAAAAATGTAGTTTTCCTTTTTTGTTTAGGCTATATTCTGCTAACGTTTTTTCTATGAACAACTGAGAAGCACTTCCTGATGAATCAATAATCATTTTATGTTTGGAAGCTGAAAACAAACCCAATTTCCCTCTATACTGCAAGATACTGTAGTAAATAAATTTTTAAAAATATTTTGTATTCAAATGTAAATGCTTATTAAAAACTGTAAATTTATGTAAATAGATTTAAATATAGTCTCTTGAAGATAAAGAAATTGCCTATTAAGGTGTTTGGGGTTTGGGATTTTTTTGAATTAATATGATATAAGCATCTTTTTGCAGTTGCTTATATCACTCATTACAGAGATAATACAACAGCATGTTATGGCTGGAATTCCCAGAATTTTTGACTTGTGATTTCACTCCTGGTCTCATGATCACAGTTTCAGAAATCCTTGTAAGCTCACTATGGGAACTACCATTTTGGCTGCAGGTAGACAGGAAAAGCAGTGTTCTCTCCAGGCTCAACCCCTCCTGTCTTTTTTGTACAAACTGGCAAGGAAGTGGAACATAGTCCTGCCTATGGCACACTGTGCTCCATGTGCTGTAGGATATGGATCCTCTGTGGCGTCCCACACTCCTGTGTCCATCCCCATCGTGCATTTTAGGTGAGCAGGAATTTGTTCTGCCTTGGTCTTCCCTTGCCTGGTCTCCTGGCCAGGGAACCAGCAGGATGTAGTGCTCTCACTACCTGTGCTAGAAACCAAAACAACATAGAAAGCACTGCTTAATGGGTTTAAGAGCTTTTCACCCCAGCAGGAAAGGGAAAATTCACTGAGAAAAAGAGGCACTTCTGCTTTAAAAGAAGTCAGAGCATTTGGGTTCCCATTCAAGCTCATCTTTTTTGCCCCAGGAAAAAGTTCCTTGCGGAAAGAGGGAGAAATCCCTGAGTGACCAACATCTTCAGAGGTTCCCAGGTCAGCAGCACTTCATCTCTGTCAAGGAGAGTCAACTTGTGTGTGAAACAAAAGGGGAAAAGTAAGGTCTGGAAATCTTTGCCAGAACATGAACCTGCATCAAAGAAACTCTGAACTCCTTAAAATCCCGCCATAAACCTCAGGGTCAAGGGAGGAGAAAAAGGGTGTACAACATACACTATTAATCACTGTTAATCTGGCTGAAGGACCAGCAGCTTCATCCTTTGAGATGAAGCAAAGGTGCATGTCAGAAGGGATCAATGGAGAAATGTTGGTGTCAGGCATAAGGAGGTTGGGGATTTGCAGAGAAATTTCACTTTTCCCAGGCAACTTGAGTAGACAGTAAAACTGATCCCAACTAATAAGCCTTGAAAGCTTTGTATGATCCATGAAAAGACTGGCAAGTGTGCCACTGGTAAGTGTACCAACTCGGGGAACTGTATGTGGCCTGCTGTGGTTTAGAGGAGACCTGTGGGTTAATTGCTTTGCCTACCAGTGGCTAAAATATATACATGGACATGTAGTTATCTTCTCTTGCCTACTGTAACTTGCTTTTGTAATAGTACCCTATATTACCTTAATGTTTTAACAACTAACTTTTCCACACAATATTTCTCATTTATACCTGCCTGAAAAAAATGGGGTTAGCCATGTTTCTTTTCTATCTGGCACAGAGGTTAGGGAGCTTTAGCACAGGGATTTGTGAGGTTGTTTTCACTGAAGTTTTGAGAACACTTGGCACAGAAGATTTGGAGATATCAGAGATACTGATATACTTGATGCATTGTTCAGTGTGTGCAGTGACCCACCCTGGCCCAGCTCTGCTTTGAACTGATGCTTCTGAGGGTATGAAAGCCCCAGGGGTCTACAGGTGACCTTCATTCTCCCACAGAAAGATCACTTTTCCAATCTTCTGTGGCATATCACAGTAGATAGGCAAGAACCTACATGCGTTCCTGGCCTTGAAAAGGGATTAATACTTTTCGTGAATGGTGTGCTCCATATGGGAAGATGTGCCTTGTGTAACCCCACAAAGCATTACATTAAAATTTCAGCCAACCTTCACTGAGCAAGAGCTTTACAGAATCTGCAGCTGGAACAAATCATTGTGATTGTGTCTCGCAGCTCCATCTTTGGGAAAAAAAACATAAAATAAATGCTCAAAGTCCAATACTACCAAGAGAGTGCTATTCCACTTTAGAGGGTCACACAGGCTGGGGGCTATGGGGAGCATCATGTACAATGTCAAGGAATTTCAACTCACAGGGTTAAGACTTGTGGGAGGGGAGATGATATTATAAGCCTCTCTCTCGGAGGATTATATTTACATCAGAACATTTGTGGGTCCAGATTTCCCTGGGAACTACCATCAGCTTCCAAGTGGGGTGACAGAAGGTGACACAAATCACTATGCAGAGAGCTGGATTTGAAGTGCTGTCCCCGTTAATCCCTGCAGTGCTGCAGGTCAGGGATTTTCCACAGACAATTCCAGTAAAAGCTGCAGACTTGCAAGCACTGTGTTCCTCCTGTGAGCAGTGGCATATACTAAAAGTGGCTCTGTGGGGTATAGCAAAGGTCACAGAGATGGGAATCCAGAAAGCTTGCTCCTGTCACTACAGGTTTGTGGGAAATGTCATCTGCTGTTGTGTCAACATTAGCTATAGTTTTGTGGGTGCAGTCAAAAAGTGGTCCCCAGAGTACAAGGTACTTTGCTATGAATGAGGGTCTGAATTTGCATCCTGATTCTTGGTTTTGTTCTAAGCTATTTTGGTACATTCTTTGAATATTCATGCAGTTACTCCCATGAAGTCTGTTGAGCTGTATCAGTTTTGTATACTGTGAATCTGAATTCAGTCACAGGATCCCATCCAATCCTTGCTTGTCTCTTAAAAACAAACCTGAAAGTAGAGTCTTCTGAGAACACTCCTGTTTCCCAAACTGTTCCCTATCACTGAATAAAACAGAAAAGGTTATACACTACTCAGTCCTTTGCACACCACATCTGTGTGCAATTGCTTTGCAGCTCACATTTGTGTTGAATCTCAGCCAGTTCTATCCTCTTCTACAGATATTTTCTTCACTGATAAATAAGACCAAGAGTTTCCTTTCTCATTAAACATTTCAATCAGGTAAAATATAAACTAGGAATATTTCCCGTTGCCTCTGCTTGTTTCTAAGAGCACCAGGCTCCATCCTCTTGTCTTTGCTCTCAGTCTAGGCCAAGTGTTGCGGAGGACCTAATGTCTATACCATCATACTCAAGGCCTGCAGGGATGAACACACTTTGTGTATGTTGTAGGAACACCCTGTCCTGCAGGACCCGTCCCATGCTTTGACAATAATGATGTATGCAGCAAGCGTTTTGCTCCCAACTCCTTTATTTCATGCACCCCCCATGCCTACAAGGAGCTCTGAGAGAGCTGGGATTCTTTAGGCTAAAAAAAAGAGAAGATTCAGGGGGAGTCTCATCAATGTACATAAATATCTGACAGGACGGAGTTCAGAAGATAAAGCCAGACTCTTTTCAGTGGTACCTGTAACAGGAAAAGAGACAAAGGACACAAACTTAAATATAGAACGTTCCACTTAAACAGAAAGTATTTCTTACTGAGACGTTGGTCAAACATTGGCACAGGTTACCCAGAGAGGTTGTAGAGTTTCCATCCTTGGAGATATTCAAAACCTGAGTGGACACAGTCCTGGCCAGCTTGCACTGGCTGATCCTGTCCTGAGTGGGGACATGGAACTAGACAGTTTCCAGAGGTGCCTTCCAACCTCAGTGATTCTGTGATTCTGTGGCTCTGTGACACAACCCTGGAAATATAGTGACCTCAAAGAACACAATCACGGGATCCCAAGATGGCTGGTGGGACAGGATCACTGGAGTCTTCTCCTCACATTAAGGCTGTGCCCAATACTAGATCAGTATAGCCATGGATTTATGTAGTCAAATCTTGATTCTCGCTAAGGCCAGAGATCCTCCACCTCTCTGGTTATCTGTACCAGGGCTACACCAGCCTCTTGAGGAAATATTTTTCTCCCAGCGTCCAGCCTGAATATTTTAAAACACACCTCGTGGCTGTTGTTCCTTTTGCATTGTCTGGCACCACTGAAAACCATTTGGCTCTGTCCCCCTGTGTAATTTCCTTCAAGCTATACCTACAGTTTAATCCTCCTCAAGCATCCTTTTCACCTGCCTAACACAGCCCACCCCACCTCACCTCTCCTCATAGGCCTTGTGTCTCAGGCTTGACAGTCTTGGTGACACTTCTCCATGCCCCTCACAAACTGGTGGGCCTATCTCTTGATGTTGGTTGGAGCAGGGTAGCCTGGGCCATGGGCAGCCTAGACTGGATGGTTTCCACCCTAACTCAGATAATTGCCACTGTCATCCCCCAGTCCAGCTGGCAACACTGAACAATACTTGGCAAAGCCTATGGAAGTCCAAATTCATGTTCCACAAGCACCAACCCACATTGAGAGGTATGCTAAAGAGAACTTTGGGGAAATGCCAGGTAAGAACACTCAGTGAAAAAGCAGTCCTTAGCGTGCATCCACTTGAAGCGTGGCTGGGCTGCCAACATGCACACAGCCGGTCTTGTGATGATGTTCAGTGTTTGTGAGGCTCTGGAAGAGACCAAATTTTTTCCACAAGAAGGGTAGCTGGGATTTCTTAGCTACAGAAGTGCGTGAATGACCAAAGCCAAGCTACAGCTGGCAATCCTGCCATGTGAGGCTGAGTCAGGATACATCACCTACCCAATACAGAGAAAGAAGAGACAGAGGTGTTTCAAAATGAGATCCTGAACTGGTGGTGATGAGAGTAGGAAGTTCCAAGGAAAGACATTAAATCTCACCACTTTCTGGCATCTGGATGCCTAATACAAAACTCAGAAGTAGCCACCTACATGCCTTCAGTAAAGTGCACACCGGACAGGAGCCCAACCTGGCCTGCCCATTCACCTGTCAATGAACTGTCTGTATTCCTCTCCCTGGCCAAGAAAATGCTATTTCCTCCACAGCCCTTGGTGATGCTATTTGCTTTGTTGGTTTGTTGGGCTTTTTTTCAGTTTCACATCTCATATCAAATTTGTCATCTCTAATAATCCCCAATCCCCATTGCAAAACTGCTCCATGGCCAGTAGTTCCCATGTAGTTACATGGAGCCAAGTATTCCTGCTGAAGTTATATGGCATGTACCTGTCCATGTTCAATAGTTTTCATTAAAAAATAAAGAATTGCATGTCCAGGTTGCCAGGAAAGACCACTCCTACTCTGAAGTGTCTCCCAGTATAAGCCTTCCTTCACAGTTTTGCTTCATCTGCAGATGTAAGAAAAATCTGTTCAATACAAGGTGTTACATGGAAATATTGAATAGTGCTGGCTCACACAGACTCCTGCAGAACCACACTTGATACAACATCCCAGTTTGACAGTGAGCCATTCGTAACTCCTCTCTGAGTGTGTCTTTCTCCAATCAGTCTTACAAGGATGTTGTAATTACTCCATGATGAGATAATTTTCTCAAAACAAGCACAATAAACTCAAATTATTCAGTTAAGGTTACACTTGAAAGACATTTAAATATGGCTAAGTGGGAAGTACACAATCTACACAAACAGATAAGGCTTTTTTCACAGCTGAGTTACTTTCTTAGGCACAAAATATTGCAGAACATGTGGGTTTGTTTTTAAAGATAGCATGAGTTGGCAGCAGAACCACAAAAATACTTCTCATCACTTTTGGCAAGATTTAGGGCAATCTGAAGTGCTTCAACATCTCTTCTTCCCTAACTATTGGCGGATTGTTTTGATGTGTAGTATTCACTTGGAATTTCTTGAATTTATCACACATGCAACAACATCCCTGTGGTGGTTTTTAACCCTCCCCAATTGGTCTGTTCTTTCAGTCTGAACTCTGCTTTAATATAGGTTTAATGCAATCTTTTGTTAGAAAATTCCATCTATAGCCAGGATATCAACTGACAAGCACTGCAGTCTGCTATACAAATAAAATGCCCCCCAGCCAGAATGCCTAAGACAAGAGTAAAAGCCTACTCATTCTTTCCTAGTTTCACAGTAAACAGATTTCAGATTTTACCTATTTAAGAGCCCCCTTTCAGAGAGTTTCAGAGCCCTGGGAGAAGCACTGTGGAAGCAGATGCTTGAAGCATGAAGCCCACGATGGCTACCTTTCCCATCTCCATCTTATGTCACTCTTCTTCACCAAAAGATGCACATTCCCCTGACTCCTTCTACTCCGTATCTGGTTTAATAGCTGCACTGTTTAAACAATGCCACCACAGAGATTTAAATAATAATGCTGTCATCTAGAATGATTTTCTGCAAGCCTCACCACAGGTCTAAGCAAAGACTCCCTGGGATGCTCTTCTCAATTCCCCTTTGATTTTCTACCTTAACTGAAATAAAAAGAATGAAAACAGTTACATTTCCAATGTTTCTTGGCTTTTTTTTTTTTTTCATTTTTTACACAGGGTCTTTCAGGAGATGATCTCAGAGAAATGTAATGATATTCATCATCTCAGCAGATAGAAGCACAGGTGAAATTTCAGTTTGTAAGTTTAGTAGAAAAATAAAAACACAACCTAGCTGATCTAGAGCAGGTGTGATTCTATGTAGGTACTGGGTTTGTCAGTTCCCAGCCTGTATAATCTTGTCAACAGGAAGATGTGAAAGGTCTTCCAACAGTTACAGTCAGCAGTGAGCACTGACTAGCTATTTCAGAATAAATCTCCATTAGGAGTAATAGAATTGGTAATGTTCATCACCTAGCGGGGCAGGGGAGGATAAAGAAAAAAACAATGAACAGAAGTCATCTTCACTTTTGTAGTGAAGATGCCATCTGTCCAAAAAGAGGCAGACAGTGCTGTTTGCTTTTCTGCATATTTCTTTTAGAGACTTGCTGCTCCCATCATGTAACGTGATCTGCAGATGTTCACACGCGGGGTGAAGTACGAAGTATCAGGTTCTCTCTTCTGGAAGATGATTAGCCAGTTGAATCCAATACCCCATTTACAATCACCTTTATGAAAATGTGAGGAATCAGAGTAATTAATGCCTGACCCAGAATTTCTCAGCTGACTGCCTACCACCAACAGCAGAAGCCAAGTGGGTCTGGTCCATGCCACAGGCTATGCCAGTGATCAGAATTTTCTTATTGCTTGCTAGCACAAGACTCCCCAAAGGGGAATCTTCTGATGCTGAAAGGGGAACCTTTGCTGCAGCTCTGGGCTGTAGAAAAAGAGCAAGGTCTGTAGCCAGGGTCCCTGGGTCAGCATTCCCTGCTAGGCAGTGATGAAGAGTCTCAGCATCTCACTTGCTTCATGTATTCCTGCTCCATGCATAGTTGGCTGGAGGCTTGCAGAGCACATGGAAGTCTGGAGCAGGACAGCAGGTTTATGGGGCTACGGGCCTGGCTGTGAACAAGGCCGTGAGAGATAAGCATCTGAGATTTGACAGCTGTCCTGGTTTCAGCTGAGTTAATTGTCGTCCTAGTAGCTGGTACAGTGCTGTGTTTTGAGTTCAGTATAAGAAGAATGTTGATAACACTGATGTTTTCAGTTGTTGCTAAGTAATGTCTAGTCTAAAGTCAAGGATTTTTCAGCTTCTCATGCCCAGCCAGCAAGAAAGCCGGAGGGGCACAAGAAGCTGGGAGGGAACACGGCCAGGGCAGCTGACCCAAACTGGCCAGCGTGGTATTCCATACCATGGGACGTCACATCTAGTAGATAAACTGGGGGAGTGGGGGGATCACTGCTCGGGGACTAACTGGGTGTTGATCGGCAGGTGGTGAGCAATTGCATTGTGCATCACTTGTATATTCCAATCCTTTTATTATTACTGCTGTCATTTGATGAGTGTTTCTATTATTATTAGTTTCTTGTTTTCTGTTCCATTAAATTGTTCTTATCTCAACCCACAAGTTTTACCTTTTTTTTTCCTGATTCCCTCCCCCATCCCACTGAGCGGGGGGGGAATGAGTGAGCAGCTGCATGGTGCTTAGTTGCTGGCTGGGGTCAAACCACGACAATTTTGCAAGATTTTGATGCAAAATAATGAAAAATCCACAGTGGAATTAAAAAGATAAAAAGTTTCCCAAAGACAGAGCAACAACAAAATTAGTTGTTTTCAACATCATTTAATTTTAAGTGGTCCCACTGAAAATTAAAAATAGATTAGTTTTTCTTTTAAAAAAAAGTAATTTTTAACATTTGTGGGACAGGTAGAGGAATGAATAATGCTGCTTTCACTTGTCTACCCATGAAGAGAGCCTGAAGTAACCAGTACAAAACCACAGAAGGAAAGCAGATTGGGTAGCATTATTCTCCTCACTGCTATTTACTAGCGATCTGAAATTATTTTCTCTTATCCCATTTTCAGTTGCCACACTCACCTATGCATTGCACAGGGGGCTACAATCTCATTTTGCATTATGGTGTCCTGGACAGCATAAAAGTTTGCATACTAAAGTCTCCTTGCTGATCTATCCATAGCCAGTCTATCCACGATCCACTGCCTATATTTGTACATCTCTTGTGTGCATTACAAGATCAGGCTAACAATCTTGCTAGGCAATCTTTTTACCTTGTGTCAATCTTTCTTTTATTTGAGAGTTTCCTAACAAAAATAATAATACATTATTTCAATAGTCAATGAATAATCAATAATCAGTGAATAATCAAAACCATTCAGTGAAGCACATGGTAAATCTGGAAGGTGTATTTGTATTTTGAATGCCAAAGTGCTCAGACAATTCAAGGATGAAATTTCTGAAAGTAACTTTCATGGTACTGGTGACAGTAGGCATACAGTTCCCAGGCTATTAATAAGTTGAAGAATAGCTTCTATCCATAGAGGCACCACTACGGCTAAACTGGTGTACGTGTGTACCCATACATGCAAAGGGAACAATTTTCACTCTATACATTTTTCAGAATAAATAATTCCAAGTGAACTAGGACAAAGATCTTAGGGAATACTTCAGATACTTTAGTCATTCCTTGAAAAAATAGTGACATTGTAAATAAGGGTTCTGTATTATGGCAAAATGAGTCCATTTTTAATATAACAAGATAAACAAGCTTCTTTTACATATGTGGTTTCCTGTATTACTGTGATCCCTGAACTGGTGAAAGGCAGGTTGGATCCAAAATCCCTGCTGTGGGGAGAAGGCCATTAACCTCATTTCCAGCAGAGACCAATTTTTGCAGAAGAAAGAGGGAAGGCAAATGCCATTCCAGGCTGCTAATTGTTTAGTGCTGTTCAACCTTTTTTCTGACCTTTGTTCTACGTATTCCCCTTATATAACATCATCATCTCAGTTCTGACACCTTCAAATGTTAATGTGCAAACTTTTATCTCCTCCTGAAGGGAAGCCACGCTTCTCCTCCAGGATGAATTACATGGAGCCTCAGAGTATCCTGTGGCATGTCCCCCCACTGGCCACAGCTTTGACCTCTTACTCCAAGAAGATGAGAAGACTTTCAAGCCAAACCAGACAAAAAATTTCTGGTTCAAATAAAATCTAGAAATTTATCTTCCTAAGCAGAAAACCCAAGTGACCAGTGGCAGCAAGAGACGGAAGGGTCTGTGCACAGCCCTTCCCTGCTCTGTCCCTTTAGCAGAGCTGAGATTACAGTGGAAGGATCTGACAGAATATGTCTCTGTTTTTGTCCCTTTCTGCTCCGCTCTGAGCTGTTTGCAGAGGAACTCTACCCTGACTGGGAGACCAGCCAGAAAAAGAAAGCAGAAATTAATCAAAACATGTTTTAAAAGGGTCTATATGTATATACAGGAAGTCTGCAAGAGCACAGAAGACATTTTGAAGTGGAGAGGATGTGTAAAGCATGGGCCATCTACCTCTGTTCTCATGGACCTATGCTGAGGGGTCCCTTTGGCCTTAGGCAATAGACAGAGCAAGCAAGGACAGAGGATGCTTTCTTGTTGGAGTCATGGGGAGTTTTGTCTGCTGCCTGCATTGCTGAGGAGAACACGTCCAGCTGCAGAGAGGGCATGCAGCAAGCTGCGTGAGCCAGCCTGCAGTGACACGGCCAGGTCCACGCAGCTCGGATGGTGCCTTCGGCCCCAGAGGACCTGGACCGGAGACAGCCCTTGGTCCTGCAGTTCCCAGCTGTCAGCACGGGGTGACTGCCCGAGGAGGACAGCAGTCCAAGGGACTAGGGCTGCCTCATCAAAATGCCAGAGAAAACAGCCAAGCAGTGTTACTTTTAAAAGAGAACTGGGATTTTTTTTATATGTTAAGCAGGTTATCTTTCTGCTGTCCTTGTCCCCCACTCAAAAGATGCTCTTCACTGAGCTCTTTGGTTTATTGTTTCTCAGTAAGGAGGCTGAGCCATGTGAACACCAGTTTATTTTTAATTTCTTTAAACTTAAGGTCCTTCTTAGCAGAGATCAATCCAGTGGTTGCTAAATTTTGAACTTGGTGCTTGTAGCTGCCAATCAGGTTCTAACAGAAATATTTTGAAGCAAAAGCCAGATTCAATTGCACCTGCATCATGCAAACTGCAGCTTGAAAATACTGAAAATCTCTTTTTTCTTTTAGTTTTGTGTATGGTTTCGATATGCAAGAGGGTTTGTAGAGGTAACTTCATGGCTTATTCACCATCAGAGGCAAGTAATGTTGAATCGTAAATGCTTTAACAAATTCTTGGGCAGAGCTAATGTGTAACAAAAAAAATCCTTCTCTACAGCATTTCAGGGTCATAGACAGATTAATGTCCTTTTTAAGCATTAATTCAGTTTCAATGGTAATCTTGGAAACAGTTAAATAGTTTAGATTCTTGATCCAGTAAGTGAGATTTTTTTCACACATGATCTTTATTTGCAATAGTATTATACTTATCTATGAAAAATGAGATAGAAGGTCTTTGTTAAAATGAAAGGGCAGCTATTTATATACCTTAAAAGAAAAGAAGATTTTCATATCATTCAGTATGTGCCTTTTGCCTCTGATGTTCTAGAAAACTCTTGAATTAATCAAATTTAGACTACAAGCTGAGCAAGGTGTGCAGCAGTAAATGCAATGACCTCACAGAGAAAAAAAAGAAAGAAACACTTTAAAAAAAATACAGCATGACTAAGTAACCTCATTAAACCTTAACTCTTTTGTACAGGGAAACCATGGAACAACTACTGCTATGACTTCAGATTTTGCAGTTTCAGATAAAGTGGGTTTTAAAACATATAGAAGATTGGCTTTACTCTTCCTCCATCATAGTATCATTAAAGGGCAGAGTTAAGGCAATTGTTGCTTTATGAACTCTGCACTTGTCTAAAACATGCCCTTAGTGTTTAGTTTCCTTATTTTTGTTGAGTAGATCTGTAATATCTGTAAGACCTGTAATATTAGTCTTAGGTTACTTTTGAAACTAGGTTTCAAAAGCTGATTGATAGCTAAGAGCAGAAGACAATTAAGTTGTTCAGAATCATCTTTGCTCCCCTATGTGAAAAACATTGAACAGCAATCTTACAATATCTTACAATATTTTATCTTACAGTAAGGCTTTTCCTCTCCTGCCTGTTAAAGATATCCAGCCTCCTGTGAAATAGTTAAATATTCATGGAGCTAAAGAGACTGTTTAGTCTGGTAAATCAAGAGCAACTTACTGGAAAACAGCTTATAACTTGCTGATCAGGGCATGTTACCAGGAGCTGGGACATCCTCTCAAGATAGAAACCAGGTCTACTGTGCAGCAGAAAAGTACTCCAGCTATGAAACCGTTAGGGTGAGGTCCATGCCCTTTATGTTGGCCATCTAAACCACCCTTTGGTTTGTTGGCTGTGCCATATCTGGTCCCCCATGCCTCCATGGGCTGGTTGCATCTTGCATGATGAACTGCCGCTGTTGCTTGGTGGATAACCAGGCAGGCTCACAAGACACCTCAGCATCACATTACGACATTTTAGCAGGTGTCAGTCCCGAGCTGGAGCAGCTCCAAATTGCTCTCAGCCAGCCAATGCACTTTGTGCCAGTGCTGCTACCTGGAAGCCCTGTTCCTGATGTACACAGTCCCACTTCACACACAGTCAGGTGCGGGAGCTTTGTCTGAACAGTGGGGCACTGTGCCTCCCTCAGTCCCAGTTTCTGCCATCTCCCACAGACTTGCAAAATGTGGTTATTGTGACCTCATTTTGAGGAATTCAGTCCTGCCATCTGAGTTCTAACCTAAAAACTGACACTGTCATCCCATCACTCCCGACCCAAGATCTTCCTGACAGACAGCCCAGCCCTTTACAACCTCCTTTGCTCCCAGCTGACGCATTATAACTGACTTTTCACTTTGCTTCAGCCAGAGGGACGTATGACATGAAATCAAGCCATAACACATCACTATATGCATAGCATGAGGGCATAAATTTAGACACAGCGTGAAAAGCCTTGGTTGTAAATCTGTAAGGTTTTCATCATTTGTATCGTACCTCAACAGCTCCCTGATTTTTCCCACTGCTTAAACATCAGACAGGCACCCAGCAAAATGACAGCTTGACGTGGCTGTTATTTTCCATCATCAGGACTCTTCTGCCATCTCCTGGGAGAGAGGTGCAAACACCCTCAAGATGGATGTTTATAAGAGGATGCATTACCGAAACCCAGTTACAGAAAGGAATTTGAATGTTCATCTCTGCCCTTTTCTTAAAAAACCAAAGCAAACAAAAAACAACAACAAAGAAACAGGTAAAGCGCTCCTCAGTCTTTATTCAAAGGGGTTGTAACACTTAAATAATTTATTTGTTCTTCTTAGGCTCAAAAAATTGTTAGGCTATTAATGGTTAGGCTATTAATGTTATAGACAGACTTTTCAACCAGAAGTAATGCTTATCTGTGAATGAAGCCAAGACCAAATGAAGCACACATTCAACAAGACAAATAAACAAAATATATTGGAAATATTGAAAGTGATATATTTTCCTCTTTAACCCCAACCCTGTGATGTCAGCATGTCCATTACCATACGTAATGACTACTAGGAAATTTTTAAGAAAATGAATGAATTTCTTACAAACCATTTAAATCAATCTGGACCGAAATATCACTAGCTATTTGGGTTCTCACCTCCTAGTTCTGAGCCTGGCACCTCCTAGCCTGCTGTAATGCAGAAGTAAGGTTTGAAAAGCTATTAAAAAGACTGTAAGTGTGAGTGCTTGTTCCTAGCCAGTTCCTCTAGCTCTTGCTCAAGCAATACTGACAGGCAATTTGATAAATTTATTGCTGAGATGGACATTTACACTTGTGATGTAACTCGTTCTATCCACCTGTGTCTTTGCAATGGTAGGAAAACATAAATGCTTTTCATATACCTAAATCTTAGGAACAAAGGATAAGATTTGGAGAATCCTCAAAAATTTTTCTGTTACTCCAATTACAAAATGGACCTTTCCTAAGTAAAACATATTAAATTCCTGTCCAGCTCAGAATGAGCAGAGATGAAGACATTAAAACCTACTGTAAAAGTAGCCCCTTCCTTTCTTTCATGTCCCTGTGTCGGACCCTCTGCTGAAATCTTTTCTGGCCTCTGCCTTTCTGGCCAATCCATCAATGTGCAAACCACACATTCAAAGATCATGAACTTAGACCTCTTTTCCTGGACCTGCATTAGCTCTGTGGTACCCAGAAAGACTTTCCTGCAGGGAGAAATGTTTAAGACTGATGCCTCCCTTCCCC
>JANZLQ010000001.1:9588021-9634950 GCA_026212715.1 Elanus axillaris
GAAAAGAGATAGAAAGATGCCAGATCCAGCAAGCTAAAGGCAGGTTCTGCTAAGCCAGGGTATTCCACAGAGATGCCTCTGCACTCACAGGACTTACTTGACTTGCTGTTCATTTGATTGACCCCTTCCCTGTTTCCAAGGTAGGCTGGCTTAAAGCAGGAGAAATCAATGGGCCAGGATCAGCAGAAGGTGACTGCCATCCTTCCACCTTTGCATTTGGATAAAAAAACCAATTGTACCAAGCTACACTGCTGAGCTGCAGGACCTGCCAGCAGTTCGTCTTGCGTGCAACACCTAATCTGCTCAATCTTTCCACCCAGAAAGGATGGGCAGCAGAACTGCTGATCCACTATGAACATGCTGCAGGATCAGATGCAGGATGGAGAGTGCATGAGAGATAGATCCTAATTCTATCTACCGACCATAGTTTAAAAATTTGGTGATCATAGCAGGGCACTACTTGCACACTGAGGAACAGACAGATTTTGGGGACATGTGTTTCTGTGTTCATAAAGTACATATATGAGTGAATATGCATAGGAAAAAGAGAGGTTGACAGAAGTTGAACTTGTTTAAGCTGAAGAGCTATGCTCCAAGATATCCCAGGCTGTATGTGAGTTCAGGGGTCACCATAGCAAAGAAAACTCCCAAAAGAATACTCCATCCCACCCAGTACATAAACTTTAGACAGTCTCATAAGCAAATAGGGGTGCAAATATTACTGAGATAGTAGGGACACAGAGACCAAATGCACAGGACAACTCAAGCACAGGACATCACTGTTAATTTTTAACAGTTGTAAATTGTATTTGCTTTATTAATTTGACTAGTTGATACACTGTCCATCTGTACTTGCATATCAGTCTGGAGTTACTGTGATCCGTGTGTGCATGGCTTTCATCACATAGATATAAACATGCCTAGTCATGAAGTATCATTACACAGAGGTGGTTTCAGTCATCTGCAGATTACTAACTTGAGTTCATTACCCTGGGATTTTACAACCCTGGTAAATTCAAAAATTTCAAGCAGGGACTGGACAGTTTCACAGTTAATATGGCTGCTTGTATCCACCTCACTCTGTACTTACAAAAAGTTTTTTTGAAGAGTTATGGAGTCCAACTTTTAACCCCCTTCCTATTAGGCATGGGAAGAGATCATTAAAATGTCTAAATATCTCTTCCCATCTTCTGTCTTTCCTTAGACTTTGTACAATAACATCTAATGTGTGGAAAGGGAGTTAGTTCATTGATTCACAGGCAATAAAGCATGTCCAGAGCTCCTGTGAACTCCAGAAAGTCTTCTGGAGCCCAGGATGGGTGCAGCACAGCTGCCAGGAGCACTGATGCCTCCAAGGTACCGCATTTCTGTATCCTGGCCCAGTGTTCATGATTACAGTGATTACTCCAGGAGCCTCAGGAAGGAATTGTCTCAGGGATGCTCTGTCTTTCCTGCAGAATGAGACATGGTTCAGTATCTGAAGACATTTGGGAACTATGCATACCCGCCTATGGCATGCACACATGACAATGAAATATCAATGATCCTTTTCTTTTCTTCTCACACTATATTTTGAAACTGTTGGGCTTTTGCACAGGAAATATTTAGTCTCAGGTGCTGGTCAGTATTTTGTGCCTTCCTGTGTGTGGTCCCTTCTGTCTATAGTTATCTCATTGCCTGTAATGCAAAGGGACTACACTTCCCTTTCAGTCTGATCTTCCTTTCCAAAGACAGAGACACTTCACCTGATTGTTAGTTGATCTAGCACCAACTTGCATCAATTGGTAAAATACAACCCACAACCATTTTGAAGCTTCCAAAGCTTCAAAACATTGACTTTCGTTCTGCCTTTGTCTTCAGAAATGGACAGAACACTTCCAGCAAAGGACATTTCTGAAAGAAGAGCCCTTATGCTTCAAAAGACAAGGTAGATCTGACCTGGGATCTCACTTTTCTTCCTTACAGCTACATCCCAATGGTGGTTCTCACTCATTTTAGGAACAGTATGCAGCCTCTGCTCAGTCATTTCAGTATTCAATTTCTGATCTTTTCTTTAAATGTTATCCTTGCTGGGGAACACAGGCTTTGGTGTAGCTGCAACTTGCTAGGCCCTCCAGCTGAAAATTTCAGGACACACAAGCTGTTTGGCAGATGTGGGAGTCTGTGCACTAGCTGAGGCTTTGCTCATTGCTTAACACCAGAAAGTCTCAGTTCCCAGCACACAGAGACTCTGAAGCTTGGTCTCAGGGCTTCCCAGTTCTTTCAATGCACCTGGAATAAATGCCCAAGCCCCATTACTCTCCGATTGCAAATGCTTTGGCTGCCCAGCTCTGAAGTGCTGAGATCTCTATCTGACTCCTTCCTTGGAGAACAACCTTCTCTGAAAGGTTGGGGCAGGTCACAAACAGGCCGGACCATGACAGCCAACTCATAAAAGCAGATTCTGTAAGCCAAGGCACAGACTTATCAGAGAAGGGAAGAGTGCCTTAACTTGCCCCATTAGGTCCTATTTCTTACCTTGTTTCTACCAGCAAATGGGAGCCCAAACCTCTTCAAGTGGTGGCCTTCAGTTTCTGTCTGCTCACAGACCTGGCACACTGAAGCTCTCTGCAATATACACTGAAGACACACTGCTGCAGTATAAACCCACTCGCCTCAGTCCTGAGTCTTGAGTCCTGACACTATAATGTGACCTGCACTTATGGGCAAGCAGCTCTCCTTTTCAACATGGGCCTACATCCACCTGTTGGGAGCTTCAGAAGAGATATCAATAGGCCAAGGCAAGACATCTTCATGCTTCTATTCCTCACCAGTTTGTAGTGGTCTTGGAGCTCATTCCTCTGACAAGTACAGAATCATTCCTCAACTCTTGGCTTAGCTGAAGCCTAGGGGAGGACCTGCCTCTTCCTCCCTCTGGAGAGAATAACTTTCCCATGTGCCTCAGGTGGAAGGGAGTTGTGTCTCAAAGAGACAGGGAAAGGCCTAAAATGGGTTTAGTTTCCATTAATTTTCTCCTATCATGTGGAGACATGCCTGTTAAAATACTGTGTTTTAATGAGAGAAAAGTTCATCAGGTCTCCTTATTCAGGGCTCTTCTAAAAGGCAATTAGCCTTGGGCAATTAGCCACTTCAGAGTATGGCGATCAGTCATAAGCTTAGATAAAAGTCAGATTTTTTTTTTTTAAAGGAGTTAGGAAAGTCTGTTCGAGAGAACTTCTGTGAGCTACAAAGACCGTGCATAAAGCTTTGTGCCATGTGCAGTCTTGATGCAGCAAAACACAGAAGGAGCTAGGAGCTAGGGGGGTCAGCAAGAGCATGTGGTGAGCCTGTCACCGCATAATGTCAGCCAGCACCTGCATGGGGCCTTCTTTCTACCAGGATCAGTGACAGAGTCCAAATCTGACTTTGGGAAAACAAGTTCACTGAAGAACAAAAGGTGTAGTTTAATGTCCCTCATTCAGATATGCAGGTGGCAGACTAAGTCAACATTTGCAGCTCCCAGAATTTGAGTTCAGCCCTTGCTGGTGGTAGATGAAGCCTGGCTTCTGCCTTGATCCACACCAAGGTTCCTTCACTGCCAGCCTCTTCCTTCTAGGTCGACCTGCAGTTTGAAAGGATCGTGCCCTAAAAAACCTGCTGTTCTATAAGAGCTCTCTCCATCTGGATCTGCGGCTGAAGGAGAGAATGAAGGCTTAGCACTTTTGTTCAGCTTCTGGGGAAAACCAATTCATCAGAACTCTTGGGCCCTTCAGAGATTTTGGAGGAAAAGCTGGCTTCATCAGGAGCATCTACTTTTACTGAAAATCAAGAACAAATTTTTTTTTTAAAGCAAGTCTTCTGACTGTCCTCCCTTGTGAGACTGGCTTGTGTTGCAGTTTCAGAGCATGGAAAATTCCCTTGGGATGAAAGTGGAAGGAAATATGGCTAGAGCTGCTCATAGGCAATTGGTCCACAAGGTCACCATGGAGCTAATTCAGAGGCCGACTCTGGACACCCACTGATTATTTGCTCCTTGCTGCAGCAATATCTATTACCTCATGATAGTCATCACACCTCACATTTTCACTAACCATCCTTATACTTCAAACTGATTTAAAAAATAAGTGAAACTCAGCACAGCGATTCTCAGCCAGAACTTAGCTAGAAATCTGCAGTCTCTGGTTAAGACTTGAACAAGATGTTGAATGCTTCAAAGCATTTCTCTTTTTTCCAGTTGTGTCAGTTGGTTTAATAAGAGACATTACCTCACTCTGCAAATCTTCACTTGCTGGCATGTGAATAGACGGGGTGTAAAACTTCTCAGGGTATATGATATTTTCCCAAATACCATTAATCATAAAACACCTTCTATATGATCTATTGCTAAATATTATCAAATGCTAGAGGCTCTCAGAATGAATTCTGGGCCAGCTGAGATGGCAGGGGGAGGGGGCTGAACAGACGCTGGTAGGGTCAGGTGTGAGTAACCATTTATGCTACAGTCACATTGAACAGAACCAGAAAATCTAGTCTAATTAGGGGGAGAAAGGGAAATAATTCATCCAGAGCTCAAGGCAGCGTCTGCAGCTGGAGGGAATGCTTTGAACGAGGTCACAGCATCCCATTCTGGCATGTCTGCAAGACTGTCTGTGGTAACGTTGTTAAAAATGGGCTAGAATAACATTTCAGAGCTTATTTGTCATTCTTTTGTATTGTGACAGAAAATCTTTAACCTGGGCCCAGAGAAGCAGATGTTTTAATTGTTTATTAAATAATAAACACAATTTGTTGTTTGACATGGTTGGTATTAGGGTAAAAACGACAGAATGTGAATGTCTCTCCCCACCCATGAAGGCAGCCCAGAGAAGGAAACACGGCCAGGCTCAGGCAGGGACTCACCTGCCTTGTTGCTGGCCCCTTCTCCATGCCCAGAGAGGGCACACTAACTGTCCTCAGAGACCTGCCCCCACAGTCCCAGCCCAGCAATCAGCTTTTGTTTGCCAGATTCCCAGCAGCATCACCCGTCTTGGGACACACGTCTCCAGGCCTGGCTCCTTCACCTCCAGTGCCACAGTTTGTCTTTGCCTGCTACAGCCATGGACTTGCTCTGTCCCACCATCCTTCACCCCTGAGGCAGTAAGGACCTCACCTGCTGCTGACCACTCTTTGTCCATCATCAGCCAAATGACCGGATGACAGTGGCTGTCTGTAGCATGGGGACCCTCAAAGTTTCTGACTGCACAGCACTTCAGGAATCCTGCTGAAGAGTGGACTGCTCCACTGGGGACGCTGCAAGGAGCAACCAGAACATGTTGGAAGATAGCACCCTTGCCCAGGAAGGAGAAGGGTAGTGCCAGTGCAAAAGCTGAAAGAAAACAACAGCGTGAGTGCTGGTAGCTGAAATCCTGTGAGACTAAGACTATAAGATGTGCCCTAGTGGGTTACAGCAAAGATCTCACCACTGTTGAGGTTGAGGATAAGGTGTGCCTCTCCTTTTTCCAAGGAAGCCAGAACTCCACAGAGCAATTAGAAGGCTCACATCCTCTGCCAAGTTTTGGTTAATTTGCCAAGAGGCTGGTCCCAAACACTGAAATGTAACAGAAAAAGCTGTGAATATGAGGCAGCAGCTTGTGGAAGAGGTCAGCCTATGTCAGACCCTCATGATGTTAAAGCATTAAACACAGGTTCACTAACACTGGCTTGATACTCCATTTCCCACCCAAATACAAGTGAAAGAGGTGTTATTGTATAGGTGTGAGCTACCAGATCTGCTACATGGTTTGTGATCTATCTGAAAGCATCTGCTAAAGCCTGATACCTCCCTGTCTTGATCCACCCCCATAAGGTGAAGTTAAAATCCCCATCCAGAACTGGGTGCCCATGAGGATGTACAACACCAAGGAAGGCAGATGTTTCCCGCTGCAGCCACTCAGACCATGAGGTTAACAGTAATCCCAACACGGGGACCTGGCAGTGCAGCAGGTGAGCTGCCACCACTTCTGTGGCCTCCCACCGCTCAGAAAATAAGGCAGCCTTTCAGCCACTAAAGATGTCAAAAAGAGGTGTCTGGAATAGACCCAGTTCAACCATTCAGCAGCGACTTACTTTTTTCAGTAGTGGCATTTCTCTCTGGAGCTTTTTGCATCACTGCATCTGGGTCTACCTGTGGTACCCTGTCAGGAGGCAGCTACGGGACCAGCAGCACATGTGGAGGAGACCTCTCATCACAGAGGAGGAGGGCGATGCTTGGGTTTAAGTTTGCTCAGTTTGTACCTTAGCCAAGTACCCAACCTGGTGACAGATATCTGTGCAGATGTTCAGCAGTTGTTTCAGGGCAACTGCACACAGGGAAAAGCAAGGAAGGCTGGCTTGAGAGGGAGAGAATATCCCCCTGTGTGAATACCCCTTCCCTTTGCTCCATGCAGTCTCCTATAGTCCACCTTCCAGGGACCCCATCTTGTTGCCCTCATCAGGTTTGCTAGCAAGCCCCATCCAGTGGGATTAACCCTTACCCCATGTGGTTTAATTAGATGGGGACATGAAGGATGGGTGCTGGTGATGGCCTGCACCTTCCAGCCATTGGCAAGGGGATGCAAGGTCAGCAGCAAGGCACGTCCTCTGGTGTCCCACAGGCCCACACCTAGAGAGAAATGAGAAATCGGACCAGCCTGCTATTCCTGTTGGTCATCCAATATAGCCCAGAAGAGATGTTTTTATCATCCCTATATCAAAAAAGTAAGAGATGCAAAAGAACAGCATATAAGCCATGCTCAAGGAGCATGTTTCCAGCTGAGTCTGCAAGCTTTCTGCAATGTGCAGTTTAGCAATTTTTTTGAGCAATACATGGTATTTTTATGCTTAAATATCTAGGAGGATTTTTCTTGTATGGTTTTGCCTTTTAAATCCACCCATCTTCAAAACATCTTCCTGACAGAATTTGTGAAATTATTCACAAAGCTCAACCTGTCCAGTTACACAGACATTATGACATTCACTTATGCATGAAAGAGTTTATTTCAAATCTAATGAGGTCTGAGTTTCACATTCATGTCTATTTTTAAAAATTTTGCCTAATTCAACATCATTATTACTGACTTGTGTGTGTGTGTGTGTGTGTATGTGTGTGTGTGTGTGTGAGGAAAGACTGTGTTCCAGACTCTTGCAATGCAACAGTATATGACAAAGTAGGTCAATATACCGATACTGCCACATTTGTTCATGATTCCTGGGTCTTAGTCTAACAGATCCAAACATCAGGTTACATTTACACTGCATATACTGAAAGCTTACAGAAATCCTTTTGAGGTACATGTCAACAAAAATCCACAGAAGTGCCCATTAGCCTCACAAGCCAGGAAAAAAAGGATATTTAGTAAGAATATTAAAATCAGTTGCAGAGGTACACATCACTGTTTTATGAAAAAGGTTTACATTATGAAAATGCTTCACCTTATGAAGCAGAAGAAGAAAATATTAAAAATTTAAGATGCAGAATAGATTAGACAATCCCAAGGCACTTTTTAGGACCACTGAGATACAGTTGATGGGCTTTTTATAATAAGCACAAATTAAGGAATAACAATAACACCTTGGGCTAAAATTACATTTCATTTTTATTTAGCAAGATGTTACACTCTCAGCAAATGAATACATCTCTCTGCAGCACATCTGCTCCACATAAGTATAACCTGACAATGTAGAGTGGCATCTCATCCCAAATTAAGAATTACTTCAAGCCACTGTGATGGGTTCATAAACAGACCATTGCCAGGTTTCACATATTCAACCCACTGTATTTTCTAACAAACCATTTGTCAAGGTCCATGAAGGTGAGAACAGATTCAGAGTTCTCAGCATTTCTGAAAATGTACTGAGATCTCAGCTTTTTCCTTTTTTTTTTTTGGGGGGGGGCGCTACTGGGAATGATAATTATGTCATAGAAGTCAAAAAAACAGTGAGATGATGATAGCTATTTAATAGTATTCTATCGTGTGAATAAAGTCAAGCTCTGCCTGAAGAACTGAAAGTTCTGGACTATATAATTAAACATGCTGCAAAGGGGACAGTATTGTCCAGCTTATCAATAACACTAGTGTCCCCATGAAAAGAGTGGCTGGGTGGAATGGGAACCCTTTTCTCAGGTAGGACCAAAAGGGTGAAATTAATATTATTATTCTGTACCCACCACACTCATATGATTGTAGAGTAACATGTGAAGGGTTTGTATATGACGGTGAAGAGAACGTGGTACCATGGTTGGAACTCAGCTGTAGTAACCATCCATTGTTTGCTCCCCCAACACGCTCAGCAAAAAAAGTCACCAACTGAAAGATCTCAGCCAGCCCTTTCAGGACTCCTGGTTGAAAGTTAGTGATTCTAGCTTGCTCAGCTAGAAAAGAAAGTGAATCCTAGCAAAACTGTTGCAGTCCATATGGCCCCTGACATTATACAGTTGGCAGCCCTGTTACAACATGTCTTCTGTTTGCAGAAAAGGCAGCCTGACACACCAGGAGTGTCATCCAGATAGACTGTGAACTATTGCTAACTTCAGGGTACAGTTAATCATCCCAAAGGATTTTTATACACTGATACAGCTTTCTTTCAAAATAAATGAGAAAAAGACAGTGTGTTAAACAAATACCTGCCAGAGTGGTCCAATTTAAAGAATATTTCTTACAACACCCCCTGCTTTCACACGGGGAAATTATGGTGGTGCTAAAACGACTTCATAACATAACTTGTGTTTCCCAGCACCCGCACCAGCTTCTGTTTCCATTTCCACATCTTTATGCAACATCCTTGGGCTTGTACTGACTCAGCCACCTCTTGAATCGAAATAGAAACTTTTCCTAAAATATTTAGACATATCAAGGCAAGAGATATTTCTTGGACACAGTAATCTCTAAGATGGATAGAGCACTTTGAGGGCCCATACCCACTACATGCCTTTGCTTCTGAGGCTTCTTCACTGACTTTGCACTAACAAGAGTCATGTCCTGATTCAAGCTGGTTTTAGTAAGAGCTACCTTTGTTAACAAATTGCAGGAAATGAGCAAGAAGAAACAATGTACTGTAATGCCTTAGGCTAGCATGTCTCACAGAAATCTTTTCTAGATACAATATTTTTTTCAGGGGTGCGAGCTGGTGAACCATAGTGTTATACCAAGAGACCTGAAAATGTAGCCTGAAGGAAAAGAGCTTTTCTTCTCACAGTTAATGCAGCCTTCCCCTCTAATTCACTTAAGGATGTTAGTCACATTTAGGATTTAATTTAATTCTGTATTTCATAAACAGAAGCCTGTTAGGCAGAACCTGAGAAATGGGGTTTCCTTCTGTCTCCTGGGGGACAAGCAGATATTTTGTTACTGATGCTTTTATACATCAAATCTTCCACTCTGTTTTCCTTTGTAATCCTGGAGATTTAATTGTTTTGGGTTGTTTTTCTTTTTGTTCTGGCTTCCTTCCTAATTGAAGCTAAACTTCAATTTAGACTGAAGAATCTGAAAATATACCATTTCAGTGGCTGCAACTTACATAGTTTGTATCTATGCTGGTAAATCCGTAAGTGCTTCTGAGCCTCTGGTCTTGCACTCCCTCCTCTCCTTCCAGTCCTACAAGGAGATGAGACTCAGAGAGTACATCATCATACCTTATGCCTTGGTTTCCTCAGGGAAGAAACCCAAATACCTGAGACGGGAAGGCACCAGGATCCTGATCTGGACAAGCAGGATCCATCCAAGCTCTGCTACCAAGCACATCCTCTCCTTGTCTGATGGTGATCTGTTGGTGTGTCCCAGTATCTACAACGCCCCATTCTGGATCAGACTCTTTTATCAGATGCTGCACTTTGCTTCTTGCACAGCTCATGCAGTTGATTTTAGTTTTATTTTCCCAGATGGATTTCCTGAATAGTTTTGGCTATGTGTTCAAGCTATTTAGAGGGTGATTTTCTGGTTTCTCCTCACCCTGTTCCAGTTATTCTGAAGGAATGTCTCCTCAACCAGATATGTTCACGTTAGGCCGGTCATTCTGTGGTTTACAACTTCCCTGTTCAAAGGTGATTTTCAGCAGCACACTTAGACAGTTGCATGTGCTTTTACTATAACATCAGCCATAAGCACAATTACAACCAAATGAGTTTCTTGGTTGCTAATAAGTTGGAAAAATACTCAATTTCAATTTGGGGAAGGGTGGTCTATTATTATTTACTCTCAGCCATGTTCATTAGCATGGCTGCAACAGCAGATGATTGGAAGAGTAGCTCTCCTTGAGCAGTTGATCAGAGAAAGATAATTTTAGCAGCTGAACACACACAGGTGTCACATGATGGAGCAACAGATCTTCTGAGATGCTACTACTGTTGACATTTATTGCATTGGGGTAATCCTCATGCCATCTGATGCCAGATGGCATCAAATATGTATACAGCATGATTAGATGAAATAATGTACGTATTTATCTCCATAGTTCTCAATATCACAAGCACAAGTATCACAAGCATCATTAATCAATCTTTTGTTTATTGTTCTCAGAGACCAAGTAGAATGAAATGTACTCATCTCTGGAGGGTTTTTTTCTTTTTTTTTCTTTATTACAGTTCAGTTTTCCAAGGTGTAAAAGCAGCCGCTGACTTCAGGTCTCCATCTTCGAGAAAAATGGAGAGTTTGGAAGCATGATACAACATTCACAATCAGTGGGGATCTAAAGCTTTTGCTTTACTTTCAGTGTAATCATATATGTATCTCAAAATATGCTCTTGTAACTTCATCTGAACAAGAACAACTGCTCTTATGGCCAGAAACTCCTGTCCTTGGACCCTGGACTCTGGAGGGTGAGCTTGTTTTATGATCTGCTTTGCTATTTCCCTAGCTTTCATTCTATGTTATCAGTCCCCAAGCAATAACAAGATAATAATTGCAGCAGATGTCTCAACTGATAGAAATATGGTTTCGTGAGTGTCACGGGAACAGGTCTGCACTTCATTCACTGGGAGCCTTTCCACTGGTGGTCATTCTGCACTGCCTCTCAGAAACACAAAACAACTCTTTCACAGTGGAGGGGGGTGGATTGCCAATCAAACATCAATACAGTAAAACAACATCTTCACCTTCAAAACCACAATCTTTCCCATGAGATTCTTCCAAAGACTGACATCACAATGTAACCCATCTGGGGAAAGAAGGTAGTAAGCAGGATGTTGAAAAACACTGTGCAAGTGAGGATGTTTTAGGTCAAGTCATTGGGAAAAAGTAAAGAAAAGTAGAACAGGGCAAACATACAGTGTTGTTCCTGTGATAATTCCAACAACAGTGTGTATTTTGCTCAGTAGCCTTCCATGGACTGATCTTCCATGAGCTTTTTCATTCCTTTTTAACCTCATGTAAATATTTACCATCTGTTACTGCATGTGACAAGGAGGTCCACAGCTTTATTATCCCTTGCAGGAAGAGACAAATCCTTTTTGTGTGTGTTCTGAACCTGCAGCTCTGTAGTTTTATGTGGTAATCCCTAGTTCTTGTGTTAGAAGTTTAATTGAGGCATTAAATCCTATCAACCCTCTCCATACTGCTCATTAATTTTCCTCCCTCTTTCTTATAACCCTTGGTCTTCTCTGTTCCAGGATGATGAGTCATTTCTTTAATCATTTTGCCGAACTGCAGTACTGCTAGTAGGAAGGGTCCTCTGCAGTCTCTGGTCCAGCTTCCCACTTGGAACAAGACAATTGCCAACACTAGATCAGGGAAATCATGGCTTTGCCTAGGCCCATCTTGGAAAAATTCAAAGTCCACCAATTCACCATCACTCTGTTAATATGTCCCAAGGCTGCACCACCTTGCTGACATATACTTGTATTGTTATTTTTCCTTTAAAAGTCAGCAAGTGTGGATGCTACCTGAGACTTATTGCTTACTGTAAAGCTTATCTTGTAGCTAGATCACAGTGTCATCTATTGCAACAAATTAATTCTGAAGCCAAAGCTGGAAATATCTCCTTGCTTCATCAGTTTCTTCATCAGTCATCCCTGTATCAGCTGGTATGTTGTATCTCTAGAGCATACAGGTGTCCTTTCTCTATAGCTCTCCAGCTCTGTTTTATCCCATTTATTAGGCATATTGATGGTGCCCATCTATCAAAACAAAAAGAAAAGTGAATTATAGGGAAAGAGTTCTAAGAATTAGTTGAAATTTGGACACCTTACCTTAAGAATTTTTCTTTCTCAGGAGAATATTATGATGTCAAAAGTCTTCCTTGGGAGGTATTTTTAATAGGTGAGATTTCTTCAAAGCAGCAGGGAAAAAAGATAAATGCTTGGGGCCAAAAATTAACCTAAGCATATATATTCTATAAAGAATGTGAACAAAGGAAGGCATCTCACTGTACTTCAGACACTGAAAGACATTTTTGTATTCTTGCAAAGTTTCACACTGAAACAACTGATCATGGATCAAGGAATGTTGCCAGTTTAAATCAGACTTAAGCATCTCGGTTCAGGTATAAGTTTTTACTGGAGAGGGGAGGGACTGGAAAATGCTCCTTCCTCATCTTTGTGTTATCTGGCAGGCCAGGTGGAAGGTCAGACCAGCAGAAGCAATCCCTTCATCCACCTTTCTTCCCCCCTAACTTTTTGATTATTCTGGTTCATTTCACCAGGAAAATGTCTCACTGATGAGCTCCTATGAATTACCTCAAAATCAAAGGGAAACAGAAAAGACAGAATTTATATCTGCACCAAGTCTGTGGGGAAGTTTCAGAGTAAATTCACACCATTTCAGACAACAGAAATTTATGTGCAAAGTAGACACTGAAAATTTCCTTGTCTGCTTAAGACGTCTTATGCAGAGCCCATGCCTTCCTAGGCACTGGATAGACTGTGCATGGGCAAGTCCTGCAGGAGAAACTCCAGAAGAAGCATTAGCCAAAGCTTCATATTCTGGCTTTTAGACTGAAGATTGTGTTTTCTGTTTGTGTTTGGAGGTATGTATCCATAGGCAACATTTCCTGTCATAACTTTTATTTCTATGCAACCTTAAGGACAAAAGAAAAACTCAGGGGCCCAGCTGGTTCCAAATAACCACATGTTAAAAATGCATATATATCTACTTAAATTTTGCAGCTTTTAGTGGTCAATCTCCTCCTTAGGGAGAAGGCCTTAGCTTATTAACAGAGGTACTTCATCATGGTTTAACCAAAAACCGTGACATACTTCTATAATTCATAGTCCATTTTCTGCATTGCATTATTGCACACCACAAGCGACTAGCAGGATGGATATTTGGTGAATCAACAGGTGATGGACTGTTTAGTTTCTTTCTTCCCAGTCTATTGTATGTTACAAGATGTGCCTGAGTAGCCCAGTTCACCACCCTCCCAGTACCCACCCAAGCAGTTACTACCTTTGTTCTTTGAGGCACTGGGGAGCTTGCAGGTGGTTCTGAATTTTACATCAACAGAGGTACATGTTCCAGCCCTGGATGGCTGCAAGTCAGTTACTCTCAGAGAAGATGACTCTGTAAAACTGACCTTTCCCAAAGGACTTTGAATTATTTTTTTTTTTTATTTCATATAGAAGGAAGTAAGAAGACAGCAGTGAAAAAAAAAAAAACAACAAAACTACAATGAGAGCACAAAATCTTCCTCCTCCGGACATCCCTGTGGTACACAAGATGGCAGGTGCTTCTTCCTCCTGGTATCTCTACATGCCAGTTTGCCCTCAGATGCCCACTTGCTGTGCCTGCCTCTACAACAGATGGGAGCTCACTGTGCCCGTGTACAAAGCAGATTAAAAATCTCATGAACGTGCTGAGCAAGACACAGAGTCTGAGCTAATTCACTTTTCTGGGAGGCAGAATAGATTAGTCTGATATTCTCTACTCATAGTTTCCAGCTGGCCTAGGTTGTGGCAGAGTGAGTTTGTGCCTCCTGAAAGTACCATACAAAAATGCAGTCTCAGTGCCTGGGACTTAACTGGTATAAATGTTTTCATCTTCTGCTTCTTTTGTGATCACTTCTTCCTCGATTTTCTCTTCCTGAGCCATTATTTAAAATGTATTACTAGCCACACAGCTCAAGCTTTCCTCTCCAAACGCAGAGTTATATTAATATCTGCCACTCCTGAAGACATAAAGGATACTTGAGAAGGAGTCGCCTGGATCATCTGATTAGAGTCAGAGCAGCATTGCAATGCAGAGGAGAACAGCTAAGGGAAGGATAAAGAAAAGCAAGTCATGTGGTAGGCACAGTTGCCTTGTGCTCAGGAGTCTAAGGAGTATGGGCAAAAAAAAAATTTAACTCCAACTGCCCAGTTGAAGATTTCTTCCACCTCTAGTGGTGTTTCTCTTTCTTGCCCTATCAAAACTAGGGTTCAGCATGTTTTCCACCATTTTGAAGGTCCTCCAGATCAGGGACAGGATGGGTGGTTCCTCACTGAGCTGATTTTCTCTCTGGGATCAGAGACCTGGAAGAACATTTCTTTAATAGCCTTGAGACTACAGTCTCTGACGACACAGATCCTTCTTTCTCTGTGGGCTCTCTCATACAAGTCGTGTCCTACAGAAAGAATACCCCAAGCCTGCCTCTTCTTCATGTAGGAGCTGAGCCTCTCTGCTGTTCTAGTGATGGAGTGAGGCAACAATATTTTTTGTAGCAATATTAATTAAAGCCTCTCAAGTTATCACACAAACCTCACTTAACAACAGTTAAAGACATGAGCCCAGATGCTCAAGGGCTGCTGGCAGTTGTTGCAACTGCAGTTCAACATAAGCCTCTGAGCTGAGTGCTTCCCTTGCACTCTGATGGCCTCAAGAGCCTGTGCTGAGCTTCTGCTTTAGATCCACTGTTAGCAGTATTCAGGTTACCTACTTTAAAACCAGTGGTCTGCCTGCAGACCTGCAGACTTCTTTCCCAGCAGTAGCTAGGACTGAGACTTGACTGTCAATCCCCAGTGCCACCAGACCTGACTTTATTCACACAGGTAGATGTAGCACTGTTTACTTTTGACTGAAACATGCTAAAGAAATCCTTTTCCAGGAGGTGAATTTTGCTGGTACTCTGTATTCACTGTTCATGGTGAGAAGCATATATTCCTCAGCTCACTACTTACACCTGAAAGGATTTGTTCAGTTGGACCTTGGTGAGGCTTATAGGATGAAAGAGGCACCAACTGCATTGCTTGCTAGCAAGGGGCTAGCACAGGCTGCACTTACTGTCACAGAGGCTGGAAGTTTTCATTCATTAAATGTCTGTGGCACAATAGGATTGTTTACCCCTTTCACTCTGCCTGCTTTTGTAAAGAGGTCTGATTCCTGTGAATGACTTGCTGAAGAACAAGACAAGTAGAACAGCTGAACTGTAAAGTTGCTTGATACATACCAAATCTGAACTGGGGATCCTTTGTACTCAAGTCTCAGCAGATTTAGGCTCCACTGACACTTTCCTCTAGGTAAAACATCATTGTGTTTCATCATTCATTGGCTTCTGAAAATAAAATGAGCCTGTGTATGAAATCTTCTTTATTTCATTGTGTCAAAGGACATGGAAAAGGCTGAGATACTCAATGTTTTCATGCCTCCCTCAGTTTTCCCTGCTAAAGTCTGCCCTGAAACACTCCTGGCAGAATCTGTGGAAGTACAGCATTTTCCACAGCAGAGGAAGATACAGCTAGGGATCTCTTCTGCCTGTTGGACACACACAGATCCCTGGGGGGGGAAGGGATGCACCCAAAGGCACAGAGAGACCTGGCTGACACTATTGCAAGACTGTTTTCTGTCATCCCTGAAAGGTCATGGTGAAGAAGGAGGTTCCTGATGCCTGGGAAAAAAAATCCCCAAATGTCTCATCCATCTTCCAGAGCAAAAAAGGGGGGAGTTTGGGGAATCACAAGCCAGTCAGCTTCACCTCAGTCCCTGGGAAGGTCATGGCAAAAAATCCCCACAGAAGCTATTTCTAGTGATAGGAAGGAAAAGAAGGTGACTGGGAACAGCCAGCAGGGATTTATTAAGGGCAGATCATACCTGAGCAACCCAATTGCCTTCTGTGGTGAGGTGACTGGTTCTGTGGACAGGGGAGAGCAGTAGACATTATATACCTTAAGTTTAGCAAGGCCTTTGGCATGGTCTCCTGTAATATCCTTAGAGCTAAATTAATGACAGATAAACTGCATGGAAGGACTATAAGGTAGGTGGAAAATTCACTGGCCCGTCAAACTCAAAAGGTATTGATGAGTAGTACAAAATCCAACTGACAGCCAGTCACCAGTGGTGTCCCTCAGGGGCCAAAATTGAGGCCAATACCATTCAATGCCTGTTACAATAAACTGGATGATGGAACAGAGTGCACTCACAGTATATTTGTAGATGATACCAAAGTGGCCAGGGGAAGCAGTCAATACTCTGGAGTTAAGATCTATTTGGAAGGATCAGAACAGATTGGAAAAATGGGCTGACAGGAACCTCATGAAGATCAATAAAGGCAAATGCAAAGCACTGCATCTGATACAGAACAATCCTGAGCAGCAAGCCAGGCAGGCAGCTGACTAACTAGGAAGTAGCTTTGCAGAAAAGGAGTTGGGGTCCTGGCTGACAGCAGATTGAATTAAAGTCAGCAGTGTGCCTTTACAGCAAAGAAGGGGAGCCACATCCTCGGCTGTACTAGCAGCAGCGCTGCTGGCAAGGTGAGGAAAAGGATCCTCTTCCTCTGTTTGGCACTTGTGAGATGATACATAAATACTCTCCAATACCAGTTGGAAACTTCCCAATATAAGGAAGGCATTAACACACCAGAGTAAGTCCAGCTGAGGACCACCAAGGGAGTTGGAGCACACAATAAGGAGAGGCTGAGGGAACTGGATTTGTTCAGCATGGAGAAGACAGGTACAAATACCTGCTATAACTGTGGAGAAGACAGAGACAGACTCCTCTCGTGGTACATAGCACCCAGGGTTGGAATAAGGGGCAATCAGCACAATCTGGAAGATGGAAATTTCAAATCAGCTTAAGGAAAACATTTTCTGCCATGACAATGGTCAAATACTGGAACAGGGACACGGAGAACTGGCGGGATTTCTGCCCTTGGAGATAATCAGTACTTAGCTGGACAACCTGCTCTGAATGGCCCCTCTTGGATTGGGAGGCCGGAGTACACAGGGACCTTCTGTGGTCTACATGATTTTGTGGTTCTGTGAGTTCACATACCAGTATCTGGAGAATTACAGCACTAATAGAGCACTGGCAAGTGCTAATACATGATGAGAGAAGGAATGGAGAAATAAATTTAAAAGGAAAGAAATTCCTCCACAGATGTTTATCGGAATGGATCATCATGATAATACTAGCAGAAGCAGGTATAATCTTACTGAACTTTAATCATGTGATTTGGGGTTGAAATGTATGTGAGAGAGGGCAGACAAATAAAAAAGGTAAAAATGGAAGCCTGTGAGCATACAGTATATGATTCATTAAGTAAAATCTCTTGGAAGTATCTGTTACACACAAAGATGTCTGGTCTTGTGCTTTCATGCTAAAATATCAACAACTGAGGTACAGAAGTAGAAAAGTTAAACCAACTTTTAGGCCTGCAATTGTCAGTCTTCCCACTCTCATCAGCTCTCTCAAGACTTTCTTCCTGTTATGTTCATTATTATGTTACCTTATCTTACCTTGGTTATGGGACCTGACACAGGCTTCTCATTCCTTGCTGCTAAAGACAGGGCAAGCCATTGGCCTACCAGTGCACTTTCAGTGCTAAGAAAAGTGTAACAAACAGCTTTTGTTAGTATTTTCTTTCCAACTTTAAGTTCCGTCCTGTAATACATCTCCATTGGAAGAGGAATGTTTCCCTTTGTGCTCTCTGCTGGGAAATAGCTATTCAGAGTCTCTTTAACCTTTGTCAGAGATTTTAAGAGCTCATTTCCCACAAAAGACAGGATAAGGTTGCCCTCTTGTGGTTAAACCAGAGAAATAAAGGCCGGGGGAAGGGGAAGCAAGCCGGTTTGGCAAAACGAGGTGAGTGCTGTCCTTCCAGTAGCTTCTTCCTTCATGTTCCCAGCTCTTTTTAAACTGAACAAAAAAAGCAGCTCCTCCTAAAGGATATGTGCACTCTTCAGCCCTGCACATAGACCCGCCTCATGCTCCCTTAACTTGCAGCATGCTTTATCTTCACTGAAATATGTGGACTGTTGTTTTGTCCCTTCAGATTTTCTCTGATTGCTCGCTTTCACAGCATGGAGAAAACTGTCTGACATACTCATAGTGGGCCACCAGCTGGACATGAGCCAGACAGGTCACTGCGTAGTGAAAATGGCAAGCACAGCCTGGGATGTGAAGAACCACTACCTTCAGAGTGTGTCAATTAACCTTTCACATTCATTTAGAATCATAGAATCGTTTAGCTTGGAAAAGAGCTTTAAGATCATCAAGTCCAACCGTCAACCCAACACCACCATGCCCACTAAACCATGTACTGAAGTGCCCTGTCTATGCGGTTTATTTCTCCAGGGATGCTGACACCAACACTTCCCTGGGCAGCCTTTTCCAATGCCTGACAACCCTTTCAGTAAAGAAATTTTTCCTAATATCCAACCTAAACCTTCCCTGCCCCAACTTGAGGCCATTTCCTCTCATCCTATCACTAGTTACTTGACAGAAGAAACCAGCACCCACCTCACTACAGTCTTCTTTCAGGTAGTTGTAGAGAGCGATAAGGTCTCCCCTCAGCCTCCTTTTCTCCAGACTAAACAGCCCCAGTTCCCTCAGCTGCTCCTCATAAGACTTGTGCTCTAGGCCCCTCACCAACTTGGTTGCCCTTCTCTGGACACACTCCAGCAAAGATAAGCAGCACTTCAGAGAAGATGTGGGACAGCTAGTATGACTCCAGACAGGACCATGAGTGTCCTTGGAGGGACAGACCAGTAAGAGATGACAGGAAAAAAAAGCAGAAAATAGCTAAGATGATAGGGTTGAGGATGAAAATAGCCCTTGCATTTGTAGGCAGTTGATAAAAGAGAACAAGGTTGGTCTGATCTCCATTTCCATGAACAGAGCTGGGAATAGTGGGTTTAAACTACAGCAAAGGGTTTGTCATGGTTTAACTCCAGTGAGCAACCAAGCACTATGCAGCCGCCCACGTACCTCCCCCCAACACCGAGCAGGGCAGGGGAGAAAATCGGGAAAAGAAGCAAAACTCATGGGGGCTGAGATAAGAACGGTTCAACAGAACAGAAAAGAAGAAACCAACAGTAACTATGACAACACCAATAAAATGACAACAGCAATAACAAAAGGACCAGAATACACAAGGGATGCACAACGCAACTGCCCACCATCCGCCGATCGGTGCCCAGTTAGTCCCTGAGCAGCAATCCCCCCCACTCCCCCAGTTTATATACTAGACATGACATCATGTGGTATGGAATACCCCTTTGGCCAGTTTGGGTCAGCTGCCCTGGCTGTGTCACCTCCTAACTTCTTGTGCCGCTCCAGCCTTCTCGCTGGCTGGGCATGAGAGGCTGAAAAATCCTCAACTTTAGACTAAACATTACTTAGCAACAACTGAAAACATCAGTATTATCAACATTCTTCTCATACCTAGCTGAAAAACATAGTACTGTACCAGCTACTAGGAAGACGATTAATTCTGTCCCAGCTGAAACCAGGACAGGGTTGATTCAAAGAGAAAAGATTTAAATAACAGATAGAGTGAAGCTTTGGTCTTTTCTGAGGAAGTTGTGGAATTCCCCTTTCTTGTAGGCCCTTAAGAATAAGTTAGACATTCCTCTCCCAGGAATGACTAGGAAAGAATTGCTTCTGCTTTGGAAAGAAAATGTGAATCTGTAGCTCAGCGTAAATCTGTGTGGATCAATAGAGCTGTAACTCACTATAAAACTGTTGATCAACAGATCTGTAGCTCACTATAAATCTGTGTGGATCAATGATTGTGTGAATTATTCTGGTTTCACATGGGCACATCTTCTTTAGTTCCAGGGAGGCAGTGTGTATCCTGCTGGTACTTGCATTTCTCTATTTCTCCCCTTTAATTCCTAATGCACTAGACCAACCAATTAAGGCACAGTAATATAGCTGCACTTTCTAGAGGTAATCTCCAGACTCAGCCTGGTGGATCTACCTGCCTGGTTATCTGGTTCCATGTGCTGATCTCTAAACTCGCTGTACAAACCCTTTCTTTATGCTTTTCTGTGCCTCAAGCCATTCTGTCACACAGCCCATGGACTTTCTTACTCTCGAGGCTTATGTCTGGTACCCTGCTAGTTGGAAGCTTGCGGTGCTTTTCTGATCAGCTGCTGATGTGTGTCCTGGAGAGACACTGGAGAAGTGTGATCCAGGTGGGGGAATACCCCCTTCTAGAACTGCAAACTCAGAGGAACCCCACAAGGAGGGATGATCTTTGTGGGTTGCTGACTGATCTGGCCTGCCACAGGGCAGCTGGCAGAGCATCCTCGAGACAACATCTGGTGCAACCAGGCTACAGGGATGGTGCATGTTTGAAAGATGATGTCAGAGTTATGTGCAGAGCTCTATCAGGCAATGAATGTTTAGCCCTGATTGCCAGAGCATTACTGGAATGGATTTGTTATTTTTATTAAGGAGAAGATGAAAGACTGGTAGGAGGGAAAGCAAGTGGCTTTAGAAAGGCCCCAATAACTTGAATATCACCTGACTGGATGCAGCAGCCTTTGCTCACATCGTCCCATAAAGCTTCATTGCAAATGAGAATGTTTTGTTACACAGTTGTACCTGGTCATTTGCCAGTTTTGACCTTACCTTAGACTGACCAGCTAGCCTCAGGAAACAGGATCTGCAATTGCCCCTATTTTACACTGAGCAAACATTATTCCTGCCATAAATTCTTTGAGGCAGGACTCCTATCCTCTGGATTTTATTTAATCCCAAGAATGTTAATGCTTAATAAACAAACACTGTCATAACTATTTTTGAGCATTAATTTGTCCAGTCTCTCCTCAAACCCAACTATCTCCTGACATCCTGTACTCACAAATAACACATGCTGTGTGTCTCCTTGGAGATACTCAGGTCCCCAACTAATTTAACTGCTATGGCTCTTTTCTGATGTTGCCTCTCATGGGGAACTGCAGAACCTGGTACCCCAACAAAGGCAAGGCTGCAACAGGTCCATGCCACCAGGTCCAGCAAGACTGTATTCACAGTAGCTGCACATCATTTCAGTAGCTTCTCCTGGATCCTTGCTCTTCCCCATTGACTCCTGCACATGCATGCACACACACATGCAAACAGATCTCTCCATTGACCCCCCCCAGATTTCATGGTCTCTCCAGCAGTTGGCCTGGACCACCCCAGTGCCTCTGGTAGCCAAATCCTCCAGGTGTCTCATCCTCAGAGACAGACAGATTCCTGGATCCCAAGCCTCTTAACCTGCTTGTCAGCTAGTCTGGCTGGATATATGCTAGCAATCACACACTCACATACACGCACGGCTCCAGCTCTGGCACATGAGCCCTCCAACCCTCAGTCCCACTCTGGTTGCTGGCACTCAGACCTCCTTGCAGACAGACTAAACTACCTGGCCCAGGAAAAGAGCTAGAAATGGAGTTTAATGAGAAGACAGGACAGAGTGCGATGATCGTGATCAGGGCATGGCAGGACAAGCGTACTAACTAACCAGTAAGCTATTTATTTGCATGTTACTGGTCTCTCTTATCCCCTTGTCTTTCTTTTTTCTTATGTTTGTACCTCTCCAAATTCCATCAATCCCTCCCTTTCCTCACCTTTGGTTCCTCCCCCAAACATCCTATACTAAGTCTAGTGGGATCTGGAAATTCTCTTCCCCTGCATCCCATAAGTTGTCCCAAATCCCTAGGCAGAGAGAGAGGGAGAGAGACAGAGGAGAGGGAAAAACCTGTCATTGACTCATGAAGATGGGTTTCATTCCTGGACCATGGGGCTGAGGCTTTCCTGGGACAGCCCTGGGAGAAGCCGGGGCACAGTCTCCTTTCTCTAACAGTGTGAAGGTTTCTCCACCTGCCATTGTGCATCTGTGCCCACGTGTTTGTGTGTGTAGATGAGCCTTTTACAGGTTCCTCACCCTCCTGTGACGTCGCTGGGGCTGGGTATAATTGAGGTTCTCCCACCTGCCAATGTTTCTCTATTCTACGTTGTGTGCATGGAGACAAGCTTTTTATGTTATAAACTAATCTGTGCTATCTCAGGTGTCACACACCTGGGAAAACAAACAAGGAACATGAATGCACAATGTAGCGATTGCATTTGATTTCTTTCTGAATAAGTTTTGTTCCTGATATATGTTAATAAACTTTTTGTTGTTGTTATTTTGAAATTTCAAAACAGGATCTGCCTTTGGAGCTAGCTGTATGATTTTGTTTTCTAAACAAAAAGTGACAGTCAGTGTGTTCTCACACAGCTGTTGCAGTTACAAACAGATTCACAGACAAGTCCCTTAAAGGATAAAATTCAAAGCTGAATCCTCGACAAGGCAAGGCCACATATAAAATGTTTCTTGAGTAAAAGCAGCTCTATCACAACTAAATAAAAGAAAAAGGCATGGGCTGGGGATTTCAGGCCCCATTCAACGTTGGAAGGCTAAATTAAAATTAAGGGAAACTGGGTATGCAGGTACTATCAGTAAACACTAAAAATATCAGTCATGTTATTTTGTTGGAGATAATAATTTGTGGGGCACATTCAGATTTGCACATCAAGTTTCATTCAGGTGCAAAATCCAAAGACTGCAGTGGTGAAAACCATTCACTGAGGATGGCAGCTGGGAAGTAAAGTGCCAGAATGGGGCACAGAGGAAACAGGCAGCACTTGTTGTATCCATTTTATTTTTTACAATGGACATGTGGCTTTGTGGGTTCTGTTTGACTCTCTACTCTAGCTCCTTCATGCATCTTTTATCCTTAATCCTCCCCTCCTAGAGATAGTCACCTCCAGCTCTTTTTGGTGGACCCTGGAACAAAAAGAGCTGTCTCTGTTCACTGTGCATGGCATCATGGCCTCTACAAAATTTCTTGTCTACAAAAATCTGCAGAAATTTGCTCCCTCAAGACCTCTAACCAGTTCAATTCTTTTCTGCAAGGGTTCCCAAGCTAAAAAGGTACCTGACATGGATGAATGGTCAAATAGAGACAGTATGAATGGGCCTGAAACCAGGCCAAAAATATAGTGTTGGATTAAAACTACAAAGCTCCATTGAGTCTCCTCCCTTGATATTCAATCCCATTTTTGTTTGGTGTTGAATGTTTTACTTTCTCAGCAGATATTTGCCTGAATATTTCCATTTGCTAGAAAGGGCAATCTTGCAGTTAAGGATGTGAATTATTATCTGGAGATCTATGGACAGATCTTGGCTCTGATTGCAGTGGTGTCTATACGGAAATAACACCCTGCAAGCCCTTGAAAGATAAAGCTGTGCTGCCAAATTAAAGAGCTGTGGGAGGAGGTGGGCAACCTGCCCAGTATCAAGAAAGATGAAAAAGAGATTGATCAAATCTTCACTGATAACATGAACAGACAAGACCCTGAACCCCTGGCTGAGATGACGAAGGAGAATGATCAGCTGTGGGACAAATGGAGACTCCCAACACAGGGAAGACCTGGAAGATTGTTACTTCTGGCAATAGTAGGAAGGCTCCTTCTCCACCTGCAGATCTGCAATGGCAGAATAGTCTCAGCACCCTTGGTTAAAAACAAGGTAGGAAAAGCCATGCCTTGGGAAACATCAGAGACAACTGGGCCTGAACTGTGTATCTACACAAAGAGAAAGCAAGTGGTACTGGTGGGAGGTGACCATCTGCTGACCTGAGTTAGGGAGGTTTGCTGCCTGCTAGGGGCTCAAGTCTGGCACATTGCAGAGAGACTGCTGAGGTTTATCTGGGCCTTGGACTACAACCACCTGCTCCTCATCTACATGTGCATAAATGAGAAGGTGCCATGGAAGAGCCTGAATGCATCAGGAGTGACTACATGGCTCTGGGAGTGAGGGTTGAGGGCATGAACACCTCGTGCAGCTGGTGGTATTGCCAAAGATTTGACTTTTGCAACGATGGGTCCTTCTTTTAGGAACAAGGACTGCTGTAGAAAGAGGAGTTCCACCACACAAATAAGCAAGTCTGCCAGCAGGTTGACGAGTCTGGTGAGGAGAGGTTTATACTATGAATGACTGGGGATGGAGACTACAATCAAGGGGGGAGAGGGGTGAAAAGCAGAGGATGCGGAGTGATGCAACAGGGCCAAAGGCCCCTCTCTGAAGTGTATGTATGCAAATGCACAGACCCTGGAAGTGAGCTGGAAGAACTAGAGTTTCACCTGTGGTCACAGAGCTATGACATTATTGCAATAGGTGGTGGCATTGGTAGCTCATGTGACTGGAGTGCTGCAACATATGGAGTCGAACCCTTAAGGAAAGAGTGCCATGGAGACAGGCAGGGGAGGATGCTACCTTCTCAGGATAGTTTGTAGGGTCCTTGACACATGCACCTTCTGCAGGGAGATATAGCACTGATGTGTGCTCATGTCCAAAGTGGCAGGCTGCAGCCCCCTATCAGCTCCTTCCAAACTTCCCAAGATGGTTACCCCCTTTCTATGTAGGTGCTCCTTACATAGGTCACCTCAGAACTATCAGGCATCTTTCTATGAGAAGGCATGACCTCTGTTATGTCTTGACCTTACCAAATGATGATTTTGTAAGAAATCAGTGTAACAGAACTCAGTGTGGTACCTTATGGAAGGGAAAGGTGATATTCATTTCCAAAATTTCTAAGGGAGATGATTTCATTAAAACGCATTCTCACGTCCACATATTCACAAGCACCAAAATGTGTGTACCCCAGAGGTCTAGCCAGGTTCACTTGGATGCAGCATTCACGATAAAGGACACAGGCTGTTGAGTTGTCATCACATCTCTAAGGCTTTTCTTAACTGGCAATGACAATCCCATTTTTGGTCACATCTTCAATATGCTGCAGATGTCCACATTTACTATGGGGCAATCCTTTGGTAGAATCTGTCTTCCTGCTGGTCTCTAACAGAAGAAGGAATAGCACGTGTGATGTTCCATAAATGCACTGATTTCCACTGATGAGTTATCTGCTATGGACTTATCAGAGTTCAGACCTTCCAGGCTTCCCAAAAGCAGTCTGTTCATCAGTTTTATTGCTGGAACCAGCACCCTTTGTTATCAGTACGAGCCAGTCTTTCAAGTGTTGTTCTGCTGTTTCTTTGTGTGCTTACTCAACCACATCTGTCCATTCAGACTTCATTCATGCTAATCATAAGATCTCTGCTAGATGCCTTTACAGTCTGAGTTAACAAGATGATCAAAGGTATAAAACAGCTTTAGAGCATGAAAAGACTAATAATACAAGACAAAGGGGATTCAGTGACATGATCAGGCAGCAGGTTCAAAATAATCACAAACACTTCTTTTTCATCCACACATAGTTAAACTCTGCACCACATGGACTTGGTACAAGCTTCACCATATACAAAACAAATCTTCAAGAGCTATTAAAGGCAAAAGTAGCACTCTAGCTCTTAAGCAAACTGAGACACAGATCCTTGGAAGCATCAGAGAAGTATCACTAGATGTTCTTGTGCTTGTTGGAAGCTGCTCCTACTAGCTGTTGTTGAAGACAGGCCACTAAGAGAAACAGACTTCTAGGCAATTTGTATGTTTCTATGTCTTCCCTTCTTATATTTAATAATAATAATAATAATAATAATAATAGTAGTAGTAGTAGTTGTTGTTGTTGTTGTTGTTGTTGTTGTTGTTGTTGTTGTTATTATTATTATTAGTGAAGAACATGCAGAATATGCACCAACTATGTGGATAATATCCCCCAAGTACAGAGTGGTTCCATGAATCCTAACCTGGTCTTTTAGACATAGTCAAAAAATAGCTTAGGACAACAATTTGAAAGAGGTTGCCCTCCACCTTTTTGCCCTTTCTCCCTTTGCTGTGTCTCATCTACCCACACTCAGGAGAAAGGCAGCTCAAAGGAAGATCCTGGCATTAAATACAATGCAAAATCCTTGCACAGGAAAATATCTATGTTAAAGAAAATAGGGTGGTGACTATTTCTTGTTATTTTTCTCTACTGTTATAGAAATGAGTGCTCAAGACTGCTCTGGAGCATCTGTGTCATGTTGCTAATTTTTTTTTAAGTTTCTGCAGATCTTATGCCAGGAGGGAGGGACTCTGTGGCAACTCCTTCTGCTCAGACAGATGAAAGTTGTTTTCCGTACTCAACATCCAGAGATCTGAGAACAGGAGTTTTCTCCCCAGCCAAGGTCATCCAGTCTGGAGAGTGGCACCTGAAGAAGGCTGACTGCTGTAGATGGTGGGTGTCCACTCTTCCAAGATGCTTCACTTATGCTCCTTCCAGTACTGAGAGGAAGGCTGTTGCCAGCATTCTAGTAGCAACTGATAAAAGGTGCTGAGAAAGGTGCAAGCTTCAGGAAACACTGGGTAGTAAGTGAGTGGGAACCATGTAGCTGGATTGGATGCAAGGTGGAGGTTCAGCTAGAAAAAAATACCCATCTGGCAAGACAGCAGTTGCACCACCAAACAACTAACGAGCACTGCAACTATATGGCCATGGGGCTGGAGGCCTTGCTGTTCATCAGACAGTTCATATCTATTGAGGTATCAGAGCCACAGCTAAGGAAGGAGATAGATGGGGAATCTGCACCCTCAAACCCATCATGTTGACACCAAAAGTGGGCAATGTTCTCACCTTGTGCAGAACAATATGAGACTTTTGTCCTGTGATTCCCCCAAAAGTCTCCCTGATTATTTCCTCTGCCTCCTCTTCACTTAATCATCTTAAACCATACTGGGAGAATTCCTATCATTTCTCAGGGTATGCTGCACTCTTTTCAGTGACAGCTTAGAAATGCAGAACTCACTGGATCAGTTCAGTAGCAGTCCAATTGTCCAGTGCTAGAGGGTATGCATGGTAGGGCATACACAGTGGGGTCCAGGAAGGAAGTGAGGTTTGAGTCCCAGTTCTTCTCTGAGACAGCTTGGTTTCAGAAGCATGTCCTCTTTATGAGCTGTGACTGGAAAAAATCTATGGTCTGCAGAGATGGGGGGGTGAGGGGGATAGAAATGTCTCGGGTCTTTTGCAAAAGAATCCCAGAATCCCAGTGGGGCTTGTCAAAGGGACATCTGGGATGTCCCATCCAACCTCTTGTTCATGGCAGGATTATCAAAGCCCTGGGTTAGGGCAGCTGTGGTGTTGTCTAGCCTAGTTATGGAAGCTGCCAAAGTCAGAGATCCTCCACCTGCCTAGTGAACTGCCACAGGCCTGCACCAACATCTGGGAAGGAGGTTTTCCTAACATGCAACCTGAACCTCCCAGGTGGCCGTTTGTGATGTTTCCCTTTTTTAAGTTGTTTGATACCACTGGGAAGAGTTTGGCTCTCTTCTCTGTGTAACTTCCCTTACAGTGATTAACCTGTTGTTGAATGATTGCTCTCCCCCTTTTCCTCTCCTCTTTACCAGATTAAAGTTCATCTCCACCACCTCTCTTCACAGGCCATGTGTCACAGACCCCTCACCACCTTGGTCACCCTGCACTGGACTGTCCACTGTTTTTTACCAGGTAACATCTAGGAGGGCGATTGGACATCTACCATTAGATATCAAGGAAAATTGGTTGCCTGGACTAAATCAATGGAACCACAATTAATCGCAGGTACCCAGCTGTGGCAAGACATCAAGCTGTGGTGTATTTGCTATTTAAAGCAGATGAATGCTAAGAGGAATACTAGGATTCAGTGTATCCCCTCATCCACTAGAATAGGAAAGCAGAAAAGATACTCATCTGGTCAAATAGTATCTTACCATGACTGGACTGAAAACAACGAAAAAAGACCTGCATCATCAATTCTGATTCCAGTGCCTGGTAGTGAAAATATCCCAGACAGAGGAGCATGCTGAATTTGTTTTTCAGATTCCTGAAAAAACAAGATAAGCTCCTGGAAAGATCTATGGCTACTTCTATCTAGACTCTACTCTTTTTTATCAGAACCCATGGGAGTCATATAAAATATTTAATGTAAATTAATTGCTATGCCATTGGTTTTATAGGCTTTTTATTGCTTATAAACCAAATCACGTCATCATTGGTACTTTATTTGACCCTTATCGTAGTTAAAATATTACCCAAAGGACAATCACACCTTTGTGTGTTCAGTGTTTCCTGAGCATTCATTATGGATCCTTTCATTTGCATGACTGGTGGGAGTGAGAGCACCACCCAGGGTTAAGACCAATAACATTAAAATTGCTTGCCATCATTTTGAACTTTTCTCAGCATAAGCTCTTGACTTTGAAATTTCCTTTCCTCAGCAAAAGCTTCATTTTAAATTAGCAAAAACTGTTCTATTTCCTAGGAGGAGGCAAGCCAGAAATTCACCCATGTTAAACAAAAAGACCTAAGAAATTATTTTCAGCCTTCACATTTTTGACCATTTGAAAGGAAGGAAATGTTTTTGCTAGTAAGAAAACTTTTTTTATGCTTGCCTCATTTTTGCCTGGATTTGAAAAAAATAAAACCTTTGGGGGGGGGGGAGACAAAAAAATGCTTAACAGACATTCTGAAATATAGGAAGGACATGGTCAAACCAGGACACCATAATGGCTAGATGAGTGGGAAGATGGATGTTGTTGGAAGTAGAAGCAGATAGACACAAAATGTCTGGACAGAAGGGATACAGGAGTGAGACTAGAGGCTAATGTGGGTAGGATTATGAAAGAAATTATGAGATTAGAATTTTAATAGGATCTAAAGCTGGTTAGGTGAGAACACTGGTAGCTAGAACTAGAGGTGACACCAAAACTATGAGAAATATGTAGAAACTGATACCTTGTAAACTAAGGAAAAAATATCTTATTATCCCAGAGAATTTTGAGCTTCAGCACAATGGGAGAAATGGTCAGGAAAATCACATAAGGACCAAGAGAGTCTAGGGGCAGAAATGAAAAGAAAGGAATAAAGAAAGTTGGGAAGAGTCACATTGCAGAATCTAGGAGAAAAAAACAAACCCAAACTCCAAAAACTAAGGGAAAGAGAAAGAGAACTGGGTGTCAGCAGGAAGAACCAAAATTGGCAGCCCTTGGAGGCCAGTAAGTAGAGTAAAAGAATATATCAGGTAAGATCTGGAGACTGATGCAGAAAATTAGAAGAGCTAAGCAGAGTGACGAGAAGGTAAGAGAAATTTGGGGGGAAAGACAAGGTAAATTTAAGGGAGAGCAGGCACAAAAGTCTGTGCATACTATAACAGTGAGAAAAGGGAAAATCCCAGATTACTGATGATTGTAGAATTACTGATGGACATCATAATACCAAATTACAGAGTAATACAAAGATAACAGGAATCAGAGGCAGTAAGTGTAAAGTGATGAACACAGAGAAGAGCAACCATGCTGCAAGACTCTAAAATAAGCAGTGCTTTAAGAAGAAGCTCTTGGAATTACATAGTTGATTGAATGTGTCAGCTCAGTGCTCAACAGCTGGAAAAAAAATTCAGTGCTGGGAGTTAGTAGTAAAGGAGCAGAGGACACAAAAGAAAACATAACTGAACCACGGCATAAATTCATGGAACACTAAATTTTACATTGCATTGCATTGCACCAAAGATAGAGCTGAGACGACCAGTTACTTCACCTCATGCAGGGGCAGTAGTTCTGAGAAAAGCTTGACATCATTCTACATGGCTGTAGATTGACCATTAGCCCCCTGACCAGACCCTGGAGCAACTAGACTCAGACATCTGTGTAAGACTGTGATCGCAAGTGTTTAACTCCTGGGAGAAGTGCATTCATTCCAAAGCTATTCTAGTAATACAACACAGAAGGGAATCCTTCCTTTGAAGCACCTTAGTTCAATTGTTAAAGCTGAAAGAAAGTTTTTAACTAAGCAGAGGACTGAGGATTGTGAGCCTTATTATTGCTAAGGTGCAAGACTGAGGGTTTTCAGGCCAATACAGGCCACATTTTCCTTCCTATGGCTCATAAGGGAAGTGGATGATGCTTTAGAAACAAGAACTCATAGGTTCTAAAGCCTAAAAGACCACTTTGCATATGTAGTCTGAACTTGGGTTTAACATATGCTGGCGAAAGATATGCATGTGTTAAGGAAGAATACATAGGTGGTTAAGGAAGTGGATGCAAAGTATGTGTTTAAGAAAGATAATTCAGGCAATACTTTAAATAGCAGACACTCAATCTCCCTTGCAAGGTGCTCCATTATTTAATTACACACCCTAAAAAGAAATTGCATCTAAAACTTTGAATTTATCTAACTAGCATTTTGTTACACCCTTGACATAAAATCCTCCTTTTTATCACTTATCTTTCTCTCTGTGCAAATATCCATCTGTGTTAGGAAGTAACCTCTTCTCCTTGATAAAGTAAGTTATAAAATACTCACTATTACACACTTTCCGTGTACAGGATCACCCTAGTAGGAACAAGTTTGGGAAGAATTGCAAGCAGTGGCAGCAGTGATGGGAATACTGTAGTCCAGCAGAACTCTATGCAGTTGCCAAGAGGGTTTTCTTCACGCTGCTACTCTGTGCTCATGTATAGCCTCTTGCTTCTACCTCTTTTTAGTGCTGTGTAGCTACTCAGTGAGCTGCACTTTGGAACCAATTCCACAGAAAGCAACTTTTTTTGTCACTGGGTCAACTTCCCAGTGTATCCCGTCTTCTGTAGAGCTCCATGGGTGGGATGGTAGTTAGCAGCTTTGTAACAATTTTCAAAAAGCCAATGCAAGCTCAGAGATATGGTTGGATAAGCTTTCTTTTTATGTTTCACACACCTAAGTTCTTCCCGTGCTGAATTACAGATATGTTTGAAAGGGTAACCTTATGGCCATGTTTCTTCTGTGTGTAATGGTTTCTACTTAGCTAGCACGTAACTGTGCCTGCAGATGGACTGAACTCTCCAACTGCTTTACCAGCAGGATCAAAATGGAATCATAAGCTAGCAATGATGGAAGATTACTTAACAGTTTTGCAGACCATGTATGGATATCACTGGATGAAGTAGAACTTAGAGTCAACCCCACAAAATATAAGATAATGTATAGGGAGGTCATGTATGTGGGTGCCTTCTGGGAAGGGGACCACAGACACATCTGGACATGAAAGGTCATAGTCCATCAGAAGCATGCTGTTGTGACAGAATGTAGTGTCCAAATAGAGGCTTCATATTGCTGAAAAGTGCTCCTGACATGGAAAGCAATGAGCACCTCATCCTCTATAGGAAAATGTAAATGCAACCTGTAATCTGTAAAATACACAGAAAAAGTTTGGCTGATCCTTGGGAGGGTGTCCCCTGAGAAGCAAGGTGCTCTTTCAGGGATTAGTGCCCGAACAATATCTTTGCGGCTAAACTGGTGTGAAGAACTTGGATGGAAAACAGATAATGCATGGGTTCCTGGCCTATGTGACCCAAGAAAGGAGAAATAAATAGGTAAGAAGTGTACCTCTCTGCACAAACCCACATCTGAAAGGTTTAGGTACACAGCTAGCAGAGAGGTCCTGGCTGACGTCCTTCTGGAGAAGAAGATTTTTACAATTCAAAAGGTAACTCAGGAGGAGGAATGTATCAATAAAAAAGTCTTGAGGTCAAATTGGCAGAAATATGTGACCTTACAGGAGCTAAGGGAATTAACGCCTGATTTTCCCTGGTGGGAGCCAGCTGCTGATGCTGGGTCTGTGCTTACTAACTGCCGAAGTGTCAAGTACTTTGCCAGGTCACCTGTGATGGTCAGTTCCTTCATCAACAACAGAAATGGGGCTAACCAAACTTCAACTCAGCTGAACATCAGACCTGATTTTACTCATGGTATTTCTTTCTCTTCAACAACCACATTGTCAGCCACATCTCTCTCATGAAGGAGAAAAGCAGAGATTAGTCCTCTAGGATGTGTATTGTGTACGAATCCATTTTTGTGCCTCCAAGTGACTGCCTGTTCTCCAAGTCATTCCTCTTGGTAGTTAGCCTGTACCTTGTCTACACATGACATTCACTGTCCTTCATTTGGGTGATGTAAATCACTTTGACAGCAGGACCTGCACAGACATCTAATGAAAAATCTCTACATGAAGCATATCTCTATATGAAGTTCTAAAGGCCTTATTTATATAGAAGAGACAACCCTGTCTGATAGGTGTGAGACATTTGGGATGCCATTTTGGAGACTGTGAGGATCCAATAGATGAGCATAGACCCTGCTATCACTTACTCTTCCTAGATCTCATTGTATTACGAGCTATATAACAGCAAAAAAAGGAGGTCCCCAAAGCTTATATCTAGGGAAGTATCTCTGATCCTTCTACAAGGGAGGAACCCATGTCAAGGTATGCCAGTGTCACTAGACATCATAGTCAACAGAAAGATAAGCAATCTCCCTGAAGAAGCCTAGCTTTAGAAGGTGTCTCAAAGCAGGCAGGTGAGATAGATAGTCACCACTGTCTTCTCATTAAGAATAATCTCAGCTCTGAGCAGCGTGCAGGGTTTGTGCGATCAAGAAACCCAGGACTCTGGACCCAGGCTGGCTGGGCCCAAGCTGCTCCCTGGAGCAGAGGGCACAGGTAGCACAGAGGTAACTTGTGGGCTGTAGGTGAGGAATATTGGCTGAGGGAAACTGCAAGGAGTTGGTGCTGCAGAAGGGATTCAAGTTGTCTTCATAGGAAGAGCAGAACACTTTGTTAAAAAAGAGAATACCTGCCACCACAGTCACTAAGCCCCTTTGAAATCTTTATCCCATATTCTTTCTTTGGGACTTAGTCCTAAATCTCCTTTCAATTTCCTACACCCAGATTTGTCTTAAGCCCTTGTTGCTATAACTAGGAATAGGACAGCTTCAGTAACGAGTAGGAGGAAAACAGAAAGTCCCTTTTTTTTTTCTTTAACTGTGCACTCTGCATCACTGCAGCCCTGCTTTATCATGATCATATAATCATAATTGGTTGGTACTTGTCATGAACAAAGTGTACAGATAAATCTGTGTTGCTTAACATGGACACTGTTTGTTATGCTTAACAAAAGCATCCTATAAATTAGAGCAAATCTTCCCAAATAATTAAAAAAAAAAGTCATAGAAAAGTATATATTAGTGTTGCATATCTTTTTTCCCTGTTAAAACAATGTCAGTTCTTTAACAAGGGAGCAGAAATAGTGCAATGTATAGAGGTAACAGTTAGATTTGCACATAAACATGGGCAAGTCTTAAACTTCAAAGTTAGTCTAGAACTGTCTCAGGTCAGTACATAAAAGCCTGTAGCTTGCTTAAAACCTGATTACAGAACTGTACTTCTGGTCCTCCTGGGATGTTAGATGAGCACTCAGAACCAAGGCCACAGCAGCTACTGAGAAAATCTTGTTATATTGGGGCAATCCCCAAAGATTAATTGTATACAAAGTTTGTTCCACTGGCATCTTTCCTTACACAGCTATCAGTGACAAACTTTGCAACCAGAGATGTGCTGATGCCTACTCTCATGTGTTCATTTGAAATTGAATTTGGAGATGCAAGTGCACTCAAGCAATATCTCTTTGCTGAGATGTGGGAAACTTCTGATGCAGAAAAAGTGCTTGGTATTCACTTTGATTAGGCTTCCATGTAAATCTGATGAAGATGACCAGGGAAATCTGAACATTTCTGTTGTCTGAGGTGTATTTCATCTGCCGTCAGTGAGACATGAGAATGCATATTAAAGAAAGCTAATTGTGTAGCAAGGAAAAAAGACAAAGAATATCTGTGATCAGCTGGAACAATTGAAATGTGATTGCACCAAAATTAATGTCGTGTTACTCTTCTAAAAAAGTCCAGTCTGCAGAAGACTAGGTATTTCTGCTGGTGAATATACTCACCTTTGAATTCTATTTCTCTCTCATGAAGTGTTCTTTGAACACTGTTCTGATTTAGTGACGTGGGCAATAAAGTGTGATTTATAGCTAAATCATGGGTCCTTCTGATTCACTGGCTTTCATCATAATACTGATTAAACTCTGCCAACTTTTCCCACGCAGCACTCACAGACAGGGAAATTTGCTGGGCTTTAAAGAGTTGAGCACTGTGGGGAGGACCCCAGTGATCCAACCTGTACTGTGGTTAGAGGTAGATTGAGAGGTAGACAGTGTGAAGCAGTATGGAAATATTGTATAGATTCTTTGTAGGATCTGTTCACAGCACTCCTACATGATTTCTTCCCTTATTCTGCCTTTTGTCCTCTTGTTACATCTTGTGCATACTTATTACATACAGCAATATAGAAACATGATACAGATTTTTCTAACAAGAGCCCTGAGCCAAGACTTGATTTCTGTAAAACTTGTATAAGGAGAAGAGAAGGGCATCAGCAGCTGACTGACCTCTATACTCTCATTAGAGATTAAACATTAATAGGAAATGCATTGCAGATGCCACCATTCTTTCACCCAGAAGAGCTTGGGAATGGCAGTGGTAGCCATGCTGCACTGCAATAGGGAGATGTATCCTGAGAATTTGCTTCCTCAGCTGCCTAGGGTGGTTAAATGGTCCTGTAAGGAATATGCTGGGTTCAAAGATTTATCCAAAATCCCAGCTGTTTCTGAACAAAAAAAAAAAAAAGGAAGGTGGAGATAGGAGCATGTTCCAGTATACATGTGATGCTATAAAGAAAGATGTGGAGACAACTCCAAGTTGTAGTTATCAGCTGCAGACTTTGAAATCCGTTCTTAATCTCCCTGTGTGACTTTTTGACCTTGAAGCAAAAGGTAACAGACGATATGATACCCTTATTACACTTATGTAATAAAGGTATAATTGCTTATTAAATTTAAAAATGCTTCTATTGCAGCTGGCTTTGCTAGATTTCAGAGGTTTTCCTTCATACGTCTCATATTTGAGTATTCCAGTCAGGAACATTTTGAAAAGCCACTGGTTCAGCTGAAGAAAAGGAATTGAACAGGGTTCCTAGCTCCCACTGGGAAGAGGTTTTACCTTCAGGTGCTTTCTATGCATTTACATGTGTTTACTCCCTTTGGTCACCTATTCCTCAAGGCTAGGTAGAAGCAAAATCACTAACTTAATCACAATCATTACAGTCACAAACTTAACTACAATCATTAACTTAAGACCACTTCCTTCCAAGATCACATCTTTCTTCCGCCCATAGGCTCAGGGAAGATCATGAGAAACACAGTATGAGAAATAACTAAGAAAGCTCTTCTGAGTAAGGTTCCATGTTGCCCAAGCCAGCAGCAATGTGCAAGGTTATATTCTACTCTTTTAACATCCCTTGGGTACTTTATATCAGATTTTTTGCCATATGCAGTACATGCTGTCCGTGACGCAAAGCTCCTTGCACGTAAAATGAGCAGAGCATCAAACACAGGCACGGACAGTTAGAAATATTTTTCACACTGATTTATTGTTCTATTGTCTTCTGAATTTACACAAGAGGAAGTCTTTTTATGGCTGCTTCATTGCTGCTTGCTCATTATAGGAACTTACTTTATATGTTTGTCTAGCAACAACCTCATTACTTTGCTTGCATCTTCCTGGAAAAATACTAACAATACAGATAAAGGAAATAGACTGGATACAAAACATGCTGAGTGTTTTGAGAAGAGACCTTGTGAGGAGTAGCTAAAATTTTCTTGTGGAAATGCTGCTATTTAGGAACAAAGTGTTGATCTGCTGTGTTATTTTTGGATACCTCAACTATTTCCATTGGGACCATATCATTGTGTACACCAGAGATACAAGGTGCTCAAGATGTTTTACACATTAAAGGGACTTTCTGTTCCCCAGGTACAGAGAGGCATTCAAAGGTCAAGAAGTGCCTCAAACTGATATAAGAGTCCACATCTGAGAATGAACCATTTGAAAGGACATTTATAATTGGATGCTATCTGCAAACCATGCATTGACTAGGCAGTGTATGATTATATATCATAAATACTGTGGACACTAAGCTACATGCTACCATATATATCACAGAATCATAGAAACATAGAATAATTGAGGGTGGGAGGGGATGTCTGGAGGTCATCTTGTCCAACCCTCCTGCTCAAGCAGGGCCACCCAGTGCCTGTTACCCAGGGCCATGTCCAGATGGTGTATGAATATCTCCAAGGATGGGGACTCCACAATCTCCCTGGGCAACCTGCTCCAGCGCTCAGTCACCCTCACAGTGCAAAAGCATTCCATGATGATCAAGGGAACCTCCTGTGTTTCAGTTTGTGCCCATTGCCTCTGGTCTTGTCACTGGGCACCACTGAAAAGAGCCTGGCTCCATCCGCTCTGCACCTTCCTTTCAGGTATTTATATACATTCATAAGATCCTCCTGAGCCTTCTCTCCTCCAGGGAGATGAATGAACCATCAGCAGATTAATGAATGTGAAACTTGATCATGCAGGTAAGAGATGTCTTCTACTGGTTAAGCCTGATTCAGATGTAGAAAATCACTGCCTTGACAAGAGGCTCCTTTGCACACCCTGTAGTAGAAGGAGATTCATGCAAAACTTCTCAGTTCTTTTCCACTGGAATAGGCCCCTGAGTACTCTCAGGGGAGCATTTGCAACATGGAAGATGATGGCATCTTGTCTACCCCAAGTATCCACGGCCTTCCCAACAGCTGACAAAGGCAGGTTTGACTTCAGTTCTGCAGTTCTGACTGAATTACAGTCTTTGCATCATGCCTGCTATTGGAAGGGGTGACAAAGCCCAGTTACAGTGGAGAGACAGCATTGCCCACACAGCAGTGGTCGTGTTTCCATGACCAAGAATGAGTCCAAGAATTTACAAACTAATAGTCTCTGCTAGGAAGAAAAAGCGATCTTTTCTCACTTCCTTCCCTCTCAGACTTCCAGAATGTGGAACCCCAAAAGAAGATCTTGCTTTTCTTCTTTTTATTGTTATCATTTTTATTGGTTTATTGTTGGGGTAATTTTCATATAGATGCCTCAAATGAACCAAATAAATTGTATCAGCTTAATGAACATATTAAACTATCTGAAATCTCAAAGGACATCGCACTAAGACATTTTATGTGGCCTCAGTAACTTGAAGGGTTGATCTCATCATTGTATTGGAGAAGAATTCCTTCATCCCCTCATACTCTTTTTCTTTTCCTTTCCACCTTTGTGGCATATGATACCTTACAGCATCTGATGGTACTTAATGGGGGCACTATATACAGTTAGAAATTGATCTCTGTGCTCAAGACCTACCACACTTGTGAAATCAAATTTAAGTCAGACCATTTTTCAGCAGCATGGTGGCAGTGGTTATGGTAATCCTCTGCTCAGAAGTAAATGTGAATCCTCAGAGCTTATGCAGTCTGGCTGTTTCCTAGTGGAGATTAAATCACTGAGCCATTTAAGAACATGCTGCTATCCACCTTTCACCTGCACCAGAAAGTGAAATGCCTGCTATTCACAAGTGAAACTGTATACATTTACTTATGTATAAAACACAAGAGATGTGAAGCTGGAAAAACAAATGGATTAAGGCACATCATGTGTTATTTTTGATATGGTCATAGTTCCTTTGCAGAGCAGGCTTTTCACCAGAGAAATATAACTTAGACAATGGTGATCACTTTTTTACCACAGGCACCCTTTAAAAAGCAAATGGGAAGACTGTAGGCTACAGAGGACCAGTTTCAAAGATGTTCTACAGTAGCAATGCCTGAGAAAGACTTTAAAAGACCTTTGCTTCACAAATGTTCTTTTGACTGTGGCTTTCTGCATATGTCCCCAGCTGCTTGGTCTCACAGTCCATGTCAGTGTTTTCACTGATAGCCGGACCAACCCTTCCTCAGCGCCAGTTGCTAGCATCATGCTGAGAGATCTGCTTCTTACAGTGCATCACAGTCCTTTATGAAGCAGGGAAGTATTCCTTTATCTCTGTTCAGAAATATGAAGGATGTTTAGAGCAAGGCACAGCCTGCAGTCCAAATTTCTAGACGTTAAAAAGTCAAGATAGCCAATGAAAACCATTTTTTGGATGCAGAAGGAAAAGTGGCTGGTTTTCTTAGGCAATGTGTAGTCAGAATAGCCATCAGCTGAATCTCTGACTGAGTTTCAAGTGGTCAAACGGTACCTCCAGAATCTTCCCAGGAGAAAATTTTACTGGTCCATTTTAGTATTAATTTCCATGTTTACTTCATGTTTGTGACTCTTGGGCTAGCTTGCATCTAGCACCTTGTGCTCTTTCTAAAGCACACAGTCTGGGACATGGCAAAAGGAGTGTGCCTCCTCACCACTGTCAGCCAGTGTGCATCACAAGTGAACTTGGTCCTTTTCCTAGACCTGGTGCATGCTAGATGCTTGGGTTATTTGGGTAAGGAAGAGTGACTGTGTTTATGAAGCTTCAGGATGGCTACTCAGGTTTCCAGCTTCAGTCATAAAATCTTGAGCATAAAATCTGGAGCATAAAATCTTTTCTTAGGAAGAACAATATTCTCCTTCTCTAACCTACTGTGTTGCCTTCAGAGGCTGTACAGCAAAGGCAGATGGCTCAGAAGATGATCCATGTAAATAAAAGTCCTCTTCACTGGTTCCCTGTTTTTAGCAATAGCTCCCAGATACATTTGGACTGTAGTCCCTTTCAGTACCAAACATAGCTCCATAACCCCAACCCTGGATGACTACCCGAAATAATGCGAAGCATTTATGATACCTTAGAAAGGATATGGTGAACCTCAGCTTAGCCTGTGAAGCTCAGTTTGAGAAATGCTAACTGGAGAGCAATACTCCTAAGAACTTCTCTCAGTTGAATGAAAGGCAAGTCATTTGAAAGAAAAGATACAATGTCATGTCAAGGTAAATCATTATTTTTATCTTCAGAAGAACATTTGTTTTTCATTCATACAGAAGAAAACTCTGTAAATGAGGAATGAGAAAAGACAATTTTTTGTATCATAGCTCAGTAACTTATCACATTGCAAATACAAGGCAGGAAATGAAGGAAACATGCAGACTAAAATGATAGCAAGTGGCAGTCCTGACTTCTTCAAAGAGAATGTGTTGTAAAGCTCAGTCTAAATTGTTTGTTAGGAAAATACAGGACTATTTATCAAAAAAAAAAAAAAGGAGAACTTACAGAGAAGTTTCTGACTCACTGTAGCAGGCAGGGCCTGCTGCATGTTGTGCAACTCCCTTGTGAACTCTTCTACACAGCACAAGTAAATAACTGGATGAAAAGCACAAACTACCATCTGAGAAAGAAATGACAGGGACATGGTACATGACATGGTAGATGTTGGAGGCACAGGAGCTGGCCAGACAAATGAAGATTGTTATGAATCTCCGAGCCATCTGAGAGATGTTAAAAATGTTGACTAACAAGCTCTCCAGCTTCAATATAGCATTGTGTGCCCTTGACCATGAAGAGGTTTCCATACTTTGAGGAGCAAAAGTCAAAGGCTGACTAAATTTTCTTGAGATACTCACCCATGTAATACAAGACTATGTCTAAGGAATGGAGTCTGTCCCTCTGCTTTGGCTCTGGCGTATCACATTCTCCAAGTGCTATTACTAAAAAAAAAAAAAGAGTAACTTGGGAATCAAAGTACTTCTTAATGTGATAAGAAGTGGCTGCATGACTCCCATGGCTAGGAACCGGGCTTCTGAATCAGTTTTTTACAATGCTGACCTTTTTCATACAAAAAACTCAGGTATGCTTGAGCTATTGAAGAGTGAGAAGAGTTGAGGGGTTTAACAGCCATTTCTCCCCTGCAAGTGGGAGTGTGTCCCAGGGTCCTGATGCCCTGATGGGCCTGGCCACACTGATCAGTGTCTGGCATTTGCCCTCTGACCTACACATTGAGGTTTCTTCCTTGGGGAAGCTCATGCACCTAAGCTCTCAGAAATCTTCAGCCTGGGCCACCAGTTCTCAGCTTTTGTTAAAATAATAAAATTCTGGCATTATTTGTGCTCCAATCTGTGCTCAGACAAACCCTGAACTATTCATTCCTAACCAAAAAGCTTAAATCTCTCACTTTTCTATGTTACGAACAAACTGAAACTCTTCTCCAATCCTGTAAATCCAGAGGTGGAACTTTCAGGAAAACCTTAAAGCTCAAGAGATAATCTGTAAGATCACAGAAGAAAGAATGCCTCAATCTCATGCATACAAAGGAATGTATGTCCTGTATCTATTTTTAGTAGTACCAGGTACAAACTTGGAATATTCTTCCATTTTTATAGCCCAAAATCACGATGCATATTTCCTGGGTGTTCTCGCGTAAGTTTTTTTAAATCCAGTGTTAGACCAAAATTTAAAATCACATTTTAAGATCAGAATTAAATAGCATAGTAAAATTTGTTCTCACAGGATGTGAACATGAAACAGAAGTACTAGAAATGTTAGAAGAACTCATTGCAGGAAACTCAAGAAATAAATTCATCTTTCAATAATGAGTTTCCGTCTCCTGGTCTGATTCTGTGTCCACTGGCATCACAGAGAGCAGAGCAAAGCCAACAATTTCAATTTGCAGTAAGAGCCATAAATCAGAAATTAAGCACTGCATCCTTCTGATAAAATACACTGTGCAAACGCAGCAGGTCCAGCCCTGTTACTGGGCTTATCAAATGGCAGTTAGTGTAACTTTGTGGGACATTTGCATGAAATTGCCCACTAAAATATTTTCTGAAAGTCAAGAGCTATTAAATTAGTACTAATTTAGTACTAATGGGAAGTACTAAAACTAAAGACTGAATTTGTGTAACAAACTTGCTTTGAACAGGATCCACTCAACTCAGTTATGGAAGGAAAAAAGCCAGACAGCATTTGAAAACAGTCCCAACTCTTTTGTCTTGGATTCATCTGCCACTGCTTAATCAGGGACGGTTTCCCTTACTTATCACCTGAGTATTTTTACTTCTTATAAGTTGGTTCTATTTAACGTCTCATACTAATTTCATATTGGTTTGAGGTTATGGCAGTGTTCCTGAAAAGGGTTTGTAGGGCCTTTTGTTGTTGTTGTTACAAGTCTATTTATTCCTTAGCATGGACAAGCATATTGGGACCTGTTCATAGCATCATTCTCTACAATGTGTGGTTTTACAGACTTCTCATATAAATAGAACACAAGTTTGTTTTATGTAAAATCCCTTTCAGTGTCAGGGTCCCATATCAGAAAGGTCCTCAAAAACTCACACTCTAAAAATTAAATTTCTGTCCCTTGATAATTGTAAATCAAAATGGGAAAGAACAAAGGCAATCAGTGTGAAATTGTCTGTTCTTTGTCTGTTCTTTGTCTGTTCTTTCCTAAGGGATGCCAGTGTGTTTATGCCACGCAGTTGTGTTACGTTCTTGCCTTGAAATGTGTTTTTTCAAAACAGAATAATCACATATTTAGAGTTTCTTTATGCTGACCAACAAATTAGAATGAGTGTATGTAACATTTGCTTAACACTTGTTACTTTTCCCAGGTTTCAGTCCAAGCGATCATGCTAAAATTCAAGTTCCCACCCAGGTCTCTGGACCATCTCTGTGCTTTTGTTTAGGCAGGGATACAAGGTGGGTCTCATGCCCAGACTCTCCTGCCACAAAGGTTGTTTATGAATGCCTGCTACGGCTCAGGACAAAGAGTGCAGCTATCCAGGGAAGCAGAGTGTCTGCACAGATAGCTGCTCACTGGGCACTGGGAGGGCTTTGTACACATACATCAGTGGCCAGGCTGTTTGCTTGCCCTTGAACACACTTTGAGGTGAGGCTGAGGGAGGAAAAATGGACAAAACAACATGTTGTTCATCTCAGGGTATCTGACACTTGCCTGAGGATACTAACGTTACAATTCAGGATGGTTCCACCCTCTACCCTCAAAAAGTGCAATTAGGTGAGATAATGAAGCTGACCCAGCAGCTTACTGCTTCTGAGCAAAAGGTTGTGATTAGCTGAAGACCTTGTCTTATCTCTGTCAATAAAGGCAATGAAAACTAGAGGATACTTCTTTGAAATTTATCTTGTTTTCCCTTCATTCGGTCTGTCATTGTGTGTGTGTTTAGTATGCTGGCCTTGATGGTGATGCTGATGTGTACAGGGTCAGAGGAGGAGATTGCAGCTTTCCTGTTTGGAGGGGCATTTTTAGCATTTCCCATGGGGGTTACTTCTTAAAGCAAATCAGTCTTCTCCATTAAAGCAATAACACCCCACTAGTTAATACACACACACCTCCAGTGGCTAGTACGTCTCTTAACGCAGCATTAGCAGTTCAGCAAGTCACCTTGGGGTTTCTGCACAAGCATGAAGCTTGCAAGATGTTTCCCACAGACTGTGTGCAGATGACTGTGGGTCAGTGGCCGAGCTGGTAACACAGCCTGATGAAATCTTTGCTCTGCTCTGAGCATGCCGTGCCTACAGCCCCAGTTCCCAGAGATTGTTGGGAAATGCAGTCCTCAAAATATGGTTTCTCTAGTGGGCTTTCTACAGCCTGCTACAAAACTGGAACTCCACTCCTGCCTGTTGTTTCTTGGCTTTCTTGATATGTTTATTTTATTGCATTCTCTCCCTCTTCCCCCCCAGGGGCACAACCCTCATACTGTATAACCCCCCAATTATTAGAAATCTCATTCAGCAAGTGCAAAACAGAGGTTTAAGCCCATCCTTTAACTCCCTTTTTCTGTATGTCAAGACAGTGCTCTACATACTAGGCCACAAGCAGTCTGTGGTATTCCTGTTGATGGCAGAGCACTGTATATAAAGGGGCAGAAGATTTGTGGGAGAACAAACACGAGGGTCTCCAGTCCAGCCCTCTCATTCCGCTTGAAAACTGGGAGCCTATCAGCAGGGAAATCTTGGTTCTAGTCTTGCTGCCAGGAAGTCTTTCTTGCAAAATGTATAACCTGTCTTCTCTACATGAGCCACTCCAAGCTGTTGTGCTGAGACTTAATGATTTAAGTCAACTTTAAGAGAAAATAATAAGCCACATTTCTATATGCAGAGAAATAACTTTAGGGTTAAAATAAGCCCAGGTAGTGTTTTGAGTCAGGAAACCAGTTTCCCAGAGGTGCCAATTTCAACGCAGCAGGAAGAGCCTTAGTGCAAGTCTCTCTCTTTGGCATTTGCTGTTTAATGTTTTTTGTCCTGGAGTAGGCAATATACTGGATGTGAGGAATTCTTTTCTGCACCCACATAGCTTTTCTGTCAAATGAAAAAGCTTTTCTGTCAAATGAAAACTTAATATTATAAGTTATACACTTAGTATTTTTTTTTTCAAACATCAGTTCTGGATTTAGGCACATAGTTCCTGGGTAAGTGCTTAGCTTTATAGGACTGACAGTCTTTTGAGAACTTGGTTGCTGAGTTGAGGGCCCATATGTATGAAATAGAGATAATAATTCAACAGTTAAAAGTAACAGGGAATAATTTAAAAGCTATGATGTAGTCTTATATTACTATGATCCAGTCTTATATTACTACGATCCATATAAGGACCACAAAGTGTTTTAAATTCAGGACAATATTAACAAGTTATCTTTTATTCCTTATATAGGAGAAAAGCAAGTAGGCAAGCAGACTATCACAAAAAAAAGCAGCTCAAAACCCAGCAAAAACATAAACCAAAATACCAAATTATTACTAGCTTTTATTTTATATATAGTATATAAACATGGGCAGATCCTTTCTTCACAATCTTGCCACCAATAAATAAAAACACAAGGCAATGTTTTAATTTCAAAGTGATGCCAGCATTGCAGTTTGGACTTCCTTTCTCCTAAATAGAGCTTAATGAATGTGAAAATCTGCCAAAAGAAGCTTCTATACAACTATGTAGAGAGTGTTCCTGTGCTCCTCTACATCCATTCCCTAAATTGGCACAAATTAGTAAAGTAACAGACTGAGAAATTTCTGGTTATGAAAGTGTTGCTAAAGACCAGGAACTTGTGCACAAGTTACCTGCTGCAGTTCTGTTACAAACATATGCATGATGCATGCAGACCTACAGGAAGTGTAGTTACCCAACACACTGGAAAGCATGGGCTGGAAAAGATAACCCAATGCTGTGGGGTGTTATGTGTAGGGGAGTCCAAATCACAGGCAGATTTAGATATTAAAAAGACTGCAGGAGACTGCTCAGTTTCACCCATCATGTTCCAGTCCAGACAAAATAGTGGAAAATGAACCTGTGCCCAGGACATTTTTGTTCCAGTGTGACACAACTCATGCAGAGCTGAAACCTCTCAGATGAGGTTTACAGTCTCCTTGTTGCCCTAACTGCACTGCTGGTGGCATCTGATCTGACTACTTCAGGACTACCCCTGGCATGTCTACATGAGCTAGCAGCCCCAGTTTTACTGTAGTGGAGATGGAGCCCAAATATTGATTTGTGAAAGTATGTGATCTTGCAGTATGAATGCACAAACTTCCTAGCTTGACGCATCTTCTTTGGATTTTCATCTTTATTCAAAAGCAACCAGCACAGGCAGCATTGGCACAGATTTCACACAAATCAGCTTCTTGGACAGCCAGGCCTGTCAGAGAGAGAAAAGAGGGTTTCAATGAGATGGCAAGAGAATTTCTTGGAGAGCAGAACCAAACATCAAGGGATTTGGAGACTCCTTTCCATTACTGTTTTATAAGCTTTAATGTTCCCTGAAGTTATTACTGGTACAAGTAAAATTAGTTCTTGCAAACATCTGACAAAGAATTAAATCAAACCTGAATTCATTGAGGAAACAATGGGAACATGAGAGAGCAAGAGAACAATAGGACATCTTGTGCAAGAGTGCTGGGGATGTTGCTTGTAGAATCACAACATTCATTATATTGGTCGTGTTTCTTCCAAAAGTGTCCATTGTATTGGACAGTAGATAAATGCAACATAATAAAATAAAAAAGTAGACACTGTAGCAGACAGTTCACAAATCTCTGTGCGTGCCTTGGAGACAGACCATGCCAAAAATGATTCACCTCATACCTCTTTTAGGCTACCTGGAAAAAACACCTTCTTCTACACTGATTAGAGAGAGAAATTAGACCTGGTCACAACTTGCAGTTAGCTAGAACTGAGTGATATAACCCTGCTTTTCTGGTAAGCCAGAGGAGATTGTGGGCTCTCTCACTTTAAGCAATGTAAGTTGGTGTGCAACTACTTGGAGGAAGCTTTTTCATGGCTACAGCACCCTGATCTGTACAGACCACCGCTAAACACAACACAGCAGGAATTTTCTCACAGGGGGCTCACAGCTAGTGTAGTCCAACCCTTGTGGGAGGGGTGGTAGAAAGGCAGCATGGACTCTCTCAGCTGTTTTTGAAGTGACAGAACAGTAATTACACTTCTCTGTCTGTTGCTATTTGAATGTTTAAGGTTGAAAAGTGTGATAAAAATGGCAACTATGCAACATGAGCTACATACTTAGCCTCTCAAAAATCACAGATGCGTCTTCTCTTCTGCACACAGATTGGAACTCCTCAGGGAGATCTTTTTCATCACATGGAGAATAGCTAGCCCTTGAAACCACCATGCGAGGGTTAATGTGTCTGTTCTCATCCATAAGATCCTTTAGCTTCTTCACGGACTCAAGGGAGAATTTCAAGTCTCCATCCTATGTAGACAGAACCAGAAAAAAAAGGCATCAGGAAGTCAGTCCTTAGGCAAATCCATTGAATTTCAACCATGAGTTCTCCCAAAAAACTATACTACAGGGGAAAGACAGTGTTAAAACAAAGCCTAGATAAAACTGGTGTTGATTGAAGGCAAAATGATCAGCTTTTCAAGGCGAAGACCTTTTGGAGCAGCAGCGAGACCTGGCTGACCAGTCAGGGCTTTTGTTATGTGTCACAGTAGACAGAGGCAGGATTAGTGCATTTCTCTATTTTCACTCCCATGAGAGAGACCCATAAAATCTGGGGTCAAAACATACAGGCTGGGAATCTTCAGCCTAGAAAGAGACCACTGGGCAATATGTGGTAGAGATTTACAAAATCATGAGTTGAATGGGTGTAAATGGGAATTTATTTTGTTCGTTCTTCTAATATACCAGTGCAAAACTTCAAGTGTTGGCTGTCGTGGCAGACTCTAACCACACAAAAGGAGATATACCTTCACATTACACATTGTTAAGAGCTGAAATACCTCACCCCAAGGTACTGTGACAAGTTTCCATGAACTTAAAACTTGTCCAGACAATGAATGGAACACAAGTTGCAGCATAAATATGATGCTTCTCACTCAAAGCTTATACCAAAAGCTTCGGGATGCCAGGAGAGTATTCTGGGAAATATTACTCCATGTTTTAGATTGCTAGAACCTGTGCATCTGTTAATGGCCATTCCCTCAGTTTTGAATGAATCCCACTGTTGAGGTCATAAACTTAAATTGCATGTGTTGCAATTAAGCTAGCTGCATAAAGTCTGTGTATGTCTGCAGATAACCAGAGTCTGGCCTAGAAGAGAAACAAGCATTTTCAAACTGATTTTTAGCATGTGTTTTAACCTCATTTAATGACCAACATGTAGGACGATCAGTAGGATGATCAAGTAACACCTACTCATTCAAAGAAATAAAGTGAAGTGACTCTAATACAGCATAAGACCAAACACTGCTGCTTGTTTCATAGTCTCACGAGTCCAATGTTGAATAGTGTGACATGGGGGGCGGGAGTTGGTTTTGATTTGTGGGTTTTTTTACAGAATCACAGAATTTTGGTGTTAAAGAATTTTTAAAAACCCAAACAGATAAACTCTGGACATGCATTTACTTAACAAAGTCAAACTCTTTTCCACTTGCAATCAGTTTGTGATTTTACTTGGATTAATTTATTAGTCATGGTTGCCTATGAAAAATTAACTTTTCCTGTATAAATGCAGTTCTGGATTCAGGTATTGGTAACAGACCTCAAAAGCATAAAACAGAGAACTAAAAAAGGATGGATTTCCACAGGTACAATTTCAGAGAAACCAGAAAGTGGGAGTGAACCCTGAG
>JANZLQ010000001.1:9635050-9657790 GCA_026212715.1 Elanus axillaris
AGTGAACCCTGAGATGTATATGTCCTGGTGACAAAAAACAACAAAGGAACAAAAGAAAAAAAAAAAAAAACACAAAAAAAACCCACCCCACCACCTCAGATAAGAAAGTTGTATTAGAAAGAGATCAATCTGAGCAGCATCTTCTCACCAAAGGTGAAAGTGCATACTGTGTTGCTGAACTAAGAGATTTTATCACAGAAAGAGTGCAGGCCAGAACAATCCATCTCTGTAGTTTTTCTGGTTTTATTCCACACCTAGTAAACCATCTTCCTCCAATATCCATTATAGTCATTCAAGATCAGCGATGGAAAGTGTTGAGATAGTGATACTCAGTCTTTTAAAACATGATATGAAGTCAAATGAACTTCACTTCTGCTTTGCAGAACATTTTGTTAAACTAATGACTTTGGGCATATTACAGGAGAGAGAAGGGAAGTGTTGGGAAGAATCTCAGAGAACAAGAGCATAAGCCATCTTTATGCACTGAGTAATGAGTCAGACTTTAGGGACCTCAAGTAGTCCAAGTGAAAGGAGTGCAACACACATGCAGAGTACACCACACATATATTCAGGAAAACACAGATTTAATGATTAATGAGATAAGAATACAAACTACAAAGAGAAGATAAAACTCCAGAGCTGCACTTTCTATACTTTTACTCAACCTAGAAAAAGCTATTTTAATTTAGTTAATTTTTTATGCCTCAAAGTAGAAAACTGAGATATTTTTTATTAAGTAGGAAGCCTTCTGTTCCCCTGGAGACTCTAAATGTTAAATAATGGTTTGGAAGAAAGGAATAGTTTAAACCTGCTATCTCTAAATATCTATGACATCCAAAGGAGAAAAAGAGGGTATTTCAAGGCACAAAGATAGTACCTTATCCCTGGAAACCTACTGCTCACATATAGTCAATAATTGTTTAAGAAATACTCTTGGTTCTCTTGGTACTCTGAGAAAGTTATTTACATTGCAAGCAAGCTGAAACATTCCAAACTGTTTCTAAAGATCAGTGCAGTCAGATCCAACACACTCCCAAGTACAGACAAGAGCACTGAAGTACCTTCTTAACTGCTTCCGTGTTTCATGTAATATGGTCATAGGTGCTGTGTATTTCAGAAAATTTGGTATAACCTCCTCTAATAGCTTATCTGCCTATTAATATTTCATTTGATCTAGCTAAGAATTTCTTTCACCTTTTTTTTTATATGTGATATGTGTGTAGGCTCCATCACATAAGCTTGGAGAGCATTTTCATAAAGAACTTCCTGCCTAGAAGCAGGCAAGACAAGACAACTTTTTTGTACATCATTCTATAAAGTTAGAGGTGTCTCCAGTTCTTCCAGCTTCACAACACATGTAGTTATGTGCAAAAAAACCCTCTGGAAATGCAATGCCTCAGTCAGCAAGGGATTTCAGAGCAGTTATATGGCTGGTGAAGTTAATTAAACTGCAGCAGCACGTTATTACTAACTGAAGCATTTTACAGAAAGAAAAACTGAACCACAAGGAGATGAAGTTGGATACCAAGCCAGAGCAAAGCAAAAATTCAGGTCTATTAGTTTAGTTCAAGATGCCTGTTGCAGCCACACTTCACATAATATCAGTACTTTGTTGAACTTGTAATACCAACAAATTAAAGAGCAGAAAACTCACCTGAACGTAGACTGCCTTAGAGCTGTGCACCAGCAGAAGGACTGCAAGGACTGCAAAGGAAAGCAAGCCTTTCATAGTGCCTGCAAAGTATAGCCTTTCCTGACCTGAATATATTTTATTTTCCCTGGCTTTGGTCTTTCTCTGTCTTTCTTTTGTGTCTCTCAGACTTTCTCTCTTCTTAGTAATCAGACTGCCTAGCCTTCAGAGCTCTGTGCTCCCAGTGCAAGGCTGGAGCTTTATAAAGACTTCACAAAGCATTTCCTAGGTAATCCATTACCTAAACTCTTTATTGACATACAATAAACCCTCAGTGTACTATCAGTTATCTACTCATTAGCAGAGTAGGCCAGTCACACCCAGGCAGATCCTGGGGTTTATGAGTCACTCCCACATTGAGAAACTCACCATGACACAGGCAGGCAAAACATTCCAGCCTACAATAAATAAATGGTGGAGACTGATCTAACACAACATCTGAAACACGGTCTCCATATGGGGAATGTACTCAGGCTTCTGGCCACTTCCTGCAGAGCTGTGAGAAAGAAAGAGATTTGGAAGGAGATAGAAAAAAAAATTTGATCTCTTGCACTGATTGCTGGCCAGCCAGTTCCCTCTTCTGGGGACTCCAGGTACTAAGATGGTAGCAATGGTCCAAGGCAGATAAACACAGGCTGTGCCTGCATACAACCAGACATAAAATGTCATCTTGCTGCTGTCTTTTGCAGCACCTAATTAAAATGCACACATTAAAAGGCACGGGGATTGTCATTAAGGGTAAAGGCTGCATGAATCAAATCTATCTCTCTGTGACTTTCAGTCTTATCCTGAAACATGGTAATGTCACACAGATGGAGAAGCATCAATATGCCTCACAGCTCAGTTCTGCCCATCAAGCTCAGGTCCTTTAATCTGTAAATGACTTCTGGCATATTGTGTCTTTGGAGTAACAACAGACACCATACTAAACAATCTTCCTGGTACCAGCAGAACAGAAGGCGGCAAGTCAGCCACTAAACAACTTTCTCAAATCTCAGCAATGTTTTATGCTGGCAAAGGCTGTAATTCTTACTGCATTCCAATCTATTGCTAAGATTACAGTGACAACCACCATGTTGCTTGGTATAAAATTCCAGAAACTAAAGTAGCCTGGAGGCAGTGTGCTTGTAGGGAGAGAATGGGACTTCTCTGGTTCAGTAACTCAAAAAATTTCAGTAAAGCTGAAGCTATCCCTTAGCTGACAGTGCTGGCTGCTTACCAATAGACTTTGCTTCTCTTCTGTCCAGCAGTCCAGTCAACCCCTCATCCACAAAATTTGAACCCCTTGAAGCATCTTTATTACCACAAAATGAGCTTGCTTTCTCTGCTGTTATGTTTTCTCTGCCCTCTGTGCTGCCATGGCCAACAGCCAACACCACTTGCAACTCCAGAACAAGTCATTCCTGTGCCCTTAATTACTCTAATATTGCTCAAGGGTATAACAGCAGAGGGTATAGCAACAATCTCCTCGTAGAAACTTTGCAGAGGTGTCACAAGACATGCCTAGAATCCATTAGGTGAATTCAATTAGGTTAAACTGAGGGTAAGAAAGCAATTAAATGTAAGGAATAAAAAGGTATACTGAGAGGTATGAAAAAGGCGATTGAAACCCTACCTCCCATTACATACTTGGTTCCCAAAACTATTGGGTCAGGACATCTGTCGGAGCATGGACTAGAACTTTTCATCAGCGTCATGCCTGACATGCTGATGGCATACCATAGTGGAAAATCCCAGTGTTTCTGATCCAACTGTGTTTCTCACAGTAGAGAGGTACACACCCTCTTCACCTTCTTTTAAAAAACTTCAGAGAGAATTATGGCTAGCTCATACATTTTTTTACTACTTTATCTAAGAGTTATGTGAAGCTCTGATACCAGCTTTGGTCCATTACTTCACACCCCTCATTTCTGTCTTGCTTAGGCAATATTAACATACCAGTTAAGTTAAACCCTTGAGGGGCACTGTTGCACTTTGTTGCCTTGATTCATTCAATCCACCTATAAGATTTGAAACCCCCAAATTGTTCAAAGTACCTAGAAAAAAAGGACTCCCTGTCAAAACCCAGATCATGTGTCTCCCCTGTTTGGTACTGTGCTTCTAACTGATGGGAATCACACTTTAGAGGAAATGGGGTCTTTGTTCAGAATAGTTGTCAAATGCCTTCACCTGGAGTCTTAAGAGAGCTCCAAAGTGGCATACCCCCAGGCATGCCCAGGGATGATGGGAGCATATCTCTAAGCAGATAGGATTTTTAAGAAGAAACAGAGAGGCACCTAACACATTTAGTCACCTCCAGGAATGACTTTTTTGAGGCTGTTCCTTTGAATTAAAAGATCTACAGCCAGCATAAATCCGGAACTAAGCTTCTAAATGTTTTTTGTGCTCAACCTATAGCCACCCTGAGTTTATCCATGGGAAGGGTGAGAGCTGAAGAGCTACAACAAAATGTTTGATACCCGGTGGATCTTTAAGTACACTGAAAAAACAAACAGTGTGTCTGCATCTTTGTTTTTACTGGGGACCCCCAAAATGGACACAGCACTCCAGACATGGTCTCACCAGTGCTGACAGAGGGGAGGGATCACCTCCCACAATGTGCTGGCCAAGCTCTTCCTAATGCAGCCCTTGGCCTTCCATGCCACAAGGGTGTATTGGTGGCTCATGTTCAACTTGAGTCCACCAAGACCAAGTTTCTATAAAGCTACTGGTCAGCCCCCAGCTTCTACTGCTGTATGGGGCTATTCCTCCCCAGGAACAGGACTTTGCATTTCCTTTCATTGAAGAGGACAAGACTTCTGGCAGCCCATTTCCCCAGCCTGGGCACTTCTTCTGTGGGCAGCACTTTCCTCCCTTGCCCAGGCAGCAGCACCTAGGAAGGACTGCCTGTTCCTGACAGCTGGGTGGCAGAAGAGCAGTGGGGTCCTGAGGCCGTGCCCCTGAGTAAGACCTGCCTTCCAGCCCCAGGGAGATGTCCACAGGCAGAACAGGGTCAGACAGGGGCAGGGGTGGGTTCCTCTGGGGTTTGGCCTCTCCTTTCCCGCGTCTCTGTCCCCAGGTGATGGGTCTGGGCTTGCAGGGCAGGGGGTGTCTCAGAGACTGCAGAAAGCCTCCAAGACCAGACCTGGTGTGCAGGAGTTCTCTGCCCTTCTCTCTGTACATCCAACTGAACACCTTTTTGTCTCTCCTTCAGCTTTGTGAAGAATTAGCTCCGAGACCCCAATAAAAAGCACAAGGGCATGCTGACAATGCTGTAATCCTCCCTGAGATGCCAAATAAAGACACCGAAGGGCTGCTACCAGCTTCAGTCCCCCACCTGTATCTGGCAGGACATTCATTGGCAGGGCTTGGGAAAGGATGGGCTGTTAAAGATCCCATGCGCTGGCTCATCCTTGTGCAAAAGCAACCTGCGTGCACAGTGCCATCCATCCCCAGCACGCCTCAGAGTGACTGCAGACACAGCTCAGCCCAGTCTTGCCCAAAGTGGGAGTTGAGCAACTCAGAGAGGAGGAGACACAAGCGTGCAGGGAGAGGAGGGGAAGGCAGTGCCCACCAAAGTGGACGGAGGGCATCTGAGCACCCAGGGGTAAGAAACAAGGCTGCCTCGGCTTGCCCAGAGGGGAAAGGGAAGCTCAGCACATGCCTGGAGGGGTACAGGAGATACAGGATTGGAGCCAGAGGGCAGTGGAGGAGAGCTGCACAGTGGGCAATGAAAACAGAGAAGGGGTGAGCATGCTGGGAGGGAAAGACAGGAGATCTGTGCTGTGGCCATAGGAAATGGAAAGCATGTGAGCATCCTGGGAAGGAGTAGAGGCTATCCCAGCACCACCAGGGGGAGTGGAGGAGATCTAAGCATGTTTGGAGAGAAAAAAGGGATTCTGAACCTACACACAGGAGAAGGCAGGAGAGCTGGAAGCTGTGGATAGGACTGAAGGAGACGTGCACAGAATCACAGACTGCTTAAGGTTGGAAAGGATCTCTCAACGTCACCCTGTCCAAGTCCCCAACTCAAGCAGGGCCACCCAGAGCCGGTTTCCGAGGACCATATCCAGATGGCATCTGAGTATCTCCAAAGATGGAGACTCCACAACCTCCCCTGGCAACCTGTTCCAGTTTGTCCCAGCTAGGAGGTGATGGTCTCAGTGCACACACAGGTAGAGAGGTCAATACCTGTTTGGGTGTCAGGCTCAGAAGTGGTGGTTAATGTGTCCTATCTGCCTGGAAGCTGGTGTCCTGAGTCTCCCAGGGCCTGCCCTGGTGCCTGTCCTTTTTAACACCTCTATTGGTGACCAGGGGAGGTGATGAAGCACCTATCATGTGCCTCTGCTCGCAAGCAGACCCCCCAGCTCTAACCCTCTGCACAGATGTGTTCCCCTTTCACAGATCACTGAAAATGTCTCCAGCTGAGCAGGTTCCCTGGCCAGGCTGGGGTCACTTCAAGGTCCTGTTAACTCCACAGAAAAGGCCACAAAACTTATTTAACCACATAGAACCCCAGTCTCCTTGAAACTGAGACTTGAAGCTTCTTGAAATTCAGACAGTGAGTAGCAAGTACACATTAATACAAGCAGCCCTGGTGTTTCCTTTGGCAAGCATTTGGATGCTGGTCCAATTCCTCTCTCTCACCCTAGACATCATTTCTGGCAGCAGAATATCAAGAGCTGCAGATGCCCCCTGGGCTCATGTGGATGTGGAGCCACCAGCAGTCCCCGACAGCAGGAAATTTCCATGTGCCTGTCAGTACACTTGGATACAAAACTTGTGGGGGGGGAAACAGGCACAAACTGTTTGTCATGACAAAAACCTATTTAGGAAGGGATGAACCATGACAAGCCACCTACCTGAAGAGATGCTACAAATCAAATGCATGGAGCCACTGCAACATGAGTTTATCCTGAGTTTTCATGGTGCACAGCAGGCTCTGCTGTGGAATTACATTTCAGCAGTAGCACTGAATGAGGCCCTGGCCCCACTTCATGGTACAATACTTTTCAGAGACAGGAGCTTAGACCTAGACTCACTTCTCCCTTTGAGAATTTCTCTACAAGACTGAAAAACAATTACCGACATAATTTCTTATTAACTTTCTAAAGGATATTCCTGAAGCCTTCCTGGTGTGCCCTGGATTATTATCTCTTCTTTACAGGACAGGCTTCAGAGAAGATCACTGTCCTATTTTGACAGTTGCTGCAGGAGAACAGATATGAAGTATGGATTTATTTGCCCACACATGCCTTTTGAGGTTTCAAGGTACCTCATGTGTCCCCCTAAGTCTGGCAGATAAAACACAGATCTGTGGAATGCTCACAGCCTTCTTAAAAGGCCCCAGGAATCCAGGCAGAAGACCTGGGGAGTTTCATGGGGCCATAGAGAGCATGGTTTGGGCTGCTAGGTCAAGCATAACTGCCTAAAGAGGTCTTATTGCCTAAGCCTGCAAAATTATGCAAGATGAACCCTGGAAGAAAATTAATGGTTCTAATCCCTACCCAGAGCAGATCAATAATGTTCAGTTTTCTTCAGCATAACGAGGTTGCTTTATAAAAAGCTGACACCATGAATCAGCTTCATTAGTCCCACTTCACAGGAAGTGAAGGGGGATGAAGGAGGGTGAAGCCACACACCCAAAGAAGCACTGGAGGGTCATGGCTGGCTGGGACAAACATCTGACTTCCTAAGCTGAGGTTGCTGCCTTAGTGACTGAAAAAGTCTTCTAATTTTAATGTTAATTTTCTCATAGTGTATGGTATTAAAAAAATCATCATGAAGTTTCCCACAGTTTAAATGTGTCTTTTAAACACAGATACACTTTTTATGTAGTAGTTTGCTCCTTTGCAGGATTTGCAGCAGATCAGGTGCAGCATGTAACTATGGGAGTCACTGAAATAAAAATTCACCATAAACAAAAGCAAAACCTGTCAGCCCCTTTTCAGCCCTTGACTAAAGAACAAAAAGAAGGAGTAACTCCATGATGAAGCCTCTGCTCCTCACTGGACCTTAGTCTCACACAATCTCTGGTCCCCATGCTACTGCACCAGGGGCCACAGTACCGCCAGGAGGGTGCCCCCACACCCCAACCCTTCAGCCCCATAACCCTCCTGCAGTACAGCAATGCCATTGCTAGCAGCAGGCCACAGGCTGTGCACTGAGTTTGCAAGGCCTCCAAGCTGGAGCTGCTCAGGCTTGCTCTGCTAGGACAAATCCTGACCAACCTGTATCAGGGCTTTCACTGGGTTTAGCTGCCACAGTACTTTCTGTGCTGACCAGGTGGCCACAGCTCATTCCTCCATCTTGTGCTTCTCTGGAAGGCAGAGTGGTAGCTCTTCAAAGAGTTTTCCTTGTCAAGAAATCAAAAATGCCCAAAAATAAAACCAGCTGAAATGACTTACATGGAGGGTCACTGATAACAGGTGTAGGTTCCATGGCACTGCCGGAGTGGGATAGGACCTCCTCAAGGTACATTTCCACTGTACACATCATGCAGCAGCCTTGCTCCAAGCCTGAAGAGGGAAGGAAGGAAGCAAGCAAGCCTCTCAGTCAAGCAAAACATACACAGCTATGGACGACATCCAAGAAAAAAAACACCTTGAAGTTACAGGTACACTCTCCACTCACCATCCTCTTCTCCTCAGCCAATAGCTCAACAGCCCTGTGACAGTTCACTGTGCAGCTTTGTGTAAAAGAAGTATATCCAGAATGTCCCTAGTAAAACTGACAGTCTGTATCAAAACTGACCAATGTACCCAGGTGCCCTTGTCAGAATGAATGTTTAGCGACAGGGCAAGTGGCTTCCAGGCTTATTCCATCCAAGAATTTGATTCAAAGCCAAAGAACACCAACTCAAGGGTTTCAAAACCAAGGAATAACTTTCTTCTCCACACAATTCTAGGTTTTAAGACAATCAATCCCACAGAAATATCTGATCGAGTTCATATATAGCTACCTCACTTGGCTTTCTAGGGGTTGGTTAGGGGATTATGGAAACTAGCTGGGAAGCAACTCTGAGAATCTCTGATGCCCACATCCTCCAATTTGGTTGTCTTTCCAGCAGCAGGAAATCCAAATGCCAAATACTCATTAAAGGCATTACTTTCAAGTGCACTTCAGCATTCACAGGAAACAAGAAATTATTTTCCCTGCAAGTTTGACCATGGTGCATGAAATCAAACACCACAGGCTTCCTACGCTATGCTGAGCCTGTTTATTAAGGCAATTTTTGAAGCCAGCTTCTACAAGAAAAAGAGGAAAATTAAGAGCTGTCTTCCCAGAGTCACTGCTCATTTCTCATCCTTCAGAGCTGCCCAACAGATTTAAAAGAACATGTGGAAAGGACTCACAGGACTGGCTGTGCTCACCAGAGAGCAGGTAGTTGGCCAGCAGGAGAGTGCACATCCAGCACTGCAGGATGGCATTGAGGAAGCACATTGTACAGGCCCTCTCCAACACTGTGTTTGTTGCCAGGCCATGCAAATCTTCTCCAGAGGAACCAAGACCCTTTGTGGCAAAGCTATTCCTTCACTAATGCCTGCAAGGAAATCAGATGCTAAAGGATATCCTAGTCCTGTGACTGAAAAATGGCTATTTACAAAGTAGTCTTTTGCACAGGAACACCCAGAAGAACCAGCTCTCATCTATAACCCACATACAGAGTAGACAGCCTTAGCGCTGCCAAAGGAAGGTGAGGGCTGCCCAAAAGTTTCAGTCCTGACCACTTCTGTGTGAGAGCCATAGCTGGTGCGTACCCATTTTGGACGTGGGCTCTGGCTAGGGTGAGGGTCAGGAGGAGGGTGAAGGTTGGGTGCAGAATGCAGTGCAGAGCCCAAGTGCTTGTAGACCTGTGAAGGGGCTTCCAGGGGAAGGTGAGGGCTGCCCAAACCTTTCAGTCCTGGCCACTTTTGCATAGGAGCCCTAGCAGTGTGGAGGAAGCCTTTCTGTGTTCTATTGAGTCAGTACAGTGGGGAAGTCTTTGAAGCACACGGGGAGGGGAGGTGTGGCCTCCTCCTCAACTCCCCAGTTTTCTCCTCCCTCTGCAGCTACGCAGGGTCAGAGGAGACCTGTCCCTTTCATATCTCCCAAATCACGATGCTCAAGCTCTAGGCTGGGGGTCCGCTGGGTACAGCAGCACATCCTGCACTCCAGGAGCTCCTGTCAAGCTCAAGCCCAAGCACTGCAGGGCTCCAGGTCACTCTGATGTCTCTTCCTCAGCCTCCTTCAGGATCTGACCATCTCTTCCAGGCACATGATACGCATCTCAATGCGCCGTAGGGCTCTGGGTCCTGCTGATGCCTCTTCCTCAGCCTCCTTTGGAGTCTGAGCATGTCAGGGATGCTCCCAGAGCCTGGCTGATCAGGGAAGCTTCCCTGCAGCTCTCGCTAACTGCCAGCATAACCCTTGCACTCACAGAGCCTGCAGGGAAGGATGCCCACCTGCTGCCCTACGATGTTTCCCTGCACCTAGGGCAGGCCCCTGGCACGGCCCTGCTGGTGCTCCCCCGGAAGGGGCACATGAATGTCACAGAGCTTTGCTTCCCTGACAGCAAGACCAACACTGACCTCTGGCCCATAGTAGTGGGTTCTGGATGTCAGGTCCACCATCAGGCCCAGTTCTTCCTTCTGCTCTTGGATTTTCTTCATGAGGTCACGAGGCAAACAGCCTTCCTCCAGAAGAAGGTTCTGATTGCAGCTGTGAGAGGAAATAAAGTTGAACAGCAGGCATTAAACGCAGGTGCCCTGTGACAGGTTGATGGACGGAGCAGGTCCATGCTGCAGAACCTCCCAAAGATCATCCCTTCAAAGAAAAAGACACAGGCAATGAGAAAAGGCAGACACAGACAGACACACAAGTTACACAAAGTCAAACTAGAACGTGCTCAAGCCCTCACTACTTTGGGACTGTTTAGCTGTCAGGATTTCCAGGACTGACCAAAGACTTTATACCAGGCTGAAACTCTGCAGCATGACAAACACACCCAGAAATTGAAGTTCTTGTTTGGCAAAGGCTTTATCACAGGCCTTCAGCTCAAAGCAGCACTGCTCCCCATCACAAGCTCTGCAACCCCATGGACATGACCCACAGGGTTTGTTTTAGGCATAACTGCTGTGCTCAAACCACTCCAGAGCAGAGCTTGCCCCCAGGACACAGCAGCAGGGATCTACAGGCAAAGCCAGGCAGGCAGCTTGCGCACCAGCAGTGCCACCATACTGACTCCTCACAGACTCCACTCCTGAAACTCAGCTCCGGCACCATGTTCATCATGCTATGCAGCCTCTGGGCACCTCGCAGCACTGGCAAGGGCTGCCTGCAGCATCCCTCCTGCCCTAACAGATCTGGCCCAGACAGACCTCCTTGTATCCGGGGTGCTCAGGTGGTGCTGCTTGGTTATACTGAGTGCTTCCCCATATAGAGTTTTTCCGTAATTTACTGTGCTTGTAGTCAACTGTATTATTATTTGCACATGCTTTGCAGACAGTGTATTTATCATTGGCAATCCAAAAGAACCTGTACTGTTGCTTTAATAAACTGCACTGCTCATTAATCTAGTTGTGATAGTTCGTTAACGCAACCAAACTCCCTACATCCAGTAGTTCTTGTGCGTTGAACGCGGCTAAGCCGAAAGTGCAGTACGCTGTTAAGTGCATCTGTCATTGTGATAGTTCAGCATACTGAACATGACGAAACTTACAGCATTGAATTGGACATCACTCAGAAATCAAACCCAGCCACGCCCTGCCCCTCTGACCTCTGAGGATAAGCTGGAATGCAAGGGGGTTTATTTTCTGCCAAAATTCTTTACCCTTTAATGCAACACTGCCAAGTTGGTGGAGCTGAGGCAGGCCAGTGGGGGCTGGTGTTCAGGGACGCTGTCCTCAGTGACCACCATGACATTGTCAGAGGCCTCCAATGGCTTCTTGGTGCTGCTAGACAGGGTGTGGACCACAGGGAGGCCCTGCACCCAGTGCTGAGCCATGGGCTACAGGGGCTCCCCGTGGACCACAGGCCCATGGCCCCAGCCCCATGAGCTGGTGGGGCACCAGCATCCCCATCACCACCTGCTGTCCTGAGCCGTTGGCAGGGGAACGGGGAGCAGCCATGGGGGGAAGCAGCACCTCACAGGGGAGTTACACCAGCAAAGAGAAAGCCCAACAGAAATTTCCTCTGATTATCTAAAAATTAAAGGGAAAAAAAGACTCAAAAAAACAGAGTGGCCTTTTCCATCACCCCGATTTAAAGCAGAGCAAGCTCCTTTGATTTTAACACTGCTGAAGAAATCCTAATAAGCCTCCTTCAGAACACTGCTTTGGGGTTCAGGAGACTCAGGTAGACTAGATTAAATGCTCAGAGCTACAAATACAGAACAGGGAAATGAAGAGGCTATTTTAAAGTAATATTTGTACAAGGAAAAAAATAATTCAACTTTTTCATGATTATAACAACTGGGATGAGGGAAAATAACCTGCCTAGGTTGAAGGTAGAGCATGACCAGTTCATGACTGACCAGGGATTACTCCATCCAGAGAGGGCAGGAAAGACATCCCACAATTAGGGTGAATTTTACTTCTGTCAAAACAGTATCAACACCCCAGCATAAAGGCTACAGAAGACTACCGAGAAGACTGCAGTCCCAGCCTTTTTGCGAGACCATTATCCTGCAAGGGGCTTTGCTTTGGCAAAGCAACCGCAAACCCAACACTGCTACTCGAACTAAAACGTCACGATCCCAGGGGGCTCAAGTCTGTAAGACTCAGATAGACTTAGCTGGGAAAATAAGTGGTCCAAATGAAATGCACCTCCAGGAGACAGAGCTCCATGGTCTGAGCACAGCACTATGCTGTAAGATTTACTGACTGAACCTCTACTTTTCTACATAAATCTAGTGATCTCCATAAAAAGAAAGCTGGTTTAGCCAGTTCTCTTCCAAAGCCCTTACATTGGTAAACCCAAATAAACAGCAGGGCCCTTCTATAGATAGCCACAGCAAGCAGAAAGGCAATCATTTGTTAAATCCATCTGGAAAGCCATTCCAGCAGAAAACAGAATCCTTACCGGACTGTTGGCAAAACTCCCCACATCTCTGGGCTGGGGGCACATCAGCAACATATCCACATCTCTGACATCTGGGGTCCACAACAAAGACTGTTTCCATTCTGTCACATCCTCTCAGCTCAAACTGTCAGCAGGAGCTGGCTCATCCTGGGACTTAGTACCACTCAGGCACATGACCTGCAGTCCAGAAGTACCCCTGAAAACACCCTGACAGCCTGCATTAACACAACATCACACACTTGAGATGTAAACACTACCAGGCCACTGTTATTTGCATCGCATACAGAAGACCCAGTTTAGCAAATTGGGCCTTACTTCAGCTGAAACTTTCCTTACAGACAGCTCACCTTCTGTGTTCATAAACTGTATTAAAGACCTGTTCTAGTGCAAATGCTCAAACCCTGCCTACAGCAAAGAAGCCATTTAGGCAAGCCCCAGTTTTCCTCACTCCTTCCTTGCTTCCCAGAAATCAATCAATACCACAAGCTCCCTATGAAGACTGCATAAAAAAGCCAATTGCAAGTGCCTTTACTTGCTACTATTTTTGTCAGGCAGCATTCTAGGAAGAAACTAGCTTTTCCTGCTTCCTTTGCTACAGCTTCACTACCTTTAAAGACAATACTTCTTACCTTACCTTTGCTACTCGACAGCCTCACAGCCCAGCAAAATCCTACTGCAGGTAGGAAACGTTCACCATACAAATACAGGCACAGTACAGGAACACATTACTCTCAAAGAACAGGCTCTTTCAACCACTCTTCCTTTTGCTTACCAGAGTTCAGAGACACTTAGAAAACAACAGCAAAAAAGTAGGGTTCTCTCTCAAGTTTTACAGAGCCCATTAAATAGCCATTCAGCATTAAGTCCAACTCCAGCCTGAACCCCAGAATAAAAAACGCTGTCTTAAAAATTCCCAGAAAAAAAGAAAGGTTTTGAAGTGGCAAGACCAGAAAATGTTCATAAAAGCCCCATCATGCAAGTACACATCCCTGATCACAGACCAATTGCACCGTTACCTGAGTAAGTGATGTTCTCCACTAACTGGCAGCCCCTGACATCTGGAAAATACTTCAGGGTCTCTTGATGATTAGTGCTGAGCACACAGTTTGGAACTGAAGCTGAGGAAGAAAACCATACGCAGTCAGTGTGGTTTCATTCAAGCCCATTATGGTAAGTCCACGTTTCTGAGGAATCACAGCAGGTCCCACCCATCCCTGCAGACCCCAACACCACTCCTGTGCAGCCTCCCTGGCAGCAATAAGCACAGAACAAGAAACCTTCCTTCAAAATAAGGCCCACAACCCTGCTGTTTCAACAAGATGCATAAAGCACCATCTGAGAACAACCTCTCCTTTAACCACACTCTAGCTGAGCCACCTACATAAGGAGATGAGCTCCCAAATGATCCCTAGCCCTAAAGACACAGATCTTCCCTAAGGCAATGCCAGCTAAATAGCAGAGCTGAGGGACACGTGGTCATTCAGGTTAAACTGATGGGGAGAAGGACTAGAAAGAAAAATATACGATGAGGGAAAAGACTGAGTAGCTGAGAAAGAAAGGTGCAGGGAGAAGGCCAGAGAGATGGAGAAATCAAGAAAAACAGGGACATGGAGTCTTGCAAAGGGATGGAGGAAGAAGAAGAAGGGTTGGGGAGCTGCACAGAGGGACAGCGAGGTGGGAGGGGAGGGGAAGAAGACAGGAGAGATAGAGAAAGATGGGGACAGGGAACAGGACATGCAGACAGAGAGAAAAAGGAGAGTGAATAGGACACAGGATTAAGAAATAGAGGGTCAAATCCCGACAAGGAGACCAAGAGGAAAAATAAAAGCAACGGACTGGAGGACAGACATGGAAGAAGAGGAAAGAAAGGCCGCGAAGCAGGACAGCAGAAGAGGAACAGAAAAAGGCAGAGCCAGCTGGACACGGGGCACACCCGGGGTGCTGCGTCTCCGAGACGCGGGCGCTGCCGGGGCGTGGGGAGCAGGGGTGACTGCAGCCCCGCAGGAGCCCGCAGGGAGCGAACAGGGCACGGCACGGAGCCGCGGCTGGAGCAGAGACCGCGTTCCCTGCCCTGCCCCAGGAGGAAACAACATGGCCGCTCGGCAGCCCCCTGCCCCAGGACTACAGCTCCCGGCATGCCGCGGGGCGCGCCTGCCCGCTGCCTGACCCTGCGGGGACACCGTCCCGGCTCGCCTCCACCTGAAGCCCTGCCCAGGCAACCCGGTTCCGGTTCCGGCGGAAGGTGGCCAGACCGTCCGGCTGCGGGTGGCCGCAGGACGTCCCCGCCTGCAGCACGCTTGTTCGCCCGGGAGGTCGGCGGTCGCAGGTTTGGGGCTGTGCTGGCCTGGGGGCACTGTGCCCCTGTGGGCTGGTTCTCACCTCCCAGCCAGCGTCACAGGTTTCCCTCCAGCCCCCCACCTGGCCCACAGCTTGCTCCTCTCCTGGGAGGGTTCTGCTCAGAGGAAGTGAGATGTCAAGAGTTACACTTCTGTTTGTTCAGAGGAGATGGTACTCTGTAAATAGCTTGACCTCAGCAGCTTTTGTGGTTGCAATTGTTACTGCTGTCAGGAGAGCTAATAAAATGGGCTAGCAGGCAGAGCTCAGCCCGTTTCAGCTCTTGCTTACTGGAGCCTTACCGCTCCACAGTTGCATCTGCCTGGCCTGGCCTGGCCTGATGTGAGAAACCTCTCCGAAGACATTTATCTCCAGGGTCTCCACTTTACCAGGACCTCTCGCCCCATGTCTCTGGCTTCTTGGTCCTTTGCTTTCTTTCAGGAGATACAGCTGAACCAAGGGATCTGGTCCATGGGAGCAGCAAGTCGGAGAGAAAAAGCAGTTGCCAGCAGGGCTGAGAAGCTCTGGGTTTGGGAGGAGTCTCAGACCGTTTGAGGGCAATGCGAAGCCAAATGTGCAGGGAGCCAGGGCTCATATGTGCCTGGGACCAACCCCCTGCAGCGGTGGGGCAGGTTGGGGTCCCTCTGAGCACCCCTCATACAAATTCCTGCTGCTGGTGAACGTCCAGCTCAGTCGCTTGCCCTGTGCCCGGCACGCTCAGCTCCCAGGACTGCTGGAGCCCTCAGCACTGCAGATGGGCAGGGAAAGCCCCAGCACTTCAGCCCTTGCTGGTGCCCTCCACAGAAGGACCCTGCCTCAGCCTGATGTTCAACCCAGAAAGGTGCTCAATTCACTTTGACAGCTCCATCCTCATCTCTGTCAAGGAACATTATCATGCAAGGCAGGAGCACATGTTGTGTTTGAGCAAACTTTGCTGAGTCTTCAGTTTGGATGAGACATGTGGCAGAATCCCCAGGACAGAGAGCCAGAGGCTTACATGGGCTTGAGCAGGGCCAGGGTGCACAGCAGCCTGAGGGACAAAACGACATCTCCGTTGGGCTTCCTGTGTGGAACTGCCCCTGCCCCATGCAGATGTACCCAGGCCTGCTGGGACTGGGGAGCAGCACCAGTGGGGCCTGTGTTAATGGACAGGGGTCTGATGGGCCAGCCAGACCCCTCTGCTACACTCCATGCCTCTGCTCATCCCCTGTGGTGTTGCTGACCCTTTAAGATCCTCCTGACATTCCCTACTCATCCTCCAGTGCCCCCCTTCTGCCCCCTGCCCACACCCCTTTAAATTTCTGTGCCTCCCTCAGTTGCCCCCACTTATCCTTCAGTGCCCCGTACTCCCCCCAGTGTCTCCCTTTTCCCCTGCTACCCCCACACTGTGTCCCTGGGCAAGTGCCACAGGGAGTCGCAGCGTGGTGGGACACCAGAGGCCAAAGCCTGCTGTGGTGGTACGGTCAGGGCTGTCCCCTACACCAGCCCTTGCTGTCGCCAGAGGTGTTCATGCTGTGGTGGGAGGGGTGGCAGTGGGAGGGCACAGCAAGGCCTGAGGACCCCCTGGGAAGACCCCTGCTCTAGGGTCTGTTGAGACATGACTCCATTATCCCCAGGTACAGGCAGCCGCCCTGGTTCTTGGGCGCTACCCAGGAATGGCACCACCAGGCAGCTGAAAAAATGTGATGCCTGCAAAAACTTGAGAACAGCTTAATTCTGAGCAATTTTTCCTCTTTTAAGGCCTGTTGAGTTCCAGGACTGGTTTGTGTCTGGCAGCTGTCAAAAGATGGCTCAGGACCACATGAAGGCCTGTAAGAAACAAGCCCCAAGTGATTGTACTGTGAGGCTGGACAAAGCTCCGAGATAACGATCCAGATGTCCAAAATGGAAGTCACGGGGAGGGGCCTGGTGTCAATTCTCTTTGACTGACTGGTGTCTCAACAGCTCCTGGAACTGGGGTGAGAGAAGGTTCCAGAAGTCCAGGAACTGGGGCAAATATATGGGGGCACATACAAGTAAAAGGGCTCACATTCTCTTTCTCTCTCTCCACCACATGCCCCCATTGGCAGGTCCGACACTGGATCCAGGACTGGTGATCCCTCTCTCCCCTCCACCCCCAACCCCTTTCTCTTAAAGTTGTGAAGTAACACAAGGCATACCTTCATTTCCCATAAAGCTGCATAACTTAGGTAGATACAACTGTGAGAGAGCCAGCATTTACAGAATATTTGTTTCTATAGAAATCTCCTATTAAAGTTGATGTTTACGTATGGACCTTGAATGTAATCTCACTTTAATCCACACTGAGGGGATTTGCAAGTCTTAGTGACTGCCTCCTCCCCACAGGTGGGACGTGACAGGGCCAGCAGCGCTGCTTCTGGATCCTGTGCTGGTGACAGGCAAAGGGACAGGTTGTCAGATCCTGGGTCTGGGTACGTGTGCAGGGTGTCAGGGTCACCCCAGCTTGGCTTTTCCCAGGAAAGCCCCAGCCAGTGCCAGCCATGTGCTGCAGTCCCAGGGCCGAGGCTCAAGGACCTGGGCATTTCTGCAGGCGCTGCACCCTGCCAGGCCCCACAGCCACCTGCCCAGGGCTTCCCCCCCACCACCCTGTTGTTTCCAGCTCTACTTTCTGCCAGTACTGGGGGCACTGCAGAATGTTCTGCCCACTCCCTTCTGCCATCCTCACCCACATCTGCACCTCATACGTGGTGTCTGTGTCTCACAGCTGATTTGGGGGTGGCAGGTCTCTTGTGGCACCCTGGGAATGGGGGCAAAGCAAAACCCCATCCCTTCTTTTTGATCTTTGTCCCCAGGGTGACTGAGCAGAGACGTACTGTGTGCTGGAGAGCATCCTGCAGGAAAGTGACAGCCATTGGCAGAGCAGCCTTGAGACCCACCTGACAGCAAAGGTGGCTGATGGCCGCAGAGCAGCCCAGGTTAGCTGGTTCTCTTGGAGGCCAGCAAAGCAGCCTTTCCTCCACCCCTGGTTTTGGTGAGATACAGAGCAGCACAGAGGTATTTCGTAGGCATTCAGGGTTGGAAACCCACTGACAAGGGTTTCCCAGTGCCCCAGTGAGAGGTCCTGCTCCCAGGAAGCAGCTCCCCATAGAGAAGAGGCTGTATCCAGCCCTGCTCTGGGCCATGCACAGAGCCCAGGAAACTTCCCCTGTGCCAGGAGTCACGTGCCCTGTGGGCGATGGAGCTGGGACATGCAGACCCTTTGCCCTGTTCCCCCCAAGTCTTCCCTGGGGGGAAGGCTCTGGGGATTCAACCCCTGGTAAGGGCACACAGGGAGTTGTTCAGAGAGGCAGACTCTGAGGAGTTTCTCATGGAGGGAGAGTTGGGTTCAAGTTCTTTGTTATTTCTCCTGCCTGGGGGAAGAGCTGTGGGAACACAGCAGCGCCATGGACATGTCCCAAGGGATGTTGAGTCAGGGCCAGTTTGTTCCTGGCACCTCTGGGAGGAGGGAGAGGAGGCAACAGCACAGGGCTGCACCGGTGAAGGCATCCTACCTTGGGGTGCAAAGGACGGCAGCCACCCAGCTCTGGGTATGGCTGCCCCAAGGGGGCCTCGCAGGGAGGACAGGGTCATCTATTTGGTGGCTCTGACACAGAAATGATGTCCTGAAGCCCCATGGTCATGGCTGGCTGCTTCAAAGTCTCCAAGTGCCTCAGCCTTTTTTAGGTTTTTTGCCTTTTTAGGGTTTGGTAGGTAGATAGGTGTGTAGGACTTGGGATTCATAGATATGACTGCCAGACAACTAATGGGCACTTCTGGGCTGTAGGAGGACTTCTGGCCCATAGATAATGTCTGCCAGAGGACTAAGTGTTCTCAATTTGTGTGGACTTCCAAATTCATGGTCATTCCTTTTGCCTCGAGGAAGAGTCGTGGGAAGACACCAGCCACATGGAAGAACAAGGGTTTCCCCAAGCATATATAGCTTTTTGGGTTTTGCTTTTGAGTAAGAAACCTGCAAAGTTTAGTGATATTTGTAAAGTTCTGGACTGAGTATTGCGTGACTTGAAACATCACTGAAAAAATGGTAGAGGTTCATCTGCATGTTCTGGATGCTTTGGTTTTGAACATCTGCTCATGGTGGTGATTTTCATGCAGTCCTTAGCTCCTATCTCAAGGCATAATGTGTGCTTAGGGTGAGGTTCAGCATCCAGAACAGTGAATGTGATACTGAAAAGCCAGTCGAAGAAACTCTATAAGACTCAATTTTAGAGTTTTAGAAAGCAGGCATTCTTTATTGCAACTCTGGATGCATGGGGGTAATTCCACCTAGCGTGCATGCCACAGCTTCAGCACAAACAGCTTATATAGAATAACTAATTACATATTAATCAGATTAGTATACATGTACATAAAAATTAGTGTAATTGATTATCATAGTACTGCCCACATCCGATCATGCACAATGGTTCTTCATCTGAGTTGAAGGGCTGCTTTTATGACTACCGACCCATTTGAGATTCTTTTGGCTGTCCTTTGTTCTTTGTCCTTGTTCTTTGAATCTTAAAGCAGTTTCAATCACATGTGGTCAGTTTCAACATTGGTCTCATCTAGCGTACAGGAACATCTAGTCATAAGAGCAAAGAACTGCAAAATTTATGAGTAATTACTAGTTAATCACTTGACTACACTTTTGTCTATTGTTTCAATAATAATGTTAGTACATGATTTCTTATAATGATTTATCAAATCTCACTTACGCACTTATCTAGCAGCAAACCAGTTTTCATAGCAGGTACAAAATATTAAAACCATAAAAAAATATTTAAGGAAACCATACATTGTATGGACATATGCTATCAAATGTGAATCTGTATTTCAAATAGAATTCTTGATCATTTTGAATTTTGGGGGGCCAACTTCTTGTCAGATCTGATTCAATCATCCTTAGTTTTGCCTCTTCACGTGACTGGCAGAGAGCTTGTAGGAGGAGCAGGAGAAGGGTAGGGCTGCCATTTTCATGTTGGTCACTTGTGCTGCAGTTACAATGGTTATCTTCCATCTGCAGTTTCTTTGCAGGAATCTCTTTAAGCCACTTGTCTGTTTTGTCAGGGGTAGCGCACCTAATGGGGAGACTTTCTGTTCCTCAGTAGTGCCTCAGGAATTTACCTGTTGGTTTTTGTTTGCTTGCTTGCTGTTTGCTGTGCTTAATTTAAAAAGTTTTTTGTAGCTGTTGCTATTTCTTTAGTGTGTGCACAGAGCAAGAACCTCCAGTAGCAAGGGCGTGCTGACCCTTGGGCAACTTCAAAGCATCAGATAAATGTAAATAGGTCAAAAAACCAGTCCTGTGGTAGCCGTCTCTTCGTCAAAGTTCACCTGACTCTCCACATTTAGCATGTCATAACTTTATGTGGATAAGGGAGGATGAAGTCAATATAAGCAGGTGGTGTAACTGGCCAGGCAGCTTATCTAAAGAAATGAAAAATTACCTTCAAATAGAGTGGCGTGCCTTAAGATGTAGGGGTGTGTTGCCTTTTCCTTCCTTGGTCTCACTCAGAGAACTGAGAGGTATTTCCATCCGGGGGAGGGAAACCCAGCCAATAGCCATCATCAGCCTCAGGGCTTGTGGTCCTTGATGGAGGCCTAAGTGCTCAGAGAGTTTTATTTGTGTGGTGCTTCTCATTTTGCTCCCAGGTTTTCCCATTAATGCATTAACCCTGAGCACTGAATTATGCATTCCTTTCTCTGAAAACCCACCAATAGCTTTGGAGGTTTCCTTGGGAGTGGAGAAAATGGGGACCCTTTAGAGTAAAGAAGAGAATTTAATATGAGAAACACTTCAGTGATAAGCATCTTGTAAGGATAAGAGTACCTGCTTTAACTTTTTTGGTTGCTTGAGAATTGTTTAGCAATAACTACTTAAAAGATTAATTACTTCAACAAAAGAAGAAGAGGTCACTTTGAGTGGGAGGAGTGGTAGAATATTTAGGGCAAAAGTGGGTTTGGATTTTTATCTGCTTTGAAAATTTCATACCAGCCTTGAAACTTATTTATTAATGTGAGGATGACAGTGAATGAAGGGAGGTGGGGGAAGAGACAAAGTGGAGGGAGCAAGAAAGGGCTCAGAGGATTTGCAACAGCTCATGCTGTATTAATCCATCCAGCAAGAGATCCTCCGCACTGCTCCCAGAGTATTAATGTGCCACTCCTGTAGTGTCAGAAGAGGTGACTTGCCAGGGACACAGCTGTCACTCCTTGTCCCTGAGAGAGAATTAAAATCTCTTGAAAGCCAGGGCTACAGCCTTTCTCTTAAGAATATATGTTAGAGGTATGAGTGCAGAGGGGCAGCAATGTGAACAGTGGGCAGTGAGAACAGGCAAAGTCTCATTCCATGGACAGGGAAATTATTCCTGTCTTTGATGGTGGGATGTCAAGGGCTTTAGCACCTTGCTTGGTTGTTCTTGAAAGAATGAGAAACAGGGAATTGTTCCTCTGTCTTCCTAAGATGTGGCATTAGGGAGGTACAGTTGTGTTCCCAGTGCATGAGAAAATCAGCTTTCATACTAATTAGCTAGTTCATATTAAAATGAATTTGCCCTATCTTCATTTGCTGATGGAAATTCAAAGTAGGCTGGTCCCTATGTGGAGCTGCTCCAGGCAGTGTTGTGGTAGCCTGATGACTGCATCACCAAGGTTTTTCTTTATTTAGCTTTTGGTTCAGACTTCCCACCTTGTTTCCTGGGTATTAAGACCTATCCTGAGTCTTGTTCTTGCAAGTCATTGCTGAAATCATTGAAGCAATGTCAAGCTTCCTTGTTCAGGGCTGTTCTGGCTGGAGTAAATGGGGGGGGAAATTATGGTTCCTGTCCTGGAGTTTTCCTGGGGAAAATTTTCAAAACCCACATTTTAAGGTTCAACATTTTCACAGTGGAAATTCATTTGCAAATAATCTAGTTCTCCTGAAATCAAAGCACTTTGTGTTATTAGCTGCCTTCTCGCACTTTCCCCTGTTGCCACCTGCATGAGGGTCCTTGCAGCAGTGTCCAAGGGAAGCAGTGTGAGGGTTTATGCGTTACAAGCCCTCTGGCCAGCCTGGCCTGTGGTGGTGGATGTGAGACAAAAGTCTTCCACTTTTTCATGAAACTTGATACGAAATTTTCCAAGCTGTTTCAGAGATGGAAATCTGAGTTGGAGCTACTGTGTCAAGTATTTCTGATAGGTGAAAGTCTAACGATTTACTCTCAAATTTAAAACTTTCCCATGAAAAGCTTAAGCTTTGCAGAAATGAAAGTCACTGTCAGGAAGATGTACTGGTTCATAATCTGCTGCTGTGTGGTGCGTAAACACCCTTGTAGCAGAAATTAGTTTATTTTATCATTCTGCATCCACTAGTTCAGGATTATAATCTCTTGTCAAGACTAATCGAGCTTTAGTGTGGAATAGCTTCCTGTGGAAGAGGAACTTAATCTATTGCTGGGATTGCTCTGACCTGCCCCGGTGCTCAGAGGTGTTGATGTTGGAAGAAGTTGCACCAGACACCCTATGCAGGATGCAGAAACACCGCATTTCTGACTGCTGTTCAGACCGAAAGCATAGGAAGGAATACCTGGGTCATCACTAGCTGTCCTGGGTTCAGCTGGGACACACAGGGACCTGGGAGGGGGCATAGCCGGGGCAGCTGACCTGAACTAGCCAAGGAGCTATTCCATACCATGTGACAC
>JANZLQ010000001.1:9662794-9689207 GCA_026212715.1 Elanus axillaris
TCCAGCAGCTTCTCACAGAAGCCACCCCTGTAACCCCCCCTGCTACCAAAACCTTGCCACAGAAACCCAATACATAAATACAGTGGGATAATCACCTCTTGTGACTGGCTGGTTATACTGTATTTGATGCACCCCAGGATGCAGTTTGCCCTCTCTTGGTTTCCACGGCACACTGCTGACTCCTGTTGAGACTGCTGTCCACCAGCACTCCCAGATCCCTTTTTGCAGGGCTGCTTTCCAGCCAGTCCTCTCCCAGTTTATACTTGTACCCAGCATTACACCATCCCAGGTGCAGAATCCAGCACTTGGACTTATTAAATTTCATGTCACTGATGAGTGCCCAATGCTCCAATCTAGATACCCCTGCAAGGCCTTTGTGCCTTGAGTGAGTCAACAGCACCTCCCAGTTTAGTATCATCAGGAAATTTGTTAATGGTGTATTCAACTCCTGTACTAGATCATTGATAAATATATTGAACAGAACTGGCCCTAGAACTGAGCCCTGAGGAACACCACTAGTTAATGTTCACTGGATTTTAGTGTACTCCACTGATTGCACTGATTGGATCCCCATCATCTGCCAAATGGCAGTTTAGACATTTAGGGCCCAATATGTAGAGATCAGCAGCTAGTGTCCTATAAGTATATCCTACAGTATTTGAAACCATTACATATGCCAACATGCTCTCTTTAACTGCGTCTGCAGAGATTTGGCCAACTGATTTTCAATGATATCCAGTGTTCCTATGTGGTTTTGAAAATCATAAATTTAGATTTTAGGATTTTCAAAAGGAAATTATCTATCAGCCAAGGTTCTAATATGACTTAGTATATTGCTGTTGTAGCAAAGTAATTCACAGCTAGGTGTAGTTCAGTCATCAGAGCACCATCATGAATAGGAAGGAGACAGTTCCACATAGAAGCAATGATAGCTTTCTTCCTTGCCAGATTTCAGTGCAGCAAGACAGTGATGACTGAGTCAGCAATGAGTGAGCTGTAGCGGTCTTACTCAACTACATTTCAAGAAGGAAACTTCTCACTACTGTCCCTGTTTCTCTGTATCCTTAGCCTAGGAACTTATCAGTGTGCAGAGCAGCTTGTGCCTATGAACTTTCTCAGAATCTCTTTCACTTCATTGTTCCTCAGACAATAGATTAGAGGGTTCAGTGCTGGAGTGAATACAGCATAAAAGACAGATACTATTTTGTTGAGGTTGAATGGATGGATCCTCCTGGGCCTGGCATACATGAAGAGAGTGGCTGAGAAAAAGATAATGACTACAGTGAAATGGGAGGTACAAGTGGAAAAGGCTTTTGTCCTTCCTTGGGCTGAAGGCATACACAAGATAGTTGACAAGATAGAGCAGTAAGAGAAAACAATGATCAAGAGAGGTATCAGCAGGATCACCAAGGCTAATACAAAGTCCACTGTCTCTGCAAGGGACATGTCAGTGCAGGAAAGGTTCAGGACTGGCGAGATGTCACAAAAGAAGTGGTTTATGACTTGTGGACCACAAAATGTGAGGTGTGAAATAAAAGACACCTTGACCAAGGAAATGGAAAAGCCTCCTACCCATGAGAGAATCGACAGCTGAAAGCACAACTTGTGGGTCATGATGGCTGGATAGCGCAGGGGATGGCAGACAGCCAAATAGCGGTCATAGGCCATTACAGCCAAGAGGACACATTCAGTGCACATAAGGGAGATAAAGAAGTATAACTGAGTCATGCAGCTGGAGAATGAGATGGTCATGCTCTGTGACCAGAACCCAAACAAAAGCCTAGGCAATGTTACTGAGACGTACCACATCTCCAGGAAGGACAAGTTCCCCAGGAAATAATACATGGGCTTTTGGAGGTGATGGTTCTTTTTCACCACAAAGATGATGATTCCATTCTCAGTGATTGTTACCATGTAGGTGACCAGAAACACCAGGTAAAGTAAGGTCTGGACCTGTAGCCCATAGGAAAATCCCAGAAGAATGAACTCATTGATAGCAGTTTGGTTCTTCATTCCATGGCCACAGCTATCCCTGCAGGTGTCAAAGTAGAAGAAAAAGCAAATGTAAGAGTTCCACAAAAGCAAGTTTGTGTAAAGAATTACGGCTCTTAGTAAACTATTTCTTGTGGAAACTTTTTATAAAGTAGAAACAACATTTCTTACAAGAAAGAAAGAGAGAGGGACTCATGTCTTTGTTTCCAGTGACTTGTTAGTTTACTTTCAATAGCAACACTGGAAAAACAACCCAAAACTTAGCAAAAAAAAAGCTCCAAAAGACATCCGTAATGCACACTATTTTCCTATAGGATGCAATACGGAAGAACACAGACACTCTGACTGCTGACATTCACATTGCTGAAAATAGTACCACAACAGTTTGGGTAGTATATAGATAAAAAAAGGCTAAAAACATAGGTGTAATACTAATTGAAAATATAGTTTTGAAAATGTTGGACTTCCTTAATTTCCTATTAGGAAATTATCCACATCTATATTTTTCAGTGACAGCAGTGAGGTTTACCAGAAGAGACTGCTATAGAGATCATAGGTCTCTTAGCTACAGATTTTAGGAGTTTATGTTTAAGCAGGAAATGTTTAGTGAATCTAAAGACTGGCTCCTCCAGTGGGTGATTCATCTAACCTGTATTAAACACCTGTCTTAGAATTATTCTTCTCTTTCATTCTCATTTTTAATTTGTCCTTCACTCTGATTTAGACATCTATCTAGTTGATGGTTTAACTTCAGTAACTTGAAGTAGATATTGCATGTTTCTATTGACTGTATCTGCTTAAGGCATTAATTGAGCATTGGTAGCCTAGAGTATGCTATTGTCTTTAGATATATCTCCTTCCAAAACACATCACAGATTTGCACTCTAGATATGCCTATTTCTCTTCATGGACACTTTAATGATCCTTGACTGACCTTGAAGTAGTTGTCTGTACCATAAATTATTTAAGATGGAGGAGGTGAGGTTTATTCTTACTGCTTTTAAGGGAAATAAGAGCAAATATTGAACACATAAACATGCCTCATTCCAATTTGCTTACTTTTAGATTTTACAGCTCATTAATATAGGCATGTTTATGTATGCATGAGAGAAAAAAGATGTCTGTACAAAAGATTAATTGATCCATACAGAACAGTAACATACTCTTTACCTATTTTCTTTCATCCCCTACCCAAACATGTGTGGTCCTTTAACTAATTAAGGAATGACAAATTTGACTGGAGACAAGGAACAAAGCTTTGGCAGTTTCTTTTTCTAAATATTTCAGAAAATGGCAAGCAGGATACTTTTACAGTACCTTTTCTCCATCCAAAAGGAAAAAAAAAGTCCCATTCTACAGAGCAGGTAGTTCCTGGGCAAGTTCCATGATGCAAAAGAGATCTTGAGAAAAAAAATATTCCCCATAGAAAATAGCAGTGACTGTCTAAAGTCAGTGAAGAGTGAAAATGGCACAAGAGATCATCAGACATCTACCCTCACATTCAGCCCCTACAGTTCTCCTTCTATCCTGCGCTTACTACTCATGTCTTCCTAATGAACTTAATAAAAAGAACAGTACATGTCCAATTAGAAAAGTCATTCATCAAAAAGAATAGACACTGATGTGATAGACATCAGTGGGTATTTTTATATTTACAAAACACACTGGGCATTTTTGTATTTAAAAAGCACACTTACAGAATATCAAAATCAAGGCAAGGAATGGCAAAGCAAGAAAAAACTTGGGTTTTTATTAAGAGGGAAAATTTAATGGTAAGATTTGATGCATTTTGCTATTATTCTTGACTTGTGGGTATATTTCCTCATTATACATCTGGCAGTTTCCATGATGAAAATGTATGGGATGTGATAATCAAGGATTGCTTTTTGAAGTATTCAGCCTAATAATTTACACTGTAATGGATATGTGATTTCCTGGTTTATTCATCTGTTACTGTAAGAAAGCATTAAGACTTACCTACCAATTCAGGACTTCCAGATACGCATGTGGCCTTCAAACTCTTGTAATAAGCAGTGGATCAGATATATGTTTTAACCTAGCTGAAAGGTTGTCCTTTAAAGGACTCTGTCTTTCTGGGAAAGCTTCCCTTGTACGAAAAGGTCTGAGCTAATAAAGTCCTCTGCCAATTAAAGAAATTAAAGGGGAGAGGAAGCTTATTATCTCTAATTATCTCACATAATTATCTCCAGATGCTAATTTATATGTGTAATTGTACGTAGTAGAAAATGAGCCTGAAATGAGATCAGGGGAATAAAGATCATAACAGAAACTATACTTGTCATGCTTTGTACAGAACAGCAAATGTTCTTCCTCTAAAATGTATTAGGAAGACAAGACTACATAGGAATTATATTTGCTGAAATGTTTGGGAATTCTGCAGTTTTTAATAAAAAAAGACATTCTGAGAATAATATTTTTTTCTTTTTTAATAAATCTCCTTCAGTTTACACATCTAAACATTAAAGATACAGGAATTGTTTCATGTTTAAGAAATCTAAATATAGACATCTATGTAAATGTGTCTACCATAAGTACTTGGAATGCAGATTTTGTTTTCTCTATAGGCAAGCAATGTCATCTTAAATGTCATTGGACCTATCTAGTCACAAAAACTGCCTCCAGAGACAGTGAGGTATCATAGTATGTGTACTATCAATCCCATGTGAATATGGATACCAATGCCATGTACAGCATAGCTTCCTTTGAAAGAAAAACCAGGAAAATATACAAAGAAGTAACTGTGTATTCTAATACAGTTCCCATTGTAAAGAGCTGAAGGACCAGGAGTATGGCATGCATTACAGAGAGAAAATGACTCACAACTAAGATGTTATCAGATGTTTTGAATGTGTCACTACAAAAACTCACACCACTTTGTTTCCTTTGTTTTCTGGTTGTGTTTATTCTTCCTTCTAGCGAGATTCTTACACATCTGATGGTACTCCCCTGAATAAGCCTAAGGTTCAGCACAGGTAGTCAAAGCACTTGTAACAGGAAATGTCATTTAGGAAAAACAACATACAAACAAACCCAAGACATTCTTTGCTGGACTAATTACTCTGCTTATATGAAAAAAATTGAGAGATGGAAAGCTAATACCAAACACCTTTACTTTTCACTTGAAACAATCTAAATTGCAACGCTTTGAGTATAATTAATAAGTAAATGATCAAATGCAATTGTTCCCCAACTGATTTTTTTTTAATATATAAAATGTATTTTCTACCAAAGACAAACGGAGGTGTCATTGTTTAAGAATTCTGGGGAATGTCTATCAAAGCTTTTTACCCTTGTGTGATTTTTTTCTCTCCCATAAACATTGTTTTCTGATAAAACATAACAACAATAATTCAAACAAAATTTAAAGCTTTATGGACCAGCCTGTAGTTCCTGAGATTGTATTTCTTGCCTATTTTGAAGATGGATACAATATTTTCATTTTGGAGGCTTTGCAGACTTCCCCTTATTTCCATGACCTTTCAAAGAGAGGAGAATTAATTAAATGAAGCTATTTGGAACTCAGTTCAAAACAAGCAAAGTAAAGCAGCCTTTTTACAAAAGTTTATCTGTTAGAATGAGTTGGGTCTAGTTAGCGTTAGCATTAGCATGTGAAGTATAACTGTATTTTACCTTAGTAGAATTAGACAAAATATAATTAACTACCTCTCCCAAGTGGTAAAACAGCTTAGTGTGCTCAAGAAAATACATAGCCAAACTATTCAAACAAGATGTTAATCACAAAGGAATGCAAAACTCTTCAGAAATGGCTGGGACAAACAGACTGTGAAAGCCAGTAACAGTGATAGCATACCAGAGACCACCAGTACAATCTGAACAGACAAATCGTCAAGGTGGTATTCCATACCCAGTCATATTACTAAAGGCAGTTAGGAATGTCTGGGTTATCCAGGAGTACCTGTTAGACTTCAAAGGGGAAGAATGACTGGCATCCACAGCCCTGTCTCTAGGAAAATCCCATGTCCTTGTACCAACATAATATACAGCATGCCAGGACCTACTACCTTATCCTGCCCAACTTCTCCCCAGGACTACATTTTGTCTCCCCACAGAATGGGGAGGCTGCATTAAAAGCCCTCTGTGGTAACCCACTTGGCTTCTCTTTCTGTGCCATCTCTTGCCGAAAACAGATAAGAAGATTCATTCATAAAATTGCATATATCTGTGATGAAACTGCTGTGGTATCCAAATCCATTCAGACCCACACTGTCATTTGGTCTTAAACCATGACAAAAGGATAGCTGGAACTGCAGAACTCCTTTCCAAACAACGTTGTACATACAAAAAGTTCACATTAGTACAAAGGGAGATTGAATAAATATTTGGAAGAAAGGTCTGTTGAGAATTACATAGCAGACAGCAAAAATCAGGTTCAGAAAAATCAAAAAGTAGCCAGATAGTATACTCAGATGACATATCATATATGCTTGCCCAGTCTTTGTTCCTATGGGCAATTTTTTCTGGTCACTGTTTAGGACTACACTGATCCTTGTTCTGACACTGTAGAACTGTTCCTGTAATGAAAAGAATAGTGATATAGAATTTTACGTATTTTTCCATTCCCCATCCCGGGATCATGCATTGTTAGATATTAACCTTTTTCATCTGGATATTTTAAATCAGATGAAATCACAATATTTCTCTTTCCTTTAAAGCTGATCTGAAAAACTGATACTAACTTATAGTTAGTTAAGAATGATAAGTTATGTGATAAAAAGCTTTTCTCCACACACACAGGAGCACAAAGAATGACAGCTGGGAGGGGGAGGAGGAATAACCTGAAGAAGCTCTTCAACCTGCTATCACAGGACAGCAATCAGCCCTGCGGTCGGGGTGGAAAATTCATCAAGATGAGTCAATAGAAAGGCTCTTATGTGATGTAGGAGAACAGCACTTTGACATTGTACAGGACTTATTAGGGGTTGTTTATGGGAGGAACCAAAAGCAGGGAAAGGGAGACTTTAATGTGATTTGGGGAAGAACAAGGATGGGAAAATAGAGAGATATGGGAATACAAGGGCATATTGGATGTAAGGTAGCAAGACATTGTCAGCAGGGGGGTCTGTAGGTATGGCTTCTGTGAGAAGAGGCCATGGGCTTCCCTGTGCAGGATAGAGCCTGGTCCAGATGGCTCCAAAACATACCCGTTGCTGGCCAATGCTGAGCCCATCAGTGATGGGATTTGACAACTGTGAATGCTATCTTCTCCATTTCAACAACACTGAAAACCAAAATTATGTAGGCCCTATTCCACAATTAGAATCGTATGAGGTGAAAAACATGGTGGTCATGGTGAAAACACAGTTCTTGCTGTGACACATAGCTATCCAGAAAAAGTTTGTTAACCTGCTGCAAAAATCACCATAAAAATTATGCTGGGCTCTACTTGCATAGTAACTTACCAGCAAATGTTCCTTAAGACCAACAGTTTAGCAGTCCTTTTTCATGGCTGTATCAATGGAGGCTTGTGATGTCAACAGAGAGGGATGGCTTCTTCTCCACCTGCAAATCAACAACTGCAGAATAGCTTCAGTGCCCTGGTAGCAGACAAGGGTCTGGCAGCTCTGTCTGAAGAAGCATCACAGCCCACTGAGACTAAAACATGGAGCAGCATCAGGAGGAAGTGGCTACTGACAGTAGCAGGAGACTCCTTCCTTTAGGGGTATGGAGGTCCCTATCTGCTGGCCTGTTTAGACAGGTTTGATGCTTACTGGGTGCTCAAATCTAGGTTGGTGCAGGGACAATTCCAAGGCTTCTCCAGCTCTCTGACTATTGCTTCCTGCTGATCATCCTCATAGGAACCAATGACACCTCCAGAAGAGACCATGAACATATCAGGAGTGACTACATGGCTTTGGGGATGAGAGTCAATGGCATGGTTGTCGAGGTGCTATTTGCTTTAATCTTGCCACTGAAGAAAAAAAGGCCTTGGAGGAGTGGGCAGATCCTGTTGGTAAACACCACATTCTGCAGATGGTGTCATTGATAAGGATGCAACTTTTATGACTATGGCAAGGTTTGGGTAGTGAGGAGGCCTGCAGGGGTAGCTTCTGTGAGAAGAGGCCAGGGGCTGCCCTGTACCAGACACAGCCAGCTCTAGCCAGCTCCAAAACAGACCCACCACAGGACAAAGCTGAGCCAAGCACAGGAGACTCTGTGAAAAAATATTTGAGAAAGGGCAAAATGCTGCACAGCAGTATGAGGAAGGAGTGAGGAGAAGAAAGTGTGAGAAACAATCCTGCAAACATCAAGGTCAGAAAAGAAGAAGAAGGAGGATGTGCCCCAGGTGCTGGAGCAGATATTCCCCTGCAGTCTGTGGAAGAGGACACGGTGGAGCAGGTATTTCCCTGTGGCTCATGGAGAGGAACACACTGGAGCAGACATTCATGTTGCACTCCATGGAGAAACCCACGCAGGAGCAGGCTCTTCTGCCAGGAACTGTGGCCTGTGGAGAGGAGCCACAACCAGAAGCAGGTTGTCTTGACAAGAAATGCAGCCCATGAAAGACCCGTAGTGGAGTAAGTTTATCCTGATGGAGTGCAGCACATGGAAAGGACACACAAGGACTGCATCCTGCAGAAAGAACCCACACTGGAGCAGGGTAAAATTTTGAGGAGGAAGGATTGGCAAAGATGAACTGTTAGGGACTGACTGCAACCCCTCATTCACTATGACCCTGGACTCCTTGGCACGGGGCGTGGAGGTAGAGCAGTTGGGAATGAAGGAGTGAAGTTGAGTCTAGGGAAAAGAGGGTGTGGGATTTGATGGAGTTTTTGTCTTGCTTCTCACCATCCAACTCTATTTTAATCAGCAATAAATTAAATTAGTTTTCCCCAAGTTGAGTCTGTTTTGCTTGTGACAGTAATTGGTAAGTGATCTCCCTGTCTGTATCTTGACTCATGAGTTTGTCATCTTGTTTTCTCCCTCCATCCTCCTATTGAGGAGGGAGAGTGACAGAGCAGCTGAGTGGGTGTCTGGTAGCCAGCCCAGGTCAACCACAGACATGCACATAAAAATCACTTTCCTTGTTCATCCACCAGTGACTCATATACACTGAGGTTATTGATACTAGCACAGATCTGGAAGAACTTCTCTGAAAATACAGAAGTGTATTGTAACTTGCTAGAAACATATGTAATCCACTAGGAATCTGTGTTTTCTTTCATAATAACTTTTCTTGGCTTCCTCTTAGGATTTATGTTTAGTTAATAACTTTTGAAAGAGAAGGAGGAATCTCACAGCACTTACTTTTCTATCAGTAATAGAGTTACATAATCACAGAAATTAAGGCTGGAAGAGAACTTCGAGAAATTTGCTCTAGACTCCCTAATGTACAGTAGATGTACATTCCTGTAATTCTTGCCAGATATGACTAACTAATATTTTTAAAAAGGTACTGAAATTTATTTTTCAGCCTAATTATGCAGTAAACTTCATTGCTTAATGAACTTTAACATTCAGTAAGTTTTTCTAGTATCTAACTTCAAATTCTATTACTGAAGTAAATCCATTATCTTGTATTTCCTTTCCTTGTGGGACATGAAGCAGAGGATTATTTTCATCTCTGCAGCTGCCTTTTATGTACATAAAAGCTGTTGGTTTGCTCTTCATATTCCTAAAGTAAACATGACCAGTCCATTCAATTTTTCTTTTAGGTTATGTTTTCAAATCCTCCAATAACTATGTTGCTTTTTCCTGAATTCTCTTTCTAATTGACTTGTGAGTAGAAAAGAACAATTTACAGGCTATACTCTGATTTATTCACCCATGATGATGTTTGCCACAAAAGCATGATGTCCAGGGATTTTGGCAAGCTTCAGATTTTCTTCAGAAGTTTCACTTAAGTTACTGTTTCCTTTTCTGTATTTCTGCATTGAATTGCTCTTATCTATGCTTCTCTTATTTGAAATGCTTGTGGGTGTATACAGAACTTTTTTTTTTTTCACTCCATGTTGTTATAACTAGTTAGAATGCTAAGTTTCACCCCAGGTGCTTTCTGCTCTTCTACCCTAGAATGTTGTTGGTATATGAAAACATACACTGTATTTATTCCATCAGTTAGGTCATTAATGAAAATCTTGAATACTAGTACTCTCAGGAAATGTGCTGTATATGCTTGCTTTTTATAGACTTCTATTTGGAGATTAAATATTTAGGAAGGGTTAATAATTTTCAGGAACTAATTCAGATACCTCACCATAGGTATCTAACGACACTGGTCTTAATGTCCAGTTGTCCAAAGGTATCCAAAATAACTGCAAAGAGCTAGATGTATAACAGCAGGCAAACAGAATCCCATACATCTGGTATGCAGTTTGAGATGAGAAAGAATACCCTAAGTATCTCAAATTCAGCTGTCCACCTATGTTTAGGTATCTGCTTCACTCCTGCAAATTTTGCCAAGTTACTCTTGGTAACTTCTCCTATCATACGGCTTTCTAGCCATACAATATATATTCTATGTATAGTTTCAACCTTTACCAGTAGATTCATCTACACAACCTTTCCATACTTTCATATAAGAAAAATGTTATAAACATGCTAATGGTAGAACAGGTACGACTTCTACCACTTCTCCAATATACCTGAGTAGTTACAATATGACAAATTTTCATAATGGTGTTACGATCTGCAAGAGTAACAGCTCATCACATTAATAAAATCTGATGGAAATGAAGCTAACTCTTTGAGGAATTAAAAGCATTACATGGAAATTCATTTCCCAATGTACCATAAGACTGTAAGCTATAATATCTACTCAGGGCAAAGGACTAACACAGTTCCCTGTCTCTGAAAGAAGCCAAAATTATTTCCTAGGGAAAGGCATGGTATGGGACAAACCTGCAGTGATACAAATAAATTAATACATTGCATTTAATCTTTTTAGGTGCGTAATTCTCTCTTCTGATTAACAAAAGAGAACAGATAACAAATCTACTGTCATTCAGCTCAGTGTTATATGCCTAAAATCATGAGATGAATTCTTGTGAAATGGTTGCTGAACCTACAGATAAAATGTGCTCAACAATTAATACTATTTGTCCTGAAAGTAACTCCATCTATGTAAGCAATTTCCTCACCCAGTTAAACTTTCCTCAACCCACAGTCATCTGTCAGACTACAGTTACAAAGCCTCTGCAACAGGATGAATGATTAGTAGTAGCTTCCTTGGTCTCACAAGGCAGAAAACACATCACTCCAGAGGGTTCGATGGAATAGTCTTCTAATAAAAGACGAGAGGATGAACAGAAACTAAGAAAGCTCTGTCACCTCATTTCACAGCTATTCTTTCTCGTAGGATTTGCTTTTTCCTATTTGGATAGCTGGGCTTTGGATTACAACAGTTCAGGTAGTTATTCCAATTGTTTTTATACTCAGTATGAGCAAAAAAATAATGTTCAAATATATGGTTCCCTGACAGGGCAGAAAATCACTCTCTACAGATGCCTTTTTCTATTCTTTTTTTCTGTTCTTCTTCTACCCTATTCTTAATGTAAGGACATTAGCCATCTAGCTCAGCTGCTGTTATTGACGTGGTAGCTACTTAACATTAGGAGAACAAAAACCATTTCGTAGAACAGAGAACAGTCATAAATGAATTCTCAATTTTGTGTTCATCTCAAAAGTTTTAGCAAATAAAATAATTTAGTTTTAATTTTAGTGACTTTAAATCAACCTCTTACTTTAATTTCAGCTAAGTATCAGTGGATACTTTCAGCATGAGTTAATAAAAATTTCCTTTTTTCAGCATCCATGAAGTTATTCCTTGGGCATCACATGAAAGTTTGGGGGATACAGCATTCTTCAAGGTCAGAATGTGTGAAAGGCACTCTTGGTTAAGGCACAATTCTCTGGGGTTAGAAGAAAAAATATAGCAACCTGTTATCCTATCTTTTGCAAAATGCTCATTATTTCCTGTTCCATAATATTCTTAGTTTCTTTCACATTCTATAGAGATAAGAATATATTTAGCTTCTAGAATTAAGTCTGAGTTAGGAATATGAAAGGAGATGAGCAATAAAGAGGGGTGTGTGTTGACCTCTTCCCCAGCAGACCACTAGCAACATGGAGAAGCTTTTATCCTGGTGGTAAACTGCACATTTTTGTATACAAATCTTGGCTTAAAGATGAACTGAGAGGAAGAATAGAAAAGAATAGTGACATAGCTTGGAGAAGGAGAAAGCTGGAGAGAGCTTGAAATATTATAGTGTTATAACTTTGGAAACATTTACTTATTTTTTTGTCTAAACAAAATAATTAAGACAAGAAAACAGGAGGTATTGCAGGGTTCAAACTTGAATATCTAACATGAATGAATTTCCTTATTTATCTATCAATGTATCTGTTGATATATTTAATCAACCTATCTGCATTTCAATTATAACCTGTTCTAGATATGCATGTTGGAGGTAGATGAATTCAACTGCTATTTTATTCTTATTTATAGGTAATTTTTGAATATATACATGCATACTCATTTGTTAACTCATTATGCTATGTTTTCTACTAATAAACTCACTCAACACTTTCCAATATGCATTTGTAGAGAGAAGGATCAATAGCAAATACCTAATGACAACTTAAGAAAAAGAAGAAACTATACTTTACTTGGTGAGTATACAACTTCTAAACAAAATAACTCAGTTGCATGTACATTTTGCAAGAACTATAAGTTAGTGTGGATTTCAGGGGGGTAGGAGAAGACAGTGCAGAATCATGCTTGCACATATATAGAAAAAAGCAAATGAGCAGGCTCTGGCATTGTATATGTAGCCAAATCCCTTTCCATTCAACTCTGCAGTACTTTAAAAATACACACCAGCATATTTCCATGGATAAGACTAGGGCATTTCCATAGCTCCTTTTTGGTTTAAAAAAGTTAAACCAAATATATTATCCTTTTGCCAGACAACTTTTCTTTGTGGATGGCATCCTTCATATTTTCTTTAAATTTAATGGAATAACTTTGTCTAGTTTAAGAAAAAAAAAAAGCCCATAAGAACACAATTTAACGGAAAAAAAAGCCAAAACAATTTTACCCATAAATTAAAAGATGGATGGATTCAACTTCAGCTAAGTTTAAATGTAACTATATTGTAAACTGAGATAGAAAAACACTTCCAGAAACTTATTCCTTTCCAGTATCTTAAATGGTAACTGACATGAATCATCTTCTGGAGGTGACCATTTTTCCTTAAATTTAGATTTCTATGACTAACTTTTTAAAAAGTCAAAATAGGAAAAACTGCTTATAACTAAGAACATGTAGGTAGGTAACAAGAATTCCTGAAAACCAATGATTTTCCTATTTGCAGACTACTGTGCTGGAAGCAGAAGAACCCAGTAACTAGATACTGATTAAAATTTTCAAAAACCTTTGCTCTGTTGTAGGATATCATATCTCACCCTGTGGTAGCCTTCACTTTTTGTAGTCCCCTGATTCCTTTCAGATCAAGTCCACACTTACTCCTGCTTGCCTTGCAGGCCCATCCATACATGTGACATGCTGGATCTGATTCTGCTTGAACTATGGGGTTAGTTAGCTAGCTTTTCAGAGTGGGAAAATCATGCCAAATGTGGAAGTGGTAAAAAAGCGGAACGGACTCAAACTGCAGTTCTGCCTCCTGAGACACTATACTTTATAAGTGCATGCAGACACATTGCGATGATACTCTATGTCATTTCTGGGATTCTTACTGCTTTTTCCCTACATAAGTTTATTTTACTGAAAAAGTTAATAAGGGACCTAGTTCAGAAGAGCATGTTTGTACAGAAAACATCCCGTGACTGTTCTCTGATTTAAAATATAACTGATACTTGAGCAGAATCATCATAGAAAGAACATAAAATTAAAAAACCCTAACACCCCAACCCCAAACATTTTGGCCCCAAACTTCCACTTGCTATAGTTTGACATGCAGGATCCAAACACTTTAATATATATATATATCTCACAGACCTTTGTGTCCACAGGGGTCTTACTGAAGCCATATGCTGTGGGAAATTGGGGCCCTCAGCAGAATAAGAAAGATGCTAAATAGTAGAATTCCTGAGAATGGGAGGAACCTTTATCTCATGGCTTGTTCAGGACTGAGGTTATAAGTGAGGAAGCAAAGTCTAGGACCAGGTGCACAGACTTACTAGAATTCCTATGGTCTCATCACAATTAATGATAGGTAGCCTAATTTGTAATTCTGGATTGTCAGGAGGAAGACAAACCACAAATCAGAGAAGGACACCGTCAGTCTCAGGTTCAGCTTTCAAGACTTCACTCCTGTGTGGAATCTGAAAGGTCCTAGTAGGAGGGTAAAATCAACAGCAACAGGAAATGCCAGTTGGGCTCAGTGGAGAAAAGGCCTATTTCAAACACTTTCTGCATACCTCTTCCAAAACCCCTGCTTCCTAACACGCACTGAAATCTCCTTTCTTAACCACACATTGACCTGCTACCTGGGAGCCAGTTCATGGGATTTTGTGTGTTCTGAATCCAGCTCTAGCATTTAGGTCACGTAGAGTAAATGGAAAACCAAACAAGTGGAACAGAGTTTGTTCTCGTGGGACTTACAAGAGATCCATTCCTTCAAAGCCTCCTATTCACTGTGGTTTTAATTATTTACCTAATTATTTTATTAGGAAATATGGTAATCATGATGGTCATATGGATTGATTGCCACCTTCACTCTCCTATGTACTTCTTCCTCTTTCATTTAGCCCTTGTTGACATCTGTTATGCCACCACTGTTGTTCCAATGATGCTGGTGAATTTCCTTGTGAAGGGAAGCATAACCATTGCTGTCAATGCTTGTGTGACTCAAATGTTCTTCATCTTCCTCTCAGCTGGGTGTGAAGTTTTTATGCTTTCAGTAATGGCTTACGACCGATATGTGGCCATCTGTAATCCACTGAAGTATCAAGAGGCTATGAGCAAACATTACTGCTATCAGCTGGTGGGAAGTTCATGGGCAATGGGTCTCTTATATTCAGCTCTAAACACAATTCCTGTGTTAAATATTGAATTCTGTGGGCAAACAGAAATCAAACATTTCAGCTGTGAGCTGCCCCCTCTCCTGTCTGCTGCTTGCAGTGGGACCTATCTCAGTAAACTCATTCTTCTTTTTTCTGCTGTGATCTTTGGGTCCAGCTCCTTTTTGCTCACACTCATCTCCTACATCTATATCATCACCACTGTCTTGAAGATACAGTCCGCAGAAGGGAGGCACAAAGCTTTCTCCACTTGCAGCTCCCACTTCATTGTAGTGGGGTTACTCTATATAACTGCACTGTTCCAATACACAAAACCCAAATCAGTCTCATCAATCATTCTAGACCAAGTGCTGTCCACCCAGTACAGCATCTTAACCCCCATGCTGAATCCCATCATCTACAGCCTGAAAAATAAAGATGTGAAAACAGCCTTAGGCAGAATTCTAAAGAAACTGCGATTTGTGTAACCTCTAAGCTGTATATTTCAAATACATGTTCTTTTCAACACGGACTTCTGAGCAAATGGCATATTGGGATTTGCTGGTTGCATTTTCTAGGTTATGTGATAAAAACGGCATCCATATATCCACAAAGGAGCACAATGGCAGGAGGGGGACACCAAATAATACTCTGCCCCAGCAGCTCCCAGGCCTATCACAGGGAGAGCTATCAGCCCATCACTGGTGCATCTCCACAAGGACAGAGGAGCACAGAGGTGACGTGGAAGGCAGGGGAACCCAAATTACAGGCTCAGAAGAGGGAATATCCTATCTGGGCTCCTCCTAGGACTGTCACAGGAGACTTAACAGACCCCTTCCAGGTGTGAAACCCATCATAATGAGTGAAGGGGAGTCAAGGCTGTAGCACCTTTTGGACCAATGGGAGTTACTGCCTAAGGGTATGGGACACATTATGGGATGCAGGGGACCAGCATTTTGGGAATGCACAGGACTTATTCTGGGTTCTGTAGGGGAGGAACCAAAGGCAGAAAAAGTGGTGGACCTAGGTGATTTGGGGAGGAACATATATGTGAAAATCGAGTCATAAGGAGATATTTAGACATTGTTTAAAATTATTTAGATATTTTTTAAAAAGCCATGGTCTTTTCAGCATAATGTCTGAGAACCAGCTAATCACTGTCTTGGGGAAATATCTAGTTTGTTGTGTGTGTCAGATTTGAGCCACTTCCCCCTTCTGTCTCTTTAGAGAACCGGTCACTGTCATGGCTCAGTAAAAGTTTTTTTACTATTGTCACTTCTTCAGCCAGTCTCATGATGTAAAGAAAGCAAGAACTGTCCGTACAAAATTATACTGTGCTTCTCACACTGCTGCTTCTTTTCCCACCTGAAACCCTGAAGTGCTGTAGTTTCACAGTCCTTGCAGAAGATGCCTTACTACTGCTTAGGGTCACATAGGTTGAAAAATTGTCAGTCCACTCCCATAACACCTGCTGCTGATTTCACAACCTCCCTCAGCACAACTTCTCATTCCCCAAGGGCCCATTGTCTGTGCCAAACTTGTCTTAACACACCCATCACCAAAGCATGTCCTCTTCTGGCCCACAGCCTCTCCCAGCACAAGTTGCTACTGTACTTTGTCCCTACTACTTCACACAAACTTTCCTGAAGGAGAGTCCCCCCAAACTCCATAGCCTTACCACACCTCAGCAGCCAGAACTGAACAAGCTCTCCTTAGTGCTGCCTTCAGTACATGATGCCCACTCCTGATTACATGAGCTCTTTCAATGCAACTCCCTACAGTATTACCTGCAACTTCATATGGTCCTTCAGCACTGTCCTTCACCACACCTCAGGCAATTCCAATTTCATAAACTCCCTCCAGCTTTGTGCCTCCCATGTCCAGCTTCACAACTTCTCCCCAGACCTCCGTCCAACCCTGCCCACCATCAAATTTGCAACACATCTTCACCATCTCATAGTATCAAAAAGCAAAGTTGTCCCTAGGAGCCTTGCTTTAACCTTGGATGTAGTAAGGGGCTTGGAAATAAGGTAGTTGCATGCAGGAAGAGGAAGGGGCAGCCTGAGAACCAAATAAGATGAATGTGATGTGGAAAGGTTTCTGCCAGTACTTTTGCCATGGTGTTCTTCTGGATGTACTTTAGGACCTTTAATTCATTCTCCTCTGGTCACGTTCTTCTCTGGCTACTCAGCCTGAGACTTTGTAGAAAAGATGCACAATCAGCTTTACATAAAGTTAATAGGAGCTGTGCTGCAACCATACAAAACTGCCTTGTAAAATCACTCAGGTGCCTATGTTGTGTACCTTGCATATAAACCCGAGCTCCTGAGAAGTGTTTCTGTCAGCCTAGTCTTCCTTGTGCAGACATTCTGAAAGACTTCATATGCATAGCTAATGAGCCTTTGTTTAGATGACTGTCAGCTGAAAACAGACTCAGTGGGCTGTTGCACAGTTCTAACAAGTGGTCTACAAAATTGAAAACTGTCCCATAAAGTAGCTGATAGCATCTCAGGCATGGTAGAAAATAAAAATACAGGAGGCTAGTCCGCACTGTCAAATGTGTACAGAATTTTCTAGATTTCTCTGGATGTTAACCAGTAGTAAGACAGCTCAATATTTTCCTCATTTGCATCCACTCATTCCATCAATAAAGCTTGTCATATTTTCCTTCTCCTGGTCTTGGGAAGCCCATGCAACAAACACCGACAGATGTCAAAACCCTTGAGGCAACTTTTCACCACATGTCCAGAGTGCCAAAGCTTTAGCGCATGAGTTGAGTGAGGAAAGCTTTGAGGTTTCCTTAGGACACGTAATTTTATCCTACTCTCATCCCTGAGAAGTCAGAGTAAAACCAGTCACAGCCAAGGAGCATACTTCCAACTATTTCTTTGGTGAAGGCTCCTCTTGTACTGCCTTCTCCCTGTTAGCCTTAGACTGAGAAGTAAAGTAGGGAAGGACAAGGGCAGGCATAGAGAAGTTCAGAAATAGTCTACGTTTGTTACCTGCAACATATTAGAGCAACAAGACTTGGACCTGGCTGGCATCTGTCACAGCCCTTCATTGCAGCAGCTGGACAGGCTGCTGATGAAAGCAGTTTTCCTCACTGTGCTGCCTCCTACTGCCCTCACAGCAGGCATGGCAGAGGGGAGCCCAGCAGCATCTGCACTGAGGGCTGGCTGTTTCCAGCCCCACTGAAATCAGCCAGATCTACCACACATCTCAGGAAAAGGAAACTCACAGCCTCTCCAGGGAGTTTATTCTCATCTGTGCAATTTAGCTCCTCACACAATTTTTGCTGGAAGACAAACTTCTGGTGGTAAGAACAAAATACCCAGTTGTACATTCCTTCCTCAAACTCTCTGTTTCATTGGAGTGACGAGATTTCACTGTCTTAGTGTGCAAGGGAATGCCCAAGACTCAATGCTGAAATCCACAGGTCATAAAGCACACAATGCAACACGTTGCATATTTGAATATAATCACTATTAATGCATTCCTCTGTTATTCCAAGTGAGTGCATTCTCAGAAAATTCATGCTGTGGGAAACTAAGTGTGGAACAATGTGCTGAACCACTACAGAGAATCCCCATGGGAATTTAAAGACACAGTCTTTCTTTCTCAGCCAGAACATCCTTACAACTCGTTTCTCTCCACCCCCCTGGTCTAGTGGTGTTGATATTGGGTTTGGGGGTTGTGGGACTGGTGGTTCTTTACACTTGTAGACTGAGGATCACGTCCCTTTTGGGTGTCAGAAGATACTGAGAGGAAGCAAAAGGTGTATGTTTGCCTGTGGTATGTAGCATTTCTCTCCAGGGAGGTTTCAGATCATCTGAAGCTATGACTGGAAAGTCATTTCTGCTGAGGAGCATGAACAACTGCAAATTAGACACAAACTAAAATCCATACTCAAAATTCAGGCAGAGGAAAAACCAGACCATTTAGTGCAGCTGACTGATACCTAAGGAAATAAACACAAAGACACTTAGAAAGGTTGGAAGTGGGAAGAAACGATGACAATGTCAAGTACTAGGGAAGACACTTAGAGCACAGCATTCCATGAGAGACCAACAGCATCATTCCATAGCAACTGCAGCCAACTCAATTTAGAGCAAAACTTGAGGTCAGATGAAAGCTATTGGCACTGATTTTTCAGTTAGGGAAAGATAAAACGTCCTCAGATCTTCACAAATCCCCCTCCTCATTGGTCCATAACTTTACTCCTTTTTTGAAAGCAAACATTACTAAATATACAACAAAGACTATTCCTCTCCTCTACTGCCTGGCTACCTAGGGAATGCTGTTCTACAACTGCCACAAAGGACTAGCTCCAGTAATAAACTTTCTAATGGTGCTCGATGACATCAATACTGAGACGATGGGATCTGAGGAGGGAGAGGGCAAGGGGACACCGCTTTTTTGTAAAACCAGGAATTTACCCAGTAAAAACTGCATTTAAGGAAGAAAAGAACATTATGTTTACAAAGTCAAACATTTGAAACTTAGAATCTAATACCAGAAACAAAGGTTGCTTGTGTCATCAAAATTGGCACCTTTTTTGCTATGAAGGATAAAATCTTGGATTACATCACTGCACATGTATTTTTTACCACAGGGCCCCATTATATACAGTACACAGAAAGGACAATGCCTATGGAACAAGTATCTCTCTAATATTTTTAATTTTCACTGTTCAATGTATGGTGAAAGACCTTATTTACTGAACATTACTCCCATTTTGAGCTGAAAAATAAAAATGCCCTCTTGAAATTTGCTGTTATTCTGTATTTTCAGGTTTCAAAGCATTTGTCTACATGAACAGTATATAGCCTTATACTCCCACCTGAGATGACAGTTACAGAAAGGATCCGAGAAGCATCTGGGTTAGGGTAGAGAGATATCACCTCATTTTAAATGTCCAATTGGTATGATAAAGACCTATCTTTAGGAACACTTTTGCATTATGAATATATTTGCTAGTTATTCCTAGATATTACAATTGTTAAGGCTTAACAACAGTTCTGTAATTAAGTGTCAAAAGCTCAGTCAACCACCTAGAAAGAGCAGAACATACATTTAATTATTACCTAAAGGACTAGTTCAAGCTACGATTTTTCCATTTTCCAGAACTGAAGTGTTTGACTTCTCAACCTTACTAATAACCCTATAACAGGAAGCAAAGTGTGCGTTCGAGCACAGTAAATGCACAAGTATGATTTTTACGGGTACAATGAACTGTTCTGCTCACAGCTAGACTAGGCTATGCTAGGATAAGACTCCTGAATACCTAACCAGAGACAGCCAACTAGGAGTTACCAATACAGCTAAAATATCCTATGCCATGCTAAAAGGACAAATCTTGCTGTCATAGGTTCCTTGTACTAGGACTGCTCAGTCTCTTTTAGCCAACTAATTCCTGTTTTCAAGATAAGCCTCAGCTGGGAAACAAGAACTGTAGCTTCTTTTAACCAACAGACAGAAAGTCATCCTAAGCCTTCACCCACCCTCAGTGAAGAGAGAAACAACCAAGGGCAATCTTGTCTTTTCAGGTAGATTCTCCATCGATCTTTTCTTCCACCCCCCCTCTCTGTCCATAGCTGCTTCTGGTTCCACTCCTGCTGGATCCTCTGTACTTACTTTACTTTATAGTTCTCACGCTGTTTGACTTTCCTCATCCCTTGCTGTTAAGCTGTTTCTCACAGCAGTCTTTCGCTGTTGCTTTTCTGTTTTCCATTTCTCTTCAGCTGCCTACCTCTTCTTTGCAGAGTAGTCTGATGGCAAAAAGGTTTTTCTCCTAAAGTTGGAACACAAAACTCCTTGTCAACCTGACAAGTCCCACATTCCCTGACTTTGGCCCCTCGATACATTTCTAATGCTGCTACTTTTATGGTTGGGAAAACAGTTCATTGTCCTGCTCTGCCCACTTTGATAAGGAAATCACAGGTGACTTCTTCCTCATTTTAACTGCTCAGCAGCTGATAATACCTGTCAGACCAAATCATGTGCTTTTAGGTGGTTCCTCCATCTGAATAACGTTCACTATTAGAGGAAGCACATGGGAGATTATATATGAAGTTCTCATCCACAGCTTGACACAGAATGCAATACCTAGTCCTTCTTCACTTTGGCTTGAAGCCCTAGGTTCACCTGTGATAATCTGAGCACTAGCCCTCGCATAACTCTTTCTCTTGCTGATTCTGCAGAATCTGTTGTGCTGCTTGCATACTTCACTGTGAAATTCGAAAGCAAGTATTGTGTTGCTGTACTTTCCAGCCTGACTGACAGTCCCAGAGAGAGAGTACAAGGGTGTGCTGCTGCTGGTATGGCTGGCCCATGTTGGCAGTAGATGTCAACTTTGCTTGCCTCATGTGACACAACCCACACAGTGCTGAGGGCTCTTGTAACACCCTAAACTCCCCAGTGAAAGTCTACCAGGAGCCGCACCTTCTCTACACTTTCTTGTGCCCATATGTTCCTAGCTACAAGGCTAGAGAGGGTCACTTGTCCAGCCTTCTGCCTGCTTCGGGGTTGAGTACATGCCTGGAGAACTTGGGGCATGAAACCTCTCATTCCCAAAGCACAGAAAAGAAGTAAGACACAAGTATGGAAGAGGTAGGAGGCATTTTTTGAATGGCCAGTTGCCTCCAAATTCCTGGATAATCATGTTTTTTATGGGAAATTTGTTCTTACATCAACTTTGGCAGCAGTTGAGGTAATAGAAAGTCAGCAAAAAGAATAGAAGTGACATTGCTCTTTCATTAGCAATTGTACTTTCTTACACAGCACTGTGAGTTTATGCCATGCATTAAAGAGCATGGCATCTCTGCCATTAGCACAAGCTCTTACTGACCTGATTGCTGGACTTAAAGCTATGTTCATGAGTACTATTACTTTCTATTTAACACAACAGGTGAAAAGGTAATATTTTCTATACTGCTCTTGAATGCACCTGTCTGCCTTATTTGAAGAAATTGTCAATGGTACAAATACAGAGAAATCTTCATCAAGATCATACTTGCTAGGTGATGTACATTAACTGAGCACAGAAACAGAGCAGATCAGAGCGAAAATGCACCTATCTTAGCATCCTATCTCCAACAGGGGCCCCCATGAGACACTTAAGGGACAGCTTAGTAACAAAGCGGTATTCCTCTGCTGTGACATTCTCCTGCCAGCTTTCAGCAACAGCTGGTAGATCAGAGCCTGCCTCAAGTAATTAAATATTAAACAGATTGTTTTCCTGGGAAACTGAGACACCCAGAAATGTAACATATCTTCTCCAAGGCTTGCAAAGAAAACAAGAGAATCACATCCTGTGCCTTAGTGAAAGTAACAGTCCATGAAGCATCACACTTTCCTTTACAGAAATCCCCAAGGAATGTTGCGGTGCTGATTGTTTTAAGGCAGACAGTATCTGTGTCATAGGAAAGGGATGTGCTAATGTTAAGCCAAAGAAACCTATTACTACTCTGTAGGGCCAGGCCTATTCTGTGTTTCTCTGTCACTTCACACAGTAGGTTCCGAACATGGTTAACTACTAGGATTGGCTTCTAATGGGCAAGATTTCTCAGGACTCATTTGCAGAATTGTCAGGGAAGGGCTTGCCTCATTTATCAATTTTCTAGATTAACCATTCCCACTGGACACAATACAGGGTAAATACATGATTTCCTCCAGACTTTTCACAACTTTGATATTGAAGGCTGCCTCTTCTCCAACTGCACATACATAAACCTCCAGCTGTGTTAGTCTCTAATTCTGACTTGGGTAAGAAAAGGTGAACATCACTATTTACCCCTGCATGAAATAGGTATATACTTTCTCTACAAAGCTGTACTTCTCTACAGGACAAAGGAAAATTAAAAAAACAAACAAACAAACCCAACCAAAACCCAAACCAATCACATTGGGTTCTTTATTTCCAGGCGATCTAACACGTTTTTCATTTTGATTCCATTCTATGAGCCTACATACCCTCACACACGTGTGCACACCCCTTCCCTCTTTTTATCAAACTGTCACTCACAATCCAGTGTTGCAAGACACTGACCTTGCATTGTATCCAAGGTCTGCTCTTGCCAGTTTACTGCCTTTGTTGATCACCATAGCCAGCATAAATTCTCTCTTCTTTTGAGAAGATCTGTCATCAAAGGATTAATGCTGTCACACATCATTCTCATGAATTGGTAAGAGGGAGGTCTGTGCATGACAGACTCCAGAGGTTCCTGCAAGATGCAGATGAAATGAATACTCCAGTTAAGATAGTACCACATAAATTAGATCAGCTTCTATTCAAAAGCTTTTATTTCAGCTTTTATTCAGTTATTTCAGCCTGTTTGAGAGGGGTTCCATCAACTGGAACACTGCACTGAGGTTGGGTACCCTGTACTGCCAGTTTCTAACCCTGCCTCCACAAAAAAAAAAAAAGGATTTGTTTCTTTATGGAGCCACGTGTGTCCACCAGACTACTTACCACAGCTCTGAAGGGCCTGAATTACCAGCGTGGTTGAATCCTGGTAAGTGGACAGACTGAGACTGAGAAAACAAGACACAGCTAATGGTTGGAAACTTATCAGAGATAACAGGAGTGTGGATAGAAACACAAAACTATAAATAAGCACAAACCCCGCGCTGTAGTAAAACATCCACTGGAGGGGGTGTGTGCACAGAGAATTCAATTCATGCTTCCTACCCAGGAGGACAGCGTTACTGAGAAAGGTGCAAGGAGAGCTTTGTTTGCAATAAATGTAGCAACATATTTAGTATTGAAAAACAACCCCAACATTAACCACATTCAGCAGCCACGCAATCAAAACCTGAAGAAGGATAACCTACCTGAAAACCAGTTACCAACCTGTAACATAGGCAAATTCTAATCCTGTTGAAAACAGGGATTTAGCAGCCTAAAAACTGCAACATAAAGAAACTGTATTCCAGCTGAGCAATTTCAGAGTCACATTGAAAGGGATTACAGAGAAGAGCTGAATTCTACTTATGCTTAAGCGCTCTTAGGACTGGGTCATTAAACTTTACTTTCCCTTTCATGTTTCTGCAAAGAGTTTGATCTGGGTTCTAGAAGCTATTTCCAGGCTTGCTCTTAGAACAACAGTTCTTTTCCCTGGATAAAATAGGTTGAGTTTTATAGGATAATGTGCGACTTTTGAAAGGAAAACACAAGACCTACTGTATGTGGTTTAAGTGCCATTTTTTATTTACCAGTATCTTCCGTCTATTCTGTGTAGGCATTCACGCTTCAATATGCACCGGCTCCAGAGTGAACCAACTCTCTTCTTCCTATTCATGACCCAGAACGATAGATTAGTGATCATCCAGAACCCTGATAAGAAATAGTTTACATCTATTTCATAATTTAGTAAATAATTATTTCAAAATTATTTTGCTTGCATCTTTCTCTTTTTAATCTTTTTAATCACAGAGAAAGACCGTGTTATCCAAAACCACATCCAAGCTGCCCGTAACAACATCACTAGCCCATACCTGGCAAATCAGGAGAATGGCCAACAAAAGCATGAGTCCTTATACAGCCCTTACTTTGTCTAGACTACACGCTTCCAGGATTTCCACTGCATCTGGCCTTTTTATTGGTACAGAGATGGGAAAAAGAATTAGATTAGCATTGTCACCTCCCAGTTCTATGACTCTCAAAGAATTTGGGAGGTATTTCTTGATGTCAACAGCTGGGGCATAATGGGATCACATTTCATTTTGCATCCACGTCAAGCATTTCTAGTTTTGGAGAAAAGCTTGAAGTTGTTCACATGCAGAACAGTTTAAAGATGAGGCAAGTAAATCCACCACTTGGAGTCTTGAACTTTTTAACATGATCTCAGGATTTTTGCAACAGCTTTCCAAGAAATACAACAAGGACCGAGGTGGAGGATGGTCTTTGGAAAACATGATGGCTTTGCAATAACAGTTCCGCAGTCAGTATATGCCTCCTCTGTTTCTGAAGAGAGAAATCTTTCCTCCACTCCAGGGCCTCACATAAATTTGGTTGTACCAAGCCAGTACAGTAAGACATCATAAAAACAGATGCTATTTGATCCTCTAAACATTTAATAAATGTAATTTAAATTTTCATTACCTGCTACAAAAGACTTGAACTTTGTGGCACGCTGAAGTGCAGTCTTGCTGTGGGTATTTCCATAGTTGTTCTATGCTACAGACAGACATTTTGTGACAAGGCAGGTTCCAAACTCTGCAAACTTTCTGAGATGTGTGGCTTCAGGAAACTTCCACTTACAGCTCCATGGACTCCATTGGAAGTTCAGTGCAGTCAATGGGGATCCTTCAGTGAACTCTCGCTCTTACTAAATCCTAAGAACTAGAGTGCAGCAACAGGCACTTAGGCAGTCCTTCCTGTTTCTGAAAGCAACAGACAGCATCTCCTGGACCCTAGCACTCTGTTTCAACTCCTACACTCACCAAAGCCATTTCTTAAAAAGTTTCAGTACATGTGTTCTCACTGTCTCCCCAGGAGAGAATCTCCCTCCAACATCCATTACTTTTTTCCTAAGACATTAAACAGGCACAGTTTCATATAGAACACTAGATATGAGGGAGCTGGGACACTACACAAAAATTATACCTCATTATTTCTTTTTTTTCCACTGTTAAAAACCCTCATTCAAACTGCTTTCAAGCACTACATTCAGTGGCCCTACCACACACCTGTAATCTCAGCTCTCACCACAAGAATTGCCTTGTACACCTGCTAGCACTCACTTGGCCACCTATTCTTTTTGTCATAGCAGCAGTTTGCGATGCTAATTAAAAACAAATTTACATATCTCAAACTACTTACAATTATTTTTTGACACAGCAGTAATTCACTTTTCTACATGAACTACAAGTCACTTCTACCTGTGTGACCTTTTTTTTTAAATCTTTTTCCTCAGCTCTCTGGTCACTCAGCCCTAAAATAAGCTCTGGAAAAATTATCAAGAAATATCACAGTCCACATTGTTAAGAGCATTTTCATGGTTTGACTAGACAACACCCTGATTTATTTCTGTATTGGGTTTCTGTGGCAAGGTTTTGGTAGCAGGGGGGAGCATTACAGGGGCAGCTTCTGTGAGAAGCTCCTGGAAGCTTCCCCTTCGTCCGACAGAGCCAATACCAGCCGGCTCTAAGATGGACCCGCTGCCAGCCAAGGCTGAGCCAAGTCAGTGATAGTGGTAATGCCTCTGTGATAACATTTTAAGAAGGGAAAAAAAGTTGTGGAACGGGGGAGAAACAGCAGCCGGGGAGTGAGAACATCTAAGAGAAACAACTCCGCAGACACCAAGGTCAGTGAAGAAGGAGGGGGAGGACATGCTCCAGGAGCCGGAGCAGAGATTCCCCTGCAGCCCGTGGGGAAGACCATGGTGAGGCAGGTTGTCCCCCTGCAGTCCATGGAGGT
>JANZLQ010000001.1:9704469-9720458 GCA_026212715.1 Elanus axillaris
TGTCTAGCGAAGAGGGGGGGGAGTGATAGAACGACTTGGTGGGCACCTGGCATCCAGCCATGGTCAACCCGTCACACATGCTTTTAAAGAAAAACTCCCCACTGAGGCACCAACAGCAAATCCATACACTTCAGTGAAAACTTTCACACTGACTTTAATAGACTTTGGACAAAGCCCATCTCTAGACTGAGGAGCTCTGTTACAAATGGTTCTGGCCAGGGCTACCAGCTGACATAATTCAGCTGTGAAGGAGGTTGCAGCCTTAGAAAACCGACTTTCTTTGTTGGCAAAGCCTGAGAAGCCATGCCTTAAGGGAGGAAAATAGGAGTGCTTTGTGCCTCTGATATAGGGAACTAACTATCTGCTTTGCAATTTCTAAATATTGTTTGCCTTGAATGTTCTTCCAACCAAAGACTGGTGCCTGTCAAGGATTAAGCTTATCAGGGACTGGTGTTCGTCAAGGATTAATATGTTAAACAAAGGGAGTGATAACTGGAATATTGGCACTAGTCTCACCCCAAGACTGTCTAGGGCTCCTTAAGAAACTGCTGAAATCACCAAGCAAAAGAGAGGGGGGGCAGGGGAGAATTCTCCCCTGGAGAGAATGAGAGAATTCTCCCCACGGGAGAATGACTACACTTCATCTAAAGGACAGAAGAGGAAGAGGAAGATAAGACCCCGGAGGGAGTAAACGACCGTGAGAGACAGATCTGAGCCTGCGCAAGATACCAAAAACATTTTAGAACTGCTGACGCGGACTTTTTAAACTAAACCCCGCCTCACTTGTGCATATGCATGTCTGTGTTGCGCAATCCTATGAATATGTATATCCGCACTGCATAAATTTCTGGCAAAATGGGCTGTCGGTGTGCGTGTGCTTCGGTGGGGCGATGCTCCCGCGCACCCGGCACCGAAATAAACGTACCTGCCTTGTAACCCCCGCCGAGTTGTGAAGTTGGTTCCGCCCGTCAGGTGGGCGGCCCAGATGGGACCCTCTGCTCGGCGGCGGGACCGGCCGGGGGGGGGGGGGGCACGTCTTCGGCGGGCCCAAGCCCTTCGGGGAAGAACTCCCTCCCTCGCCCGATCGCTGCGGGAGTAGACGAGGACCATCAGCGGACTAGGTATGTCGGGAAGGGGATACCTGTAAGGCGTGAGGAGACGTCCCACGCGAGGTAAAGAGCACTGGTGCTCGCCCCTGGGTGGCTGGGATTCGCATCCTGTAACGGGGCCTCGGCGGGAATCTCTGAGGAAGGGCAGCACCCGAGTGCATGTGGGAACTAGGCGCTCTCTGCTGGAATAGTGGGAGCTGTGTGTGGGACAGCTATTGTCCATGCCCGATGTGGTAACCCACGGGAATTGAAATTCATATCGATGTGGCTATAACTGGGATATTTATGATAGTCGTTACAAGCCGTATACTTAAGAAAGTTTTTGTGTCTGGTACCGCGCGTTGTGTGATAAGTGTTTTATTGTATTACTAATGGTTTATGCTCTTGTCTGAAGTAAGAGGGGTGAGTGTTGGAGCGAGTGAGGCGCGGTCTGACTGCGGAGCCAGTGTGGAGCCCGGATCCGCAGTTCTGTAGAGCGGCCGGACAGACAAAGCCTATGACAGACTCTGGGACTGTTACTCGAACCGACTGTTAACCCTTATTGTCCTGTACACAGACATCAGGATTTTTACACCCTTGCATCTTTTGCCTGGGATAAGGTATTATTGTTGTCAGTTTAATCAGGTTGTATTCTTAGGCTGAGGAATAAAGCCCTGTAGGGTGTTTATTATGGGAGGTAAACAAAGTGGCGGAAGAGTGAAAAAGAGCCCTCTAGGCTGTATTTTAGCTCACTGGAAGGAGATAGGAGGGCCACCAGGGGGAAGTGCAAAGAGAAAGACTTTAATAAAATATTGCACTCAATGGTGGCCTTTGTATAAATTAGATGATGAGGAGAAATGGCCCTTTAACGGCACATTGAATTATAATACCTTGTTGCAATTGATGTTGTTTTTGAGGAGGGAAGGGAAATGGGATGAGGTCTCATGTGTGGTCATGTTTTTCACCCTTTGAAATCGTCCCGAATATCAAACGGACTGTGGATTAGTACTCCCACAGGACCCAATGGTAATGGCTTTGGAGAAGGAAAGTAAGAAAAAGGGAAAAGAAAAGATGAAGAGTTGTTGCTCGGCATGCAGCATAGGGCAGAGGTGTACAAAGTTAGGGAAAATAAGGGATCCTGGGATGAGAGACCTGCCGGAGCATTATAAACTGCCGGTAGGAGCACAACAAGGAGAAAGTGAAGATTCCGATTCGGATTCCCCTCCAGATAGTGCAGTATCCTCTCGCACCCAAAGAAAGAAAGAACAGATAGTGGTGCAAGCACCCCTCAGGGAGGTGGTGGGACTAGAGGGAGGCCCTGTTCTAATAAAGGTCCCCTTTTCCTCATTTCATCTTGAAACATGGAAAGCAGTAGCAAAAAGCTACCAAAGTGATTCTGTAGGGGTCACTAAACATTTCCAGTTTCTAATAAAACAACATAATCCCGACTGGAATGATATCCAATTGTTACTAGACTACATGATGGAAACTGAAAACCAGCTGAAATTAAAGACGGCCCAGGACTTGGCTAGTGACCACCTTAAGAATACAGAAGAGGACATAAAGGATCACTTTCCCTTACAAGACCCACATTGGCATCCTAACAGAAGGGCCACTATGGAATTAATGAATAAATACAGGGATTGGGCCACAACGGGAATGGAACAGGACAACCCAAGAACAATTAATTGGTTGGCCTTATGTGCCGTTCAACCGGGCCCAAAGGATACCCCCTCAGAATTCCTGGACAAGTTACAAGACACTATGAGACAACACACCCCTCTGGACCCAGGATCAGAAATAGGAATACAGCTGTTAGTGTGTATTCATAGGACAGTCAGCAAGTTATATTCGGAGGAAGATGCAGAAATTAAGAGCAACAGAGAGCAGAAATTTGGAGATTCTATTAGATGAAGCTTGGAGAGTGTTTAGCAATAGAGAGGAGGAAGATTGGAGGAAGGAGAAATGGATGTTGGTAAAGGCACCACAAGAAAGTAAGGGATCTAGAGGTATGGGACCCAGGAGACCTTTGGGAAAAGACCAGTGTGCCTGGTGTAAACAAAGGGGACATTGGAAAAATGAATGTCCAGAGAGACAGAAAGGGAAAGGAAGGGTACAGGCCCACGTCAAAGAAAATTGATGGGGACCTGGGGAATCTACCCTAGCAGATCCACTGGTTATATTGAAGCTAGGGAAACAACAACAGAGTATAGAATTTCTAGTTGATACCGGGGCAACATTTTTGGTTTTGAACCAAGCTTTAACACCTATGGATGATGATTTTGTTATGGTAAGGGGAGCTACTGGCCAAAGTGAAAAGGTGTACTTTTAAAAAACCCTTAAATTTAAATTGGGAATACACAAATTCTTATATATGCCTAACTCACCAAAACCTCTATTAGGGCAAGACCTATTGGAACAACTAAAGGTGAAATAACATTTGAGAGAGGAAAAGTGGGAGATGACCAGCTAATTGAACTTTTGAGTCTGGCCCTTATAGACACTCCTGTTAGTTCAGGAGTATCTGAGGAAGTCCAGAACCAAGTATATCTGGGGGTTTGGGCCACAGAGATACTAGGGAAAGCAAAAAATGCCTCCCCAGTAATAGTCAGACTTAAGCGAGGGGCACGGCCTGTAAGAATTAGGCAATATCCCCTTAGGACAGAAGATAGGGAAGGAATCTGACCAATAATCAACTGGTTTATTAAATATTGGCTGTTAACAGAGTGTGAATCAGAATATAACACTCCCATTCTACCAGTCAAAAAGCCGAATGGTAGTTATCAAATAGTACACGATCTCAGAGCTATTAATAGAATTGTTGAAGATCTGCATCCTGTCATGGCAAACCCATACACGTTATTAACTAAACTGGCACTTGAATTGACCTGGTTTACCATATTGGACCTGAAAGACGCCTTCTATTGCCTGGTCTTGAGCCCAGAAAGCCAGCTGCTGTTTGCATTTGAGTGGGAAAACCCTGACTCTGGAAGAAAGACACAACTAATGTGGGCTGTGTTACCACAGGGGTTTAAGAATAGCCCCGCTCTTTTCAGAAATCGATTAGCCAAAGACTTGGACTGGTGGGAGCGACCACGTGGAGTTGGAGTGATATTACACTATGTAGATGATACATTGATAGCCACTGAAACGAAAGAACTATGTATAGTATGGACAGTTAGTCTGCTAAATTTCCTTGGACTATCTTAATGGCTATCGAGTCTCTCCACAGAAAGCCCAAGTGGTTCAGCGGTGGGTAACTTACCTCGGATATGAGATAAATGCTGGCCAAAGGACCCTAAGAACAGCAGGAAAGGAGGCCATCTGTCAGACTCCTCGACCACAGACAGCTGAAGAACTCCGCACATTTTTAGGAATGATGGGATGGTGTCGCCTATGTATATATAACCATGGACTCTTGGTAAGGCCACTCTATGAACTGTTGAAATCTAATCCAAAGGACCTCACCTGGAATGGGGAGGCAGAAAAAGCATTCCGGCAACTGAAGAGGAAACTAATGGATGCCCCTGCTTTGGGGTTACCGGATCCTACTAAGCTGTTCTGGCTGTTCTCCCGTGAGAAGCAGGGACTAGCCCTAGGAATCCTAGCCCAAAACTTGGGACCGTATAGAAGGGCAGTGGCGTACTTCTCCGAACAACTTGATGAAGTAAGTAAAGGTTGGCCTAGCTGCCTAAGGGTGATAGCAGCATTGGTGCTAAATATTCAAGAAGCATGTAAATTTACATTGGGCCAAAAGATTACAGTATTGATATCTCATACTGTACCTACAGTATTAGAGATAAAAGGAGGGCACTGGCTCTCACCACAAAGGTTTCTTAAATATCAGGCTGTTCTGGTGGAAAAGGTTGATGTGGAAATTGTAGTTACTAACATTGTCGATCCAGCATCTTTCCTCAGCAGAACCACGGGAGAACCGGTATCGCATGACTGCCTGGAAACGACTGAAGTGGTCTATTCCAGCTGACCTGACCTGAAAGAAGAGCCGCTGGAAGATGCTGAAGACTCCTGGTATATAGATGGAAGTAGCTTTGTTCGACAAGGTGTCCGCAAAGCAGGGTATGTGGTAACCACTATAGATCAGGTAATAGAATCTGCAGCCCTTGCCCCAAATACCTCAGCACAAAAGGCAGGAAGATTAATATCTGGACGGACTCCAAATATGCGTTTGGGGTTGTCCATGCCCATGGAGCCATATGGAAAGAAAGGGGACTCCTATCCACTCAAGGGAAACATATAAAACATGCTGAAGAAATTCTTAGGCTCTTGGAAGCAGTGCAGCTACCTGAAAAGGTGGCAATTGTGCATTGCAAGGCTCATCAGAAAGGAAATACCACTGAAGAATTGGGCAATGCTATGGCGGATTGTGATGCCAAAAGAGTGGCCGAGAGGGATGAATTAGAGGTGCAGTCTTTGGTCCCAGAAGGTAAAATAGAAATTGATTGTGAACCCAAGTATTCCAAAGAGGATCAGAAATTGACTGAAGACTTAGGTGGAGAAATAGAAAAGGGTAGGTGGGCAAAGACTCCGCAAGGCAAAATAGTAATCCCATTTGCGTTATTGTGGGCCATAGCTATAGCAGAACATAGAAAATCCCATTGGGGAGCTGAAGCATTGTATAAATACTTGAATCAGCATATAGTTGCCTGGAACCTTTACACCACTCTTAAGCAATTGACACAGCAGTGTGAAATATGTCTGCAGAATAATCCTAAAACAAGCTCTAAAGCCCAAGCTGGACAAATAGGGAAAGGAAACTATACAGGGCAGCAGTGGCAAATTGATTTCTCAGAACTCCCAAGAAAGGGGGGGTTCCGATACCTGTTGGTCCTAACGGACACCTTTTCAGGCTGGCCAGAAGCATTCCCTTGCCGAACTAATAAAGCTAGGGAGGTAACTAAAGCACTATTACATGAAATAGTACTGAGATTCGGGATTCCTGCAACAATCTCCTCAGATAGAGGACCACATTTTACTGCAAAAATTGTTCAACAAGTTAGTAAGCTCTTGGGGATGGATTGACAGTTAGACACCTCATATAGGCCACAAGCGAGTGGTCAAGCTGCCTATTCCCTTAACATTCACGGGTAGGATTTACAAGTCTCTGCCCTTCCAAAGTTTTACACTCGCATTTTGAATAGCATTATGATTGCTGCATCTTATTATTAGGGTAGCATAAGTTCACTACAAAACTAGGCATTCTTCCCCAAGGAAAAAATGGAGAGGCAGCAGGCTTAGGCATCCAAGTGCCCCATTTCTGTACTTTTCAGAGGGCCACCTCTCATGCACACAGAAGTGTCCTTCCACTTTTTGCTCTTCAGGTAGCGTTTGAGCTCCTGCTTCACACGTAGCCTTTGGCAGACATTGGGGACCAGCGGGGCTGGGGCTGCAGCCAGTGTCCTGACTGCTGGGTTGGTGGGGTCATTCCTCATCCAGACATTGCTTCTCTTCCCTGTGGGGTACCCTGACTGACTCCCTCCCGGCCTCCTTTATCGCACTGTGGGTTCTCCAGCTGCATGGGGAAATCCACTCCCCAAGCACCATAACACAGAAATCTCTTCCCAGTCCCTCTTACTTTCTTCTCTCAACTAAGGCAGGCTCTGTGATTTCAGAAGCAGTGCTTCTGCAAGGGCATAGTCATGCACACAGGGGATTCTCTCAGATTTCAGCAGTCTCACTCTGGCTGCTCTGCAAGATCAGCTGGAAGTAAAACACTAAGTAGGTTTTGCAAATTAAAGAAATAGGAGGTATGCAAACCCTTGTTCCCTTTATTTCCTTCCTCTGCTTTTATTTGATAGTCAAAATGTAGAAACCAAACCAACAAAATCAGTCACAGTTCTACACAGAACTGGGAGGAGTGGCTGAGACACCAGGTACTGCCACCCAGAGGGACCTTGACAGGCTGGAGAAATGGGCGGACAGGAACTTCCTGAAGTTCAACCAAGGGACATGCAAAATCCTGCCCCTGGGGAGGAACAGCCCCAGGCACCAGGACATGCTGGGGGCACCCAGCTGGAAAGCAGATCTGCAGAGAAGGTCCTGATGGACACCATGTTGAAGTTGAGGCAGGAAAGGATGCCAGCAGTGTCCTGGGCTGCACAAGGAGGAGCACTACCAAGCAGGTCAAGGGAGGGGATGAGCACTGGTGAGCTGGAGTGCTGTGTCCATTGCTGGGCTCCCCAGCACAAGAGAGACAGGGACAGACTGGAGAGAGTCCAGTGAAGGGCCACCAAGATGGGGAAGGGACTGGAGCATGAGGAGCAACTGAGAGATGGGACTGTCCAGCCTGGAGAAGAGAAGGCTGGGGGATCTCCTCCATATATATCAACACCTGAAAAAGAAGAAGAACAAAGAAGATGGAACCTGGCTCTTTTTCAGTGGTGTCCAGGGTCCATCCAGCTAAGGATGGCTCTCCTTCAGCAGGGGCTTAGACTAGATGAGCTCTGGAGGACCCTGACAACCCCAACCGCCCTGTGAGTGTGTGAGGCTGGCACAACAACAGAGACTGCCTGAAAGGGGCCTGAACAAACGCAGAGGTGTGAAGCATGCTGCCAGATGGGTTTTGCATCACAGGGTGTATCTGTGAGGCTGGGGGAGCTCCTCGGTGCATCCCTGAGAGCCTTGTGATGGCTCCAGAGAGTCACAGTTGCCCCATGACATCACCTGCAGTGGGAAATGATACATGCCAGTGCCACATACTGCGAGCGACTCACAAGATGTCGAGTCCTGTGGGTAGCACCTGAGCCATCAAGTCCTGCCAACAGCACATTAGACATGACCTGCCAGCAGCTGAGGAGCCTCCAAATTCCACCAGTGGCACCCATCAAGTCCCAGCAGCAGCTGACAGGACACCAAGTCCTGGCAGCAGCAGCTCTAGAGGGACCCAGGCATGAGCTGGTGGTGCTGGGACCCACTATGAGGTCCCAGCAGGAGGACACCTGCCCCATCTGCTTGGGTCCCCTTGAAGACCCCACTGGTGTGGACCTGTGCTGGCATGCGTTCTACCATGCTTGCATCCAGCACTGGGCTGCCACTGCCATGGCTGCCACCTGCCTGCTCTGCTGGCAGCCCATCATGGCCATCTGTCGCCTGCTGGTGGAGGCTGACCACGTTGGGGTGGCCTTCCATCCCCGTGGCCACTTCCATCTGTATGCAGGGCTGGGGCTGCAGCGGCAGGGGTGTCAGCAGCAGCAGTGGGGCCCCAGAGGTCCCTGGCACCAGAGATTCTCTGCTGCACATGGGGAGCGCAGCCCCCCCCATGCCCTGCCAGCGTGTCTGGAGCCTGTCTGGGCAGTGAGACAGCGATGGGCACAGCTGGCTCCACTACTCACTGGCAGCCAGTGAAGATCCATCATGGCTGTGGAGGGTCCAGGAGGAAGAGCCAGGCTCAGGGGACCACGTGCACCAGCTCCCCTGGCTCTGCTTCTGAGTGGGGTGGGCAGCCCCCCTGGGGTATCTCTGAAATAAAACCCCCGAGGATGCTGAGAGGGGCCACACCTGGTTTCTTCTGTGCCGCTTTGCTCATTGCTGCAGAACTGGGGGAGTGGGAGGGATATGGCCCTGGGAAGTGGGGAGAGGGATGCATCCCTGGAAATAGAAGGGAAAGGGAAAGGTAAACGGGAAGGGGAAGGGGAAAAGAGAGTCCCTTGGGACCCTTTCAAGCAGATCCCCAACGGGGCCAGTGCCTGCTCTCCTGAAGGCCAGGGCAAGGAATGAGGCTGAGATGGAGGTTTGGGGGAGACCCTCCTCTCCTCTCCTGGTCCCGCACACCTCTGTGATGTGGAGGGCTGTGATCCCGTGGTGGGGAGGCTGTCCAGACCCAGGGAGGCAGCCCTGGCACAACCATCTGCCAAAGAGCAGCTGCCTGCGCTGCCCATGGGAGAGGTGGCCCCAGACAGGGTGTGCCTTGTATTTCAGGAGTCTTTTCTTCTGGGAAACCTGGAGCTCCCCTCCACTCTGGGTCATCCCCAAGAGCTGTGCAGTGGCAGTGTGCCCCAAAGGCTGCCAGGGCCTCGCTGCTGTCCTGCTCCATCCCCTCCAGCAGACCAGGTGGCTGGGGAGCTCCTGGCATTGGGGCTGAGCTGCTGCCTGCACCTGCCTGCTGCCTTGGCAGACTTTGCTTCCCAGTGAGTGAACCCAAACATTGCTGCTGAGAGTTTTGGGGGCCATGTCTGCCCCATCAAGGGCAGCTGAGCAAGGCAGCTTGCTCAGGGAGACCACAGCATCTCAGTGCCTTCTGCCCTGGAGATGGATGCAAAGATGTAAATCTCACAGAGATTTAGATTGGAAAAGGCTGGCAAGCAGGAGGTGGCTCTTTGCCACTTCCCAAAAGCTCCTTCTGAGCAGCATCCTCTTGTCAAAGGTCCCAGGCCATGCCGGGCACCCAATTGGCCCTTTCTGTCTTTCCCTGGCACTCGAGGGGAGCAGGAGGCAGGACATTTGTGAGAGGCTTTCTGGTACTGGTAGAGGAGGATCCAACCCTTGCAGGGCTTTCGGCAAAATCCTTCCTTGGCCAGCAGCTGGCAGAGCTCTGGCCTGTGCCCGACATGCCAGCAACAAGACAGGAGGAGGCTCACACATGAATCGTGTCACAGCTCACAACATCTGTCTGCTTAACCCAAGACATGGGGTGCCTCCGGCACGGGGCCATGTTCCCGTGTTTCGTACTACGTGCCCAACAATATTGCAGGTTGCTGCCTGCCGCCAGCACAGCATAATCCACTCTGGCGCTGCAGCTGTATTGCGGGGTGGCATCGGCTCATCTGCCCATGAGAGCCACTCTGTGCCAGGCATCAGCCTGTGCTGGGACCGAGGAGGGATTAAGAGGCTGAATCTGTAAGGGATCCTCACCAGGCAACCAGTGTTTAAAGGCTGTGATCTGCTGCTTCTTGACTGTATTCCAGCCCCTCAATGGAATTTCTCATGTGTAACTGAGTCCCACTAATTCATCCTGGACATATATAATGGATGGCACTGGAGTGAAGGAACACAACTGGCAATGGATATCCAGGCAGCGGTATAGCAGGTCCCTCTGCTGAAGATCCCCCATTGCCGGTACCTGCCCTCTGTGCCAGCCAGTGCAAAACCCTTCCTCCATCCCCAAAACCCGGCTCAGCCTTGTGTGGAGGCAGGTGCTGTGACCAGCTTCAGCCATTCTCCACTGGCCCGTGGAATGGGACAAGGCTTGGAGCCAAGCCACCGAGCTTCTATTTCCAGGACTGGCACCGGGGCCACCCGCTGAGCCCCAGTGCTGCCTGCCGCTCAGTGTCCCTGTCAAATATCAGCGCAATGCTCACTGTACTCTGCCCTGCCCCAGCGCTGCAGCCATGGCCCCTAGCCACTCCAGGACTGCCCAGCCCCTTCGGCCTCCCCTCCCGCCCCATAGTGCCCATTGCTCCCAGTGTGGGGACTTTGGGGATGCAGCTGCACCCACCTTTGGGTGTTGCCTGGGCGGAGTGGGACCTGACCCTCTGCACTTGGCAGGGGCTCCCAGGTGCCTCCTGTCCCCAGCAGCCAGCTCAGCCCCCCCCGGCAGGTAAGGCCACACTGGGGCTGGGGCTGCGGGCACCCCTATCCTCTGGGAAAGCCTGGCTGTTGCCCCCTGGTGAGCGGGGCGGGTGGACGGGGGGCATGGAGCTCCTGGAGAAGGGCTGGCGGCAATGGGGGCAGCCCCAGCCTTGGTCCTTAGCTGCAGTGGCGTTGTGGTGTCCTGCAGAGGAGAGGGGTCAGTGGGGGCTCTGCAGCTCCATCCCTGCATGCCTGGGAAGCCATCCTGAGCTGAAGAATAGTGTCGGCATTGTGTAAGTGAATCTTGGAGACCTGGCCTGTGGCCCTCGGGTAACTCTGCAGCCCTCACTTGTGCTCCCTTGCACAGTGTCCTGCTCCACGCTGGGCTCATCTCCCTCTGTCTGGTGGAGGCCTTCTTGCCATGGCTGGATTCCTGTTCAGTTAACATGCAGGTGACAGCTACAGCTTGCTTTGCTGAGGCAAGGCAGGGGATGGGTAAAGAAGGGTTCGGGGGGGCTTTTACTGAGATACTGCTGCTTGGGATGTCTTTTTCTGTGGGAAGATCCCTGGAGAAAGGGTCGCTGGAGCAAGGTGGCCAGGGCAGCACCTGGCTGGGATCAGGTCCCCATGGCACTGCCTGTGTCATTCCAGCTCTCTCGGAAGTGTGACAGGACCCCCGACTGAGGCAGGCACTAGAGGAGTCCCTCTGTGATACCTGGCCCCAGGAAGCACCATGGAGTTAAATAAAGCTCATCACAAGAGGCCTAAAGGGGAGTGTACCTTTTCTCTTTCCCTCATGGCACCCTTGTGGTTGCCAGGACCACATGTGGGTGACACTGAGGCTGGGGGCTGCCAGCGGTGGGGCCTCACTCAGATTTTCCTGGGCTGGGACCTGACAGGGTCAAGCCACAAGCCTCTAGTAAACACGCAGAGCAACGTTACTTGCCATTTTCCCATTTTCAGCCAAGAACATCGGCACTGATGATGAAGGGGCCTAGCTGTGCCCTTGGGGCACACCTGCTTGTAGCCCACTGGGCCTGGCCCTTGCCCTGAGGCCACGCAGCATGAACAGGCATCGGTGCTGAGCCCCATCCTCTCTCCCTCAGTGCCGGCGCCGGGACTGGCCACTGGCTGCGGGGGCACGGGTCTGTGGTCGGCAGCCCCTGCTGGGGCGTAGAAGCCCCCAGGTACAAGAGGGGGCCCCAGCCCCTGGCCTGCACAGAAGCGGCCTGTGGAGAGGGTCCAGGGCTGGCCTGCTGGGGCTGGCGCCCTCACTTGCCCCCCGGCCCTGCTTTCCTGGGCACAGTGTGGTGCTGTGTGGTTATGGGGGACGGGCCAGGAACAGTGAGGGGCTTCTGCAAGCAGGTTCACGAGTGCTGGTGTACTGTGTTGCTCATCTTCCGTACTGGCCCTTCTACCCAAGCCTGTGGGAAGGTCCCAGGTGCAGTGGATCAGCCTGGGCCTGAGTCAGGTGGGGCTGAGACCTTAGGTGCCCCAAACAGGCATCCCCCGGTCCAGGCAAGGCGTCTGGCTGCCAGGACTCTGCAAAGGGAGGATAGACTGGAAAGGGGAGAGCCAGCCATTGGAGGGATCCATCTCTCTTCGGCCAGGTCCCACAAGAAAAGCCAGTTTGGGGTGCCCAGCAAGGCCCCTCAGCCATTGGGGAGCTCCAGTCAAATGCCAATCTCCAAAACCAGTTTTTGTCTCAAGAGGGGTGTCAGAGAAAGGCCCTTTCCCTTGGGGCTGCCCTCAGTGGAGGGATGAGCCCTGCAGCCAGGGGAAGCATCCTCCATTTTTAGAGATGGTTTCCAGGGCAGCTGCCACTGCTGCTTTCTTGCTGCCAGCCCTTGGTCTCAGGGATGAGTTTGAATGTGTCCTGCCCTGTTGGATGCGGCTCCAGCCTTTCTAGGACCCAGACTGCTTGTAGAGAAAGGTGGCTGCAACAGCAGGGAAAAATCATCCCTCAGCCTCTGCTGGAGACCCCTTCTCCCTTTGCTCCTTGTCCAGTCTCTGCACCTGCCCCGTCCCCTCTCCACCCACACTTTCACCCTGTGGTGAGTCTTAGGCCTTGGCTGTGGGGGTAACCCAGGTCATGCCCATGTTAGCATACGTTAGGTACAGTTGCTTACTGCCTTACTACATGAACAACGAGCAGAAAAGCCTCTGGAGACAAGCACTTCTTCAGATCTGTTACAAAACTGTAAACTTCAAAAGCTACATACATATTGGGAAGAGTTGAAGAGACCATTTAAAGGCAATATGTGAAGGACAAAAAATGGTCTGTAAAGGCTTACACCTCCTATGCTTTCTGCTGACTGATGTATGGTGTGCACCACTGCATCAGCAGTGACACCATGACACTGTGCTGCAACTGGGGAAGACCAACACTTCATATGCAAGGATTATTACTGTGTCCATATATGGTCTGGTTATGTGGGGAGGATCAGAAATACCAGTGCACTGTGGTATGGCAAGGGAGGGAGGGAAAAGGAAAGAGCACCAGGGCAGGTTGCTCATGTGGGGATGAGGCAGTGGTTTGTTCGGGGCCTTAAAAAGCTCTTCTGAGATGGAGGTAGGGCTGTGTGTGTTTGGGATTGAGCTGAGGGATTCCTGTGAGTAAGGGGTCAACTGATAACAATGTGAAGTATCGGAATTCAGTGGTTTCCTGCATAAACAACTTTTTCTACTGTCTTTTGAAGGTACACAATGCAGACAAGACACCATCTGATGCCTGAAAGCTTTTATACACAACCAGGTAAAAGCCATGTCCAGTGTCTGGAGATGACCTCACACAGCCACAGCTCTGGCCGTGTGGTGTCTGCCAGGATATCTCAGGACAGGTGCTGGAATGGGGAGGGAAAATGCTGGTGGAAGATTCCTGCTCTTTAGTAAATCTTTGTTATCATCACATTGCTTGTTTTGCTTTTTCCTCTACTGTACATTTCCTGGTACCATCACCATCATGTACTTTTTTCTGGTACTTACAAAATACTTTCCATGTATTTGTCCAGGCCTGTGAGGCTTCAGCTGCTCTGCCCTCTTCTGTGGCTTACCCTGCTCCTGATTATGCCTCTTAACTTACCTATGAGGGCGTGATGCACTTCAGTCTTTCTCTGCATCTGTGGGGTTTTAAATTTTTATTATTTTACACTCCTGTGCAGTGGACACCTGTTTTCCCTTCCCTGTGAATGAACAAGGCACTGCTGGGTACGAAAGAGGGTATGCTGCTCCTGGCAAGAGCTGTTGATATCAAAGTCCCTTGCATGATGACAGATGCTGTGAAGGGTCTGTGTACCCTCTGTGTCCTGCCTCAACCTGATGGCATGTACATGGTGGTGGAATTCTTGCCTTTTGCTGCTCTTGAGCTTTCAACTGCTAGTGGCCTCTCAGTGGAGTCTCTGACTCTCACTCTTCATTTTACAATGGGTCTGCACACGCACTCTCCTGTCCTGGTTTGTGGGGTAACTGCTGATCCTCCCTCATTGCATGTTCTGGAGGCTTTTCACTAAAAGAGCAGAAATGGATGGCCTGGAGAGCAACTCGAGCCCCTGCTGGATAGCCTGGAGAGTGGAACCTCAGTGGTGCTGAAGGTACTTCATTCCTCAGATTTTTATGGGCAAGGCACTTGGAATCTAGCACAGGAGCTGGAGAGATTGTTGCAGGATGAATTTGGTGAGGACAAAATGCCTTTGGCTTTACTGCTTTCTTCTGGTCCCGCTTTGTGTGTTGTTGTCTGGCCTCCTAGTAAGTCTTGAACCATTGACTTCCAGTCCATGCTCAAAAGTTTTCTCTTTTGTTTGTGTGGCTGGTTGGTTTTTTCAGGTGGCCTGTACGCAGCTGATTAATGCCACGATCCATGCTGCTGCTGAACTTGATTTGGGAGTTCAGGTTAGCACAGAACTGATGTGTTCAGGAGTTCAACACATCCCCAAGGCAAGGAACAGCCATCTTTCCTGTTCCCCCATGGAGTGTGATGGCCCCACAACAGTAGCACAGCTGTTTTCAGTGTGAAAAACACAGAAATTCTCTGTTTCTAGTGGACACAAAGCAAAGCCAGTCTTCTCAGATTGGCTGCCCTCACACAGGGCAGCTGGCAGCCAGTGGTGGGGCCTGGCAGCGTGCAGCACAGAGGCCAGCTCAGCAGGGACTATACAGTACACCCCATCTGCTGGGCACAGGGGAGGCACCAAATCCCACACTCTTGCCCCAGACAGCCAACCTGGACAGCATGAGGGGAAGATAAAGGCAGCCTTGCTCTACCCAGGATGAGAGAGTCTGTCTAGATGTGTAATACAACACAGTTTGGCAGCTTTCTCTTCTCAGATCACCAAGCAGGTCTGAAAAGGCACTTCATTCCGCATCCCGTGAGGGAGGATATACTTGGGGAAAAAACCTTTAAAAGTGGAGTTTTAGAAGAGGTTCAACAGAATGCAGAGACTCCGCAGCACAACAGCACTCCTCCCTGGCAGATACAGCAGTCCATGTGTTAAGATCAGCACTGAGATATCCTATGCAGCAAACATCCCCATGGCCCCATGCAGCATCCGATATCTAGGACAAGTCAGAGGCCATGGCATCTGCAATGAACCGGGGTTCAGGCAGATGAGGCCTCCTGCATGGTCTTCCCCACCCCAGCTGAGGATCTGGATTGCAGTTGCCCAGCAAGAGGGCTGTTGGGATGCAGCCGGCAGAAACGCCCTAACGTCCAGATGGGGAAGACATTGCGGTACGCAGTGTAACTGATGGCACACGACTTGTTGAATACCCCAGCAATATTCTCCTGAGAAAGAGAGAGACAGAAAGATGGTATGGGTGACAGGGGACCACAGTGTGTCCAGGATGTGGTGCTGAGCTCATTGCCTTCCTGAAGTCCCCCACCAAAAGCCACATGTGGCTTTTCTTCCAGGTAAGGGAAAGCACATTATTGCAATGGCTGCACAGTGCCCAGGACACCTGTAACACTAGGGAACCCTTGGAAAGACTAGAGGAAAGAAAGATGTACCTGAGGCCAGTCCCCGTTGGGCAGCTGCTTGTCAATCAACACTTTGATGCCCCTTTCCAGCACATCAATGTCAGGGTACCTGCAAAGCACGAGGGAGATGTGAGCGCTCATCCAAACCATCTGCAAACCCCTCTCTGCTTAGGGAACTCAACTGCCTCCAGACTGCCCCGAGCTTGTCCCAGGCATGCTGAGTGCTTTGGGAAGGCTCCTCACAACCCTAGGACACAAGACATTATGAATATGGCAACATTTTCCCAGGTTGGAGGCCTGTGGTTGTGATCCAGACCTTTGCTTTGCGTGAATTTCCAAGTCACTGGAGGTGAGAAGTCCTCCAGAAACCTGCCCATGTTCTCCCACAGACCGTGCCACCCCTG
>JANZLQ010000001.1:9732570-9748597 GCA_026212715.1 Elanus axillaris
CCCCCCTTCCCCACCCCACACACCCTGGCTCGAGGGCTCCCGGGATGGAGGTGCAAACCCATCAGGCACATGGGTGGTTGGGAAGGGGCCTAGCACCCTGCTGTGAGCCAGAGAAAACGGACAGGAGCCTGGGGAGGTGTGTAAGGAGCTGCGGAGCCCCTTGGGGACAGATGGACACTGGGGGTTGTGTCACTGGCAGAAGTGAGCAGCCCGGGTATGGTGGGGACTGCTTTGCAGGAGGCAGGCCTGAGCTGGGCTGCAAATGGGATTTTGTGGGACAGAAACATGCCTGGCTGTCAAACCCTCCTGGCATAGGCTGGGGCCCTGCAGCCACATCCCAGAGCTGTGGGGGACATGGACTTAAAGTGCACATCCTCAGTATGGATAAATTCCCCTTTCCTTTCCTCCTGTAGACATCAGTCATTTACCCTCTCTGTCCTTCTAAGGAAATACACTGTTTTTATAACACATGCTATAAATCTTGCTCTGGGAAGGATGCATGCAAGCCGGAGATGTTTTACTTGCTGCTGTTGGAGGGGCTGGGTGGGAATTTAATGTGTACTTGTTTAATGCAGTGATAAAATGTCTTCCTGCTGCCTTTCAGACTGACCTGGCCTCCCTCCTACTGCAGAAGTGATACCAGATCAAGCTAAGCCAGTGGAAAGTTCAGGTGGAAAAGCCCAAATTCATGGCCGTAAATACTTGTGATCAAAATTCAACCTTGACTCTAAGGCGTTGGAGACCAGGACTGCCTCCATGTCTGTGCACCGCCTGGCACAGCAATCCCCAGGGGCCTCAGGGAAAACGGGAGGCCCACGGATAAAAGAGCTACTCCAAAATGTGGCACCCATCAAGCACCCCAGGACAGAAATATGCCTGTGAATTAATACTTAGTGTATTCACACACTACAAGTTGGATTTAAAATGCTCCTCCGCTAGCAAATAGCTCTTCACTCATGTCCAGCATAAACTCAGGGATTATTTGGAGAGGATACAGTAATTTTATTGGGGAATTACAAAATTAATTTGGTATTTATTTTATAAACTAGGCTTAGGTCCCACACAAGTTCAGCTCTGGCTGTGTTCAGTAACAGAAGAATTTTGTCTGAACAACTTACAATGCTGGAGTCCTCCCGGGGGAGGCATGAGGATAAGACCTCTGACTTCGGCCTCATACCACTGGTCCTCGCTAGGGAGAGCTGTGTTCCTTCTCTTGCACAGCTTAAATGGACAAAGAGAACTCTAGAAGTTCACCGATATGGGTACTGCATTTGGGGCTTAATAGCCTGTTGTTTATTTTTGGTTTAAGAAAAAAAAAATTGTCATCATGAATCTGCCTGAGATGAGCTTTATGTAAGTATCTCCAATTCCTTGAAGATGCCAAAATCTTCAGATAATTTATGGTAATATTTGCCTAAAGGCAGTGATGGAAGATGAACCAATTGATGGTTATCTTTCTGTCTCTATACAACCTGCCTGCCTTAGAAATTCCCTTTTAGTTATGAAACTTTTATGTTTAATAATTGCCAAACTCCTGTGACCTGGACATTATTTTTATACTAGTTTTTGTATGTCTGAGGCTTAGACCACAGTTGACAGGCAGGGTAACACTCCGTTCCTGTTGTTTGTGGGCAGTCCGTTTGCTGGAGACCTTAGAAGCTGAAAGTGTTCCCCCAAGAAAGGGATGCCATCGGCTCATAAAAGCAAATGCCACAACTTCCCCCTTTTTATTGCAGTCCAGCACATGACACTCAGTTCACAAGGTCTTATCTGCCAACTGCTATTTGTTATGCTGCTAGAGTAAAAATTGCAAAGGTACTGTAAAGCCATGGGATATCATCTAGTTTGTATTAAAAGGGATCTGATCAAAGGGATTTTACAAAACTTGGTCTAAATATGGCTGCCTCTGCTTTGAGAGAAGATAGAGACCTGAAATGGTCACTGTGTCAGCAGAAATATTTTAAGCAGAAACACAAGTGTTTTAGAAGCATCTAAAAAAACCCCATGGTTTCCTCTGTCCCTCTTAAGGTAACTTGGCTCCATGCAGCAAAGGGCGTGAGCACCCTGCTCCACCAGCAAGCCTGCAGCCCTCTTCTGCCGGGGCTGCTGTCTGTACCACGGGCTGGAAAGATACTCTGGATCGATGCTGTAATGCCTTCTCTTGCCACAGGTTTGATGGAGAACATATTCATATATCTTTTTAATGAACTTAAGAGTAGTCTCTTGTTGTTTTAGCTGAATTCAACCAGGAACTGACCTAAGCTCAAAGCCAGGTTTCAGACACGGTGAAGAGCATCCCAGTGTTTTCAGCTCTAGACAATTTGTTTCAGCAGCACTGTTCAGTGTTTTCTTAAGGGGTCACAAAAACTGCCAAGATGACAGCACCTGGTGGGCTAGCAGCAAGGTCCAGAGCTGTTCCTCTGCAACCCTAGTGCATGGTTGTGCTGGGAGGACGGCGGGGGACTGGGGGAAATGGCAGTTAGCCAGAGCCCAGGATTTATGAGATGAAGGTGGATGCTACCTCTGCCTGTGGTTCCTGAGAGGGAAGCACCATCTTAACCTTGCAAGTCTGTTCTGTGGAGGCAAGAAGGATCCACTGCTCATCCCATGGAGCCTGCCCAGTCTCTCCTTGTCCTCAGGTGGAAGCAGAACTGACATTTACACAGGGCTGGCAGAGATGGTCCTTCCTGGGGCAGACACAACGCTTTGGGCCCCCTGGACCTACGTGCAGGGCACTAAACAGGACCCATCATCTCCCCCCGACAACTTCCACAAGCACCAGCCCAATTCCCAGATGTGTCCTGGTGTTTCTGCTTCTAGGCATAATTTGAGGCTTCCCATGAGGACCCTAGCTCATCTCTGGCTGCCATGTTTGTGGGTTCAGAAATGGACACAGCGACCATGGCACAGAGCCAGGAAACCTGCTCTCTGCAATGCTGCTCTGTGTGCTGGGATTGTGAGCACAGCCCTGCGGAGGCAGAAGCAGCTTCTTCCCCCTCCCACCCAAATTCCTCTGCTTTCATTACTTTTTTTCTCCCAGTTCAATGACCGCCTGCCTTTGTCTCGTGGTCTGGCAGAGCCTGGTGCCACACACACCAGAGAGACAAAGAAATACACTGGCTTTTCTCCCTCAGCCTGCTATGAAGAGCCCACATTGTGCTTTACTGGGGAGGGGGAGACAGGCAGAGGGCTGAAGTGTTTTGCTTGGCCTTGGGCTCTGTAAAACCCTCTGTTTCTTTAAACACATCAGCCCAAAGCTCTGGCAAGGAAGCAGTGACCCTGAGGAAAGGAGCCCCAAGGTTACACTCCCCTGTTCAAAGATCAGGACCAAGAATTTTCAAATAATCGAAACAGCTCTTTGGGCAGCACTAAAAGTGCAGCCAGATCTCAGCTCCACACCCATGCCCAGACCTCCTGGACTTTCACAGGCTGGGCCAGGGACGACCCAGGCCAGGAGAGCAGTGTTTGCTAGGCTGTGAGCCCGGACAAGGATCAAAGAAGTGGCCTGGAGCTGCTCATTAGCAGAGGCAGGAAAGGGCCAAGGTTTCTGGTGTTCACACCTGATCCTGCTGCTCCTTCCCACCCTATCAGCCAGCACAGCAGATTGTTCCAGATCATTCCCTGTAAAAGATAAACATCAGAATGATTTGGAGTGAAATGGACAATACGAATAAGCAGGAAAGAGAATTTCAAGACTGTTCAGGTTTTGATCTGCCAAATGCTATTCTTCCTGTTGCATTTTAAGTAAAGGTCACTTTCAGAATGACATCAGAAAATGGTTTAACGAGGCCAAGCTAGGATCTTGTCTCTGACTAGAATTGGTGTGCTTTGACACATTTCTTGGCTAATGACTGAGCTAAGATATCTACCAGATCTAGTTGCTATCAATGGAGAAAAATACTGTTTCTTTAAGGCTGACAGAGAGCTCCATTTATAGACAGCTCTTAAGTGGATACAAATATCCTTGGAAAAAATTTAATATTGCAAGACTGTTAACAAACTATCTCCATGCTAGAAACACCACTGCCTAAAAGCATGCCCCCTATCCCCGCCAGTCCCATGAGAGCACAGGTAACTGCTGCAGTTTGCAATGCCATACATGCAAGAATTTCAGTGGTCAGGTCTACATTTAGAGACAACATACTCAAGCTTAACACTGGGAAAATTAATTATTCCCCAAACTGTGTTTGTTTGAAGCTGTTACAAAAGCTTTCACGAGTTGATGTAAGGAAATGATCAATGTGGATGCGTTTCTTTGACACTGGTATGTGAAAAACTGTTAAGTAACATGGTAGGTGTTGTCTCAGTGATCGCATCCATGGTAGCTTTGGGGAACACAGGAACTGCCAGAGACTGTGTTTGTCCAGCAACCCCATCTTGCCTCTTCAAAGGGACATTTTTGAAGACATCTGGACCTTCATCCTACCCCACAAGCATTTGTGTAAGGCTCTTTTCTACACAGGAGCTGACTATAATAAAATGACATATCTGGGCTCTTCATCATAGGTATTGCTAAACTGTCTTCCTGGTAACAGTGGTGACTTGTTCCAAGTTGCACTGAGTCTGAAATTCAGCAAAGGCCTAAGACATAACACAATTATTGATCCTGCGCTGCAGTGAAAAAGGCATAAATGGAAACATGCCACATCAGTAAGAGCAGAGAGCTTCAACTTTGGCTTATCCCATCTCATTCTTGGGGAATAGTGTGGCTAGGCAATGAAACACAGTGAAAACCTGTTTTCTTCAGCATCTTCTCTACATTTATCAACCACTTGCTTATACCGTGCCACCAGGACCAGTCTGGGCAAAAGATGCTGCTTGCTGCCTTTGCTGCTTGTCACCTGCTCCCCTCTGGATCCCCCTTCCCTGCCGGGCTGCCCGCCAGCCCCCAAAAAGCATCAACTCTGTCAGGTCTGTGCACCAGCCTGCAAGGGAGACTCTGGTGGAAAGGGAAACTTACAGCTCTTGGGTTTAAATAAAAGTGATTTAATGCCTGTGGTGCCTGCTGGGGCTGGCAGAGGACTTCTGAGCGATGCCACCTGCATGGCTGTGACACGGACAACAGATACATGCTGGCAGGAGGTTCCCACTGTCACCTAGACAAAAGGGTGGTGTCGCAGTTACTGGCTGGGTGACAGCCTTGTGAGAGCACCTTTATAACCCAAAGCCATTTAACACAGCTTTTTGTGAGGCTACAGTAAGGCACGCTCCTGAACCTGGCATTGTCCCCCCAGTAGGCATCTGGGGGGAGCTGCCACTGCTGCCAGCTCTGTTCTTTGACTGCTTACAGCTCAATACAATTGCAACTCCCCTGCAAAGGGTCCCACTGTCCCCCAGACTGATGGGGTGGCAGGGAAGATACGCCAGACCTGTCTCAGAGGTGCACAGTGAAGGGACAAGAGGCTGCAGGCACAAGCTGCCATGCAAAGAAAAGCTTCCACCCCAGAGGTGCTGCAGCCCTGGGTCCGGGCCCACAGGGATAGCAGGGCTCCATTGTTCCCATGCACCTGGCCCTGGCTGTGGGGTGCCTTGGGGCAGCTGTTGGGGCCCCCAGCCCAGCTCTGACTGCGCCTGTCCAGCCATGGCTCACAATTCACTGCCTTTACTGTGGATGAGAGCGGCAGCACAAGCGATGCCTGGCTCTCCTGCTGACTGCCCAGTTTTTTTTTTTTCTCACAACGGCAGCTTTCTCTCCAACAGCTCCCACGTCTGCAGCCGTGGGCTGGCAGCGAGTCAATGCATCCCTGTGTGCATCGCTGCGCAGTGCGGGCCCAGTGCCCAGCTCTGGACACCCCCGCCTCCAGCTGCCATTGGCGCCTTGGGCACTGCGGCAGGGCCTGGGGCTCTCTACCCCTGGGCATAAGAAGCCAGCGAGTCCCCCCGGGGCACCCGGCCACATTGCATCGCTGTGCCACAGCCCTGACACCAGCAGGGAGGTGAGAGGGGCCGGGGGGTGCCGGGCAGGCGCTTGGCTACTGGAGCAGGTGGGCTGCTGCTGCGGGAGGGGTGGCATGGGGAGCACCTTTGCAGCTCTGAGCCGAAATGCTCCTCAGCCTCATGGATGGGAAGCAAGCATGCTGCTGGCAGCTAGCTCAGCCTGGTGCAGGCAGGGCACAGGCATGCAAAGGTCTGTTAGGATGCATGCGTGAAGTGCTTCTGGAATACTTCTTACCTGATTGGAAAGAGTCTTGCAGTTTGGACACCAACTGCTGCATGGTGGGGGAGGGCATCAGCTTGAGAGTCAGGCTGTGGGATGAGATTCAGTACCTTCAGTGTTGGGCATTGTGGTGCTGAAACAAGAGCCAGGCCACAGTGGAGGAGACATTTATCTGTGGGGTATGAACTAATCGAGTGCCAGACAATAAGGCTTCCCCTCCACCCCCAGCATCAGTGCATTCAACAGCTTTTGGGAAGATGGTTTTGCATCTCTCCCTGTTCAATCAGTCTCTTTGGTTTGTCTTTTTGTGAAATCTGCTGGAAATGCTGCAATCTCAATTATTAACATTCCCAAGAGGGTCTCCAGAACAAGTGTGGGAGGAGGGAGGTTAGAGATGTACTTATTTTGTCCTCCTGGCACTCATCAGAACTGGTTCCTGCCTGGCTTCCCCTGAGTGCTCAGTTGGAGATAGGCCTGCAGACAAGAAAGGCAGAGGCAAAAGCGCCTGTGACAGCAAAACCTTTCTGAAGCTCCATGTGCAGAAATGAAACCCCTGCCTGCCCCTCTCCCAAGCAAGGAGAAAAAAGCAATGCGTTAAGCAGCAGGAGCCAAAGAAGAAGTGAAGTGACAACATGCCACCTGCCAGCCAGGTCTGCACATACAGAAAATGCAGCAGCACCTTTCTGGGAGCTGCCAGAGCTTTGCAGCCTCTCTTTGTTTCTCCTGTGGTCTGCCCAAATGGACACCCACAGTGCCAAACTCACATCAGTCCTGTACTGGGCACTCGTGTTGCTGCCCTCCTCTCCTTGAGAGCTCTCGGAGGCAGAGCCAAGGTGTCTTGGGATCTTGCTCCCTGAAATGAGAGCTGCTAGTGGTGCAGCAGCATGTTTCGAGCACAGGGCATTGCTGACACATGAGGGGAGCCCCAGGGTGGCCGTGCTTGCAAAGCAAAAGGCATCGCCAGAGCTTGTCCAGGCTAATGCACCCATCGCTCCCTCTGACCTCAGGGCCACACTGTGACCATGTCTGAGCTGGAGAAGGCCATGATCGCCATCATTGATGCCTTCCACCAGTACTCGGGGAAGGAGGGAGACAAGCACAAGCTGAAGAAATCAGAACTGAAGGAGCTCATTAACAATGAGCTGACCCATTTCCTTGGCGTAAGTATTGCCCTCTGCACAGCATGCCTGGCTGGGCTCAGGGAGCTGCACTGAGCAGCTTCCAGGCTCTGCTAACTCCATCTCCCATGGGAAGCAAGCATAGGGGAAGGGGTTTATTCAAGCAGCATTGTGTTCAACACTGCTCCAGCTCCACAGGAGCAGCAGGTGGCAGGACAAGAGCAACAGCCTGTGTTGGGGGCTGGGGTTTGGGTTGGATATTAGGGAAATTTCCTTCCCTGGGAAGGAGGGACAGCCTTGCCCCAAGGGGTTCAAGATGTCCCTTCCCAGTGGCACAGCTGTGGCTGCAATTCCTGCTTCAGGAGGGCTGCTGTTGCGCAGATGCTGCTGCAGGTGCAGGGCAGTGCCCCACACAGATAGGAAACAGTCACGAGCTATTTGGGATGTGTCTGAACAGAGATTCAGCCATAAGAGCACCTGAGAAGTAGGGATACGTTACTGTCTGGGCCTTGCTCTGATCCTCCCCAGCTTTGGCAGCCTGTTTGTATCCCTTCAGGAGATCAAAGACCAGGAGACTGTGGACAAAGTCATGGAGGCGCTGGACAGCGATGGGGATGCAGAGTGCGACTTCCAGGAGTTTGTAGCCTTCATTGCCATGGTCACCGCTGCTTGCCATGAATTCTTTGAGCATGAGTGAGCTGGTGGGAAGCAGGCAAGCACCTCCTGCTCATGCCAGAGAGATGCAGAGTAGCACCACTCCTCTGGGAAAAAGACTGGGTGCTATTAGGGGCTCTTTGGAGTTAAGCTTGTGCTAGACTTAAGCAGCTTATTAAGTTCTGTGGCTTTGTGAACAAGAAACATCCGCACAGCTCAGGAAAGCCTATCGGCCAGTGCCCACCTGGCTGGATGCAGTGTGCAAATGCTTTGTCTCAAGCTCCTTCCCTGCTGCTGAATGCAAGGGAGGTGCACGGGGCTGGTGGCAGGCGGACACCGTGATCCAAACTTGCTTGCAAAGGGAAAAGGGAAATTCAAGGGCTGAAGTAGGAGGTGATACAGAGGGGCTGGTTACAGAAGCCTGGTTCTGAGCCCACTGGCCTGAATGGAAAGGCTCCTGTTGATTCCTGTGGGCTCTGACCACCCTGTGCATTGTACTAACCCAGGCAGCACAGCCCCTGTCCCATCACAGGGGCTCAGCAGAGCCCATGCATTTCTTGGCAAATTGAGACACCCTTGGCTTGAAAGGCAAAGCATAACCATCTAACAGCCCAGGCTTTTCTCTTGTCAATGAATCCTCCTGCTTTTAGCAGCCTGCAGAACTGGAAGCGGAAGCATATGAAGCTCCTGGGCTGGGGACAGCTTCTGGGCCTGGGATGTGCCTTGGCAAGGTCTCCAGGCTCAGTCAGAAGGGAAGGGGGAATCCAAACCAGTGTGACCACAGTGCTTTAACACAGGCCAGGCACAGCCTCCAGAGTGTGCGGAAATGGTGAGAATAAAATGTTGTTTTGGTCTCTGGGCCGCAGTTGGTCTCTGGTGAAAAATGTGTCCTTTTGTCCCAGCTGCATGCAGCTCCCTGGCTGCCCTGCACTGTCAGAGGAGAAGGCTGGAGGATGCAGCCTGAAGCACTACTACAGCTCATGCCCCTGGGTTTCTTGTTGGGCACCAATGATTCATCTCCTCCCTGACATCATTATGGCTGGCCAGACAGCTCAAAGCTGTCGGCACCACCGTGCTCCGCCTGGCTGTCCAAACTGGCAGATGTACCTGTGAGGCCGAAGGAGTGCACTGCAGCTCCGCAGAGCTGCTGCTGTTCAGGATGTGTCCACTGCTGCCAAGGTCATCCAGGGGCTCGCACTGGTGAGCCTTTGCAAAGCCAAAGCTAAACCTAGGAAATTTCCCCAAAGCCTATGCTCCTGCCTTTTTCAGTCTGCACTTGCTGTCCAGTTCAGCAGTACCTGTGAGTTAGGCATTCATGGCTAGCAACATCTATAGTGACAAATTCATGACAAAGATGCCTGCAGATGTTGCTTTTACCTCATTCCACATTTCATAATGATTTCATGTGCAAAATGACATGTCTTCAGACAGGGGCCATCTTGCTGTCCTCATCTGCCTCCCCCAAGCTGTGAAAGGGGACATTCAGGCAGAGACACGCATACAAGAAAGACAACATCTTGTACTCCATTTATAATTAAAAAAGCAGTTTTGCCATCCCAGGGTAGTGCTCATTTGTTTAGAACTTGTTTAGCATCCAAGTTACTTCCACCACATTCTTAACACCCTCGTCCATTCTCAGTTGAGCTGTTTCTAACACTTGTACGGACCCAAGGCAGCATGTGAGGACAACGAATGGGGACACTGTCTGTCCCAGTGTCCCCAAGGTTAGGCAGGGTAGACAGGACTCTCATGACCTTCTCTTGAGCCTGAACCTGAGTTCAGCAGAGGGGTCAGGTGCTTCAGCACAAGGGTCTGCTGCTGAAGCTGTCTGGCAGGTCTCCAAGTCCCACCTGCCTTCCACCCCACCACACCAGCAGTGGTCACATGGATGAGGAATCCTTCCCCAAGACCGAGCCTTTTCAGCAGCTCTGCACAGCACTGCAGCAGCAAAGAGCTACGGGTGTTAACACATGACTGTGTTACTGGGCAAGCTGTCCCGTCCCTTGGCATGTCTTTCTTTGAGGTGAGCACTCTGACTGCCAGTGGTGCAGTACGTGGTGCTCAGGCTAGTGATTCCTGGACAGGAGTGGGACTGGGGAAGAGTCCCCAGTCAGCAAGGAAAGCAGAGCTTTCCTGAAGTGAAATTCTTGAAACAGAGACTGCATGGTCACAGGCCTCAGCGTCACTCTGTCTGCACAGCAGCTCTGCTTCCGTTCTGTCCTGCTGCTCTCTGATACAGGTGGTGCCTCAGCTCAGAGCGCCAATTGTGGGGACACCTGTACACTGGAGTGGTGGGGGAGGCAGGCAAAGCAGTTTGGGCAACACCAGCCCAAGCATATAGCATGAAGTGCCTCTGCCAACACCTCACCACTGCCAATCCCTCCTGCACGCTGCCCCCTCACACACACAGGCACAGGCAGCAACCCACAGCACCTCTGCTAACACCCTGGGTCCCCACAGACCGTGCAAGCCCCTGTGTCCAGCCTACAAAAAGGATGCTGCCATGCCAACAAGGGGTTTGAGTAGCACTGCAAGGGGCTCAGAACTGTGGCGAGGCTTTCTGAGGAAAATCTCTCAAGCCTTGGGGCTGACCAAGGAGCAGGTATCAGAGCTTTGCAAGGCAGACATCATAGCCAGCTCTGAAGAACGCTCAAAAGGCTTAAGCAATTCACTAACCTCCCAGCAGTGACAGGCTAGATACTTGTCCTGGTTTCAGCTGAGACACAGCTAATTTTCTTTCTAGCAGCTGGTATAGCGTTATGTTTTGGGATCTAGTATGAGAAGAACATTGATAACACGCTGATGCTTTCAGTTGTTGCTAAGTAGTGTTTAGAAAAGGAGGTTTCAGCTTCTCATGCCCAGCCAGCAAAAAGGCTGGGGGGCACAAGAAGTTGAGGGGACACAGCCAGGGCAGCTGACCCAAAGTGGCCAAAGGGTTATGCTGTACCATGTGACATCATGGCCAGTATATAAACTGGGGGGAGTTGGCCAGTGGGGGCATATCACTGCTTGGGAACTAACTGGGCATCAGTCAGTGAGTGATGAGCGATTACATTGTGCATCACTTGTTTTGTGTATTACAAACCTTTTATTATTATGACTGTCATTTTATTATTGTTGTTATCATTATTATTATTTTCTTCCTTTCTGTTCTATTAAACTGTTTTTATCTCAACCCACGAGTTTTACTTTTTTTTCCCCTGATTCTCTCCCCCATCCCACTGGGTAGTGGGGGAAATTGAAGTGAGTGGCTGCATGGTGCTTAGCTGCTGGCTGGTGTTAAACTATGACAATACTTGAGTGCTAGTCCTGACACCACTGGTTTTCAGGCTCTGGCAGGGATGGTTCGCTCTTCAGGAAGGGAAGGTGATAGGCTAATGATATTAAATATTTTTTAGTTATGCCCCCATCCCAGCCAACATAATCAGCCTGCTGGATACCTGATGTGTGTGTGCTCTTAAAACACCTCACTGGCACTAGTTAGGTTGATCTGACCTCTTCGTTGACCCCAGGAGAGCTCAGAAAATCCACATTTTTGGCATTAGTGCAGACTAGCATGTGACAACCCACAGAAAGGCTGGTTTTGTAACATGGAGCTCTGGGGTCTGTGCCGTGGGACTCTCAGGGTCCTGGAAGGTTCCCCGAGGATGAAACAGCAGCATTACACTAGCAGCGCCTACCTGACATTTGGACACATTTGTCAGTTATGCTTTTGACTCCCTATAGAAGATGCAAGCGAATTTCCCACCAGGAAGGGCACCAATGGATAGTTTCTAATACTAAATGCCCTGTCAGGACAAGAACTGTTTACCAACAGTACTAAAAGTGAAACAAAGAGAAGAAAGTACACCAACAGGAGGAGCCTGAGACATTTCACAGACTCGAATTAACTTTGCAAACTAGAAAAGTGACAGATGGGGGCAGATTTAGCACATAAATGCTGAATTATAGCTCTGCTGAATTACATTTTCATAATTTAAAATGCTACCACTACTTTTTTGCTCTGGGAGATTGGAATCTGCGCTTTTACTCTCTCTCCAGATAATTACAGGTGAAGCGCATATGTGAAAGGGAACCCTTTCTCTGGATAAGACACAAAATCACCCGCACTGGAAGAGCACTTACCCCACAAAAATGTTCTTCCATGTAAGATCTAATCTTACTGGGAGTGCTGAATATTGCAGTTAGCACATCTGAAAAAAATATTCTTCATCTTGTTAACTGTCAATAGGATATGAATTCATGCCGAATCATTCAATAGTAGAGTTCATGTGCTGGCAGCAAGAAAAATAATTTATCTTAAAACAAAATATGCTTTTTCCACAAATCAAATGCGGACTTTTACAGACCCCAGAGAAGGAACATTCCTGACCTTGTTGGATGGAGTAAAGCAATTGTGTGAACAAAGCACTGTGCTGCTGGGGTGCATCTCCTATGCATTCAGAACTCTGTGCTGCAAGCTGTGACGGCACTGAGAGGTAGGTGCTCCTCCATCCTGGCAGTCTAGTGACATGGAAGCATATTCCTGCTCCCTCTGCACATTAAGCTGAAAAATACATTTCAAAAGAAAGTGGCAGCATTTCTGTGAGTGATCCACAGACTGAATTTGTTCCCCCTACCAGATATTAAATCTAAAGGATTTGCCTGGCCTTACTTACTGTACTGCAACAGTCAGGGCATTAGAGCATATTTTCATTTTTTCCATTCTGAAATAGTCTTGACACTGGATTTTACTGTACAAAGTCTGAGTTCATCCTGCATCCCAAACAGTGCAGACTTCTGATTGCAGGGGGGCAGGCAGCTGACAGAGCAGGAAACTAGAAGAGCAAAATGGGAACCTTTTTAAACAGAAGAAAATAAAACACCTCCAAAACTATTAAGCAGCAACATAAAATTGATCTTTAAAAAGCCACTTCTACATTTTCTTGCCACTGAAATTTTGATTCTCCATGTAGGCATGCCACATTACAAGTATAGATACAACCACCCTGGCACTGTTGTCCATGTTTGGTGGAGAAAAATGCTAGAAATAAAACCAAATTGTTATTTTGCAGTTACCTTTGCAAGCTAAGTTTTAACAAATGCTAGGAAATTAGCAAATCTTTTTCACTTCCGTAAGCAAACTTTTATGTTTAGGTGAGAACAGTATTAAAAAAAAAAAAAATGACTGGAGGAAAGATAGTGGTGTTTATTATTTTAATTACATGTACTGAAATACAAAAAAAGATAGAACTCTGCTTATATGGCACTGGCATAACCAAAGTGGAAATAAAACGCAGTGTGTCTAGTTCCTCCTAAACAGCACAATTGGTCACAAAACAAAATCTTAAGACTGTAGCAAAAATTTACATTAGTATTTGCCATGACAAGAAACTCTGGCTTAAAAACATCATTTGAAATATCTGACCACGTAAATACTTAAAGTATATTAACCAGCTAAATATAAACATCAGTTCAACAATGAGTTATATCTTAGCATACCCATTATCAAGTAAATCCTGAAGTGCAAAAAGAAGAGAATTACATAATGCAGTTTTTTTAGCTGTAATTTAGTTCTTAGATGTAATCCAGCTTTATCATCTACTAACATGATTTCTGGCCTGATACACTGCAATAAATTAAATGTACAAGCTTTTGAAAAATTTCTTTTTGGCCTTAAAACAGAGTTGTGAATATGCTATAGAACTCCCTCGCCCAAATATCCTTAAAGTGCATAATATGTGTTTTCACACAATGGCAGTGATAAAGTGTTAAAAAAATCAGGGACTTGGTACAGAAAATGAGGAATGTGCACTTAAAATGAACTCACTGATTCCTTTTTTCTGCTATAATAAATTCCTGGGTAACAATAAGTGATAAGTAAAGGCGTAAAGTAGCCTCATAGTAGTGTTCCTAGAATGACATAAAGTTTATAAAAAGTCAGTACAAAGTGCTGGCTCACAAAGAACACTGCTGCAATAAAGGTAGTTCTATTAATGTTTGCAAAGTTAATTAGTGCTCACTGGAGTCCGATCTCACACCCCAGAATAAATCTGAAGCACTCCACTTCGACAGCAAACCTTTTTGTGGCACCTGGCCTCATTCCCTCAGTGTGGTGACTGGCCAGCGAACCAGGTACAGCAATTTGTTAATTCAGGAGATGGGGCTTAGAATTCCCTTGTTACTATATTTTACATTCCCAAAAGATCAGGTCGGGGAGGAAAAAAAAATTAAAAAAAAAAATCATTCTTGTATCTTTAGTACAAACCAGGATTTCAAATGTAAAACTTAGTCAATATAAGATGAATTACAGATTTTTGACACCTGTCTTCTTTAGTTTTGAGAAAGATGAGTTAAGTTGCTTTGGCAATAAAACCTGCCGTGCTTTAAATGCGCTTCGCACACAGCATTATCTGGATGCTAAGTACCATGCCTTGTTGTAATTAACAGTGAGAAAAACCAGAAAAGCCTCAAAGATACTATCTTCTTGCTATATACAGTGCTTTTAAAAACAAATCATGTTTTGCAGGATAAATTCCTGCTTGTTTCCAAAACCCACTGTTGTTACAAATCTATTTTCTGTAGGTGCACCATGTCTCTTGCCTCTTCAAACAAAACCTTTGCCTTCATTTAAGAAGCTACAACTTAATTTATTTCCATATACAAAGAAGCATCCCTCTTTCAATCTGTGTAAAAGCAGGCGCATTGGTGAGGAACCCCCTGGAAGTCCATGTTAGAAAATGCTGCTGACATGAAACAAAACCACCGGGGCCCATGAACAGGGTGGAATCCCCCTGTAACCATGGAGCATTCTGCATACCACACTGACTGCGGGGACCCTCAGCAGACTTTTGGATATCTGCTGTGCCCCAGAGAAGTGTTTGCATTGAACCTTGCGTCAGAGAAAGAATTCCATTTGGAAACATGCTCTGGAGTAATGCTGGTGCAGCATGTCATTTTCTTTTGATAAAAATTAAACCAGACACTCTACCTTCCGTGAGCCATGTTGCAGAGGGCCAGGAGCAGTTTTTGTTTTAATGACTTTTACAGCCTTTCTGCCTGCTGCTGCTTTGGGTCAGCCTGGTGAGGTTGCTCGAGGCTGTCATCTTGGTGCTGCTGTTTCTGCTCCCGCTTTTTCTTCTCTGCCAGTGCTTTTGCCCTGGTGGTCATTGGCCTGGGTCTAGCATCAGGCCTCTCTTCATCCTGTTGGTGCTTTTTACAATGTTTTTCAAAGGTAGAAATTTTGGCATACGTCCGGTTGCAAACCAAGCAGTGGTATGGCCGCTCCCCACTGTGTGTTCTCATGTGGAGCTGGAGGTAAGAGGACCTGGAAAAGGCTCGGCTGCAGACTGAGCAGCGGTGAGGCTCGCGCGCCTCATGGGTCTTCAGGTGCTGCTTGAGGGATGAGGCCTGCTTGAAGGCCTTCCCGCAGGTGGAGCACTTGAAGTTCCTCTCGCCCGACTCGAGAAGCTGGTGCGACACGAGGTGGGCGGAGGAGCGGAAGTTCTTCCCGCACTTGTCGCACGTGTAGGGCCGCTCACCGGTGTGCAGGCGGACATGGAGGACCAGCCCGGCCTTCTGCGTGAAGGCCTTCTCGCACTGCAGGCACTTGAAAGGCCTCTCGCCCGTGTGCACGCGGCGGTGGGTCGCGAGGTGCGAGGCGCGCCCGAAGAGCTTGCCGCAGTCCTCGCACTTGAAGGGCCTCTCGCCGGTGTGGATGGCCTTGTGGCGCACCAGGTGGGAGGACTGGAGGAAGAGCTTCCCGCAGACGGGGCACTGGTACTTGCGCTCGCCCGTGTGGGAGCGGAGGTGGAGGGCGAGGTGCGAGGAGGAGATGAAGGCCTTGCCGCAGAGCGGGCAGGCGTGGGGCCGCTCCCCCGTGTGGGTGCGCTTGTGGAGGACCAGCCCCGAGGAGAGGGCGAAGGCCTTGGCGCAGACGGGGCAGCGGTAGGGCTTCTCCCCGGTGTGGACCCGGCGGTGCTTGGCCAGGGCGCCGGCCTGCGCGAAGGCCTTCCCGCACTGCTCGCACCCGTGGGGCCGCTCCGCCTCGGCGGCGAGCGCCAACACCCGCCGACCGGGCCCGCCCGGCGGCCCCGCCGGCACCATGGCGGCGGCGGCG
>JANZLQ010000001.1:9748634-9771473 GCA_026212715.1 Elanus axillaris
GGGCCCTGGCCCGCGCGCATGCGCCGCCGGCGCGCGGGGGGTGACGTCGGGAGGCGAGGGGCTGGCCGCTCGGGTGCGCCGGCGTCGCCATCTTGTCGCTCGGCGTGTCCGGGCGGGTTACAGGCTGCCAGCTAGCCGGCTCCTCTCCCTCCAGGGAGGGCTTACAGCGGCTCCGGGGAGCACCCCCGATACGAGGCAGCTCCCTGTACTGGCGGTACAGCTGGCTCCCCTCCCGCCTGTCTCCCCAGGGCGCTGACCTAGCGGGGCTTTCTGTCGAGACACCCTTGGCTTTGCTGCGTGAAATAAGCAGCCCCATCCTGAGGGGAGGGATGTTGCACACACGCCTGCCCCCAGCTGGGCTCCTTATCGCCAAGTTTAGAAAACTCCGTGTATGGCAGGTGCTAGTTCTGGGTGGGGAGGTCCCACACAGGTCAGGGCACCGCAAAGAGAACTTACATTTGGGCACTGAAAATACGGGAAAGTCAGGAACGTCCAGGCTTTGAGGATGTGCAATTGCTTTAATTGTAAAGCAACTGTAATGAAATTTTGCAAAAAAAGCTCTCTAGGCGTTAAACTGTCCAAAACAGATGAAAACCGTGTACTGTAAAGAAGCTTAAGTTTTTGATTGAACAGCGTAATTTTCAACATTGAGCAAGTCAGGTGTTCAAGAGCTGTTTTGAAATGTTTAATGTGCTTTTTGTTTCAGATTGACCTTACAAGGCAACTTGTCTCACTGTCATCAATTATCTCAATACAAAAATCTTACAATGCTTTATTTGCTAAAAAACTACAACATTAAAATTGGGGTTAGGTAGTTCTTTCCTTTTGTCAGCTGTTTTGTTAAGAGGAGCGTCCCGTAGTCCACAGCTAGAGGTTGCTGTACTTAAACAATAAGTTACACAAGTTCTGTACATAATTACAGTCAGAGTATGCAGCTGTATAATACACCACAGACAAACACCATGAGGGCAAAGAACTACTATATATGAAAGCTTTTTGTTGAAGATTTTATAGTTTATTTTACCAAGAGTCCATTTGATATCCTCGTATCAGGAGACTGACATCCATCTTTCTTAGGCACTGATCCAGGCAGAATTGCCTTGCAGAAAAACCTGGCTCTTTTGCCAAACTCATTATTAAAAAAATTTTATGTAGCTCAAAGTCTTTAACAACTCTATAAAAATAATTATTTGCTAGTCTCGTGCTTACCTTCAAATACATGAAGTATTTGAGTAACTTCACATTCTCGTTCTGAATTAGGTTCACTGCAGTATTAGATCAGGCAGAAACTTCAAAACCTTAATTAGTCAAGTGTGACTCAACCAACTGGATACTTCAGCTTGAACAAAAAAGTCTGTCTAAATACAACACTAAAAAAACTGAAAGTTTGTACCACAGTAGACCAAGCTAACTAACACTGAATATCTTTTCCATGGTGGAAAAAAAAAAATCACTATTTATAAGTTTTAGCACAGGATATTCAGGGAAAACATATTGTAAGACCATGCTTTGTAAACATTTCTACGAATCATTCAGAGACTATTGGCTTTGGAATGAATTTTCAAATACTTGGCGTTACGCAGGGCAGTAATTAACAGCTAATGCTATGAAAAGAAGCAACTTTAACATGGAAGTTACGACAGCAAGAGCAGTAAAGGCTCCTGTATCAAGTAGTTAAAACTGGATATTAATTTATATTTTATTATAAAGTTTATAGCATTACAGAGTCCAGGATGGCACGATAAGTAACCTTGTTACAGTTGCAGTGTTTGTTTTTGCTTGGTACAAAAAAGCTGAACAGCAGCATAACTGTTGTTATATTGAATCCGGGACTGGAATGAATTTATTTCTTCTGAATAGGGATGAGTCAGTGATTCAAAATACAAAGGCTGCATTTTTAAATCTCAAATATGTGCAAAATTCCTTTCAGTACAGTAGAGAATATGGTAGAGGTGTGTGCAATCTTGAAAGTTACGTCCCAACCCAGATACTGCCAATATATTGCAAACAATCACATGGAGGGTGAACTCTGAATGGTTACTCGCAACTTTCACTGTTATTTCCAAGAGTCCTCCTCACAGCTGGTGTTCTCTCCCCACCCCGCTTTATGTCCTTTTATGCAGTGCATCAAGTACTGACATTCATAATTATTGTAAAAAAACCATTGGTCCATGACAGTTCTAATAAGCTTCCTTCAGGAATTCCAGTAAACTCTCCATCCTAAGACAGCTGTAACTGTTACAATGGATTTATGAAAGCAAATGCAATCGGAGAGATGAAGGTCTGTGAAGATTAGTATCTCCATTTTCCTAAGGTGTTCAACAGCTTTTAAAAACACAGAAAATTGATTCCAATGTTATTATTCAGAAAGTCCCTTGATTTTGGTGCTTTAGCCTTGATGCGATTTTCTGTTTTCACATGTTGTAGGCAACATAAATAGGATCCAACTGGTCAGCTAAAAATCCGTCTCTCAAGTGCATTCGTTGTTTCTCACCACGGGAGTTGATAGGAATAACACCGGGGTCCACAATGACTACAACACCTACTATGAGATAATGCTCTTCCAGAACCACATTCGTTACCAGCGCAACCAGGTCTAATGCTTCTTGTTCTGAGCCTTCCAACTCCACAACCACCACAAGCAAGTTGGTCCATGTAAACACAGCACTGTCGGCATGATACAAATATTAATGGTGAGGAAAAAAAAAACATATTCACAGGAAGCTAGTTATCAGAGAGACCCACTGGAAATAAATTTTGTAAGGACTTGAACAATGTAAGAAATGAGAACAAGTGATACAATAGTAATGTGAAAATATTCGTAAATCAAGAGCTATTAAAGCTGTAACTTCCTGGGATATTCTCTGCCACTTGTTTTTTAATTGTTCATGTACAAAATACAAGTAGGTCTTTTTCTCTTATTTGTACATAATCATATTTAAATTCCTTTGCATTTATGTATTAAAACAGGAACCATTAAGATTTCACATTCAGTGTGTGCATACTTGATATTAATGTAAATCTTCAGAGATTATTAAAGAAAAGACAAAACCTCCCAAAGCTTACAAGTAAACACTACCACTCTGAGACTGAAGAGCACCTACTGCCAAATGGTACATATCATCCATCAGGACCAAAGGAGAATAATATATGTTAGATGGTAACATTCAAGAAATCCTTGAGATGTGTTTGCCACATCCAAGTGCGTACATTCTGACACAGCCAGGGAAGTAAACAATACAACTTGCAAGTGCTCTGCTGCCCTGTTCATGCCCTGCCCTCCCTGTCTTTCAGACTATGAAGATCAAACTCTGATAAAAGTGGGGGAATTTTTTTGAGTGGTGTTGGCAGGGGAAAGACGGCATTATATTTCAGTTACTCTCGCTGCAGTAGTTTCTAAGCAAAGTTTTGGTGAGTTCACTCTCAATCTAGCATGCTGTTCTACAGTGCTTGACTTCTGCTGCTTTAGAAGGAATAAAAGGATATAGAAAAGTAATACTGAGGCTCTTACCATTCTGCAATGCTCTTATGTGCTCTTATTACAGAGGTCTCTATATCAATGGGATGGTATCTCATTCCTCTGAGCTCCAGTGTTTCATCCAAAGAGCCTACCACATACAGGGCATCATGCCTCTCTGCAATATAGCACAGACATTTAAAACACCATCAGCTCTACAGAACAAGTATGGTCATTTGTACGTGCTTATTCCTGATGTTCCAAGATGTTCCTGGTGCTTCCTAGGAGAGTCTATAATACACATCAAGCTCTACCATTAGAAAAGAATTAAGAGGTCATGTAGCACTTCTGCCTATTGACTCAAAGCAAATGAAATGAGATTAAAAAGAATTTCTAGGTCATCCAATTCTACCCTTTCTCTCACACAATGCAATCTCAGTTCATAAACCAAATCAAAATCCATTGTTAAAGCATCCTTTTGTCCCACTATTCTTACCAGAGAACTTCTCTGATCAATAGGAAGTTTTCCAATTTCCAAATTTAACTTTTTTTTCTTTTTGAAATCAGCTTATACCCACTTGTCCTCATGCCAGCAATATTCTTTTCAGCTTCTTAAGTTCCTCAATTAATACACTGAGAACAACTCTATCCCATCCTCAGCCTTAGCTTTGCTAGGTTAAATAAGTAAAGCTGTCATAGACCCTTCTAGAAGGACACACTCTCCACATTGCCACATTCATCCTTTAACTCTGCTCAGTTCAAGAACAGTTTGCACCTATTTTATAATTCTACTCAATCGTGTAACTTGAGACAAAAAGCATGCTGGGAAGCGGCACTGTATTTTATGTATACTTCATACGTTAATTCACCATATGTAGCTTCTCAAATGCTGACAAAGGACAACTGACATTGTTCCACAGTGATCTCTATGATACATGATTTTTCAGAAAGCTACAGGGCACAAAAACTTGCTACAGTAATGTGGTGCCTTGCCACCTGCAACTTCTCTTTGTGAATGTCTGCTCACGGATTCCAATTACTGTCAACTACCAGCCTTCTCAAGGACAGGGAGCCTCTTCACTTTGAACAGCAACAGAAGGACAATTCTATCAAAGCATCCTGTGCAGAACCTTGCAGCAGTACAATGTGCCCTGGTGGTCAGGTAACTACCCTAGAAAATCAGAGAGGAGGAAAGCAAGGGAAGCTTAGAGCACCTTGGTTCAGTGTTCTTTTGTTGTGCTCTACCAGCTCTGAAGTGGAAGACAACATGCATTAAAAGCTTTTTCAGGGAGCTGGATCTACATTACATCAGCTCCCACATTCCTTCAGGAATAGCAACTCAGGAGGGGCTGGGCAACACAGAACTACTCAGTGTACTAAGTAGATTGAATGGGTGGAGAGGCCTGGTGCCAAGAAAGGACCCTTCTGGGTAGCGGCGGTAGCTGTGGGATATGGATACCACCCATCTCTTATGAAGATTGTTTCTATACCCAAATTCACCTTTTGCTCTCTGATGGCACTCTGACTGTGGAAGAGGGAGGCCTGCAGGACGGAGCTCTCAAGGAGATGGAATTGAGTGGGCTGCAGGGATTTCTCCAGCCAGAGCAATAGCATCCACCTCTGCTGCTCTCAAGAGCCCCAGGGAGACTGAAGAGCACGCCAGCACAGTAGACTGGAGGACGACCCTCTCTTAGTGACTAGATCCAACAGTGTTACATCACACTGTTTCTAAACCCTGGACTGGTATCCGCTGCAACAGATGGGGTAGCTCCTCGACAAAAGTCTGTACCTTCAACAAATTGCTCTCCTCACTCACTCTTCTTCCTTCACATAACAGAGGACTAAAAGTAGGATGGACATGCATGGTGTCCCCCAAACAGACACTTATGCTCCAGAAGTGAGAACACTGCTTTTCTGTCTTGTACCATGAAGGACTACAGGAATGTAAAAGGTGTCTGTGAACCTCCTATAATTCATTATCCAGTTACAGCAATGAGCAGACACTGACACTATCCATGCAGATAACATCATTCATTTAAGTTCAATCACAGACAATGAGCAATATACATTTGCTAATAAGTTATAAGCAAACTCCTTTTCTTAGGATGTTTAGAGAGAACTTTTTTTTTAAATGTCTGATAATCAAGAGTTAAACCTACTCCATATTCTGTCTCAACAGTAAAAGGAGCAGTTTTTCTTCCACTTGTTTCCATTTCTCAAGTCTAAATTTCCATATCGTGGCTTTGATTGAAAAAATGAGATTAACAATTTATTTTCTATACTGGAAAAATTATGGAGAAGTTACTCCTCTAGACCTTCAACTTCTGAAAGGCTGTGAAATTACTGGTATTTCTGCATGTCCTAAAACTGCTGAATGACAACACTATTTGTATTCTCTAGATCAGTGCTGAAATACTGCATCCTGTCTGTAAGGAAAGAGGTTCAGAAGAAAAGTGAGTAGAAAGGCTCTAGTGCTTCTAACAAATGTGCTCATATTATTATTTTGTCTAAGTGGAAATAAAGGAAGATGAACATGGTTTCTAAATCTGTCAAAAGGGCATTATGAATTTCTCATTTTGCATGATTGCCCAGTATCATTATAATCAATGAATATGTACACAGTAATGATTCCTGTTACATCCAGCACTTTTCTCTGATGGAAGTCAGGATAAACTTGGAGGACAGCTTACTCTTCACTACCCCAAGGAATTTCAAACACATGCTTCTGTAAGTACATTTGTTTTCTCTCACCTCCACTAGCATCAGTAAGTTCTGTTCTGCGCAGAAAGCCAAGGTACCCAGTCCGAGCCCATACAGTCTGAGTGTCTCCAAAACTCAAGCGAGCAGTAAAGTGATCAGCGTGCAGTGCTTCTTCTCCATACACTGTGTAGTAACCAGTAGCATTGTGCGGACTACTCACCCATATCTAGGGGATAAAAAAAAACCCAACAAAACAAAAAGGAATCATTGCCCTATAAACATAGGTTATTTTGCCAGAGCCAGGCAGCATCATTTATTGATTTAAAAGATCCATTCCACTGATAGTTTTGTTGCTCCTGAAACACCAGTAGTTTTATTAAAATAATTCATTAACTTCTGCCTCACAGAAAATGACCAGGAAAAAGGAGTAAAAAGGAGTTTTATATATATGTAATTGGGGATGGTAAAGAGGAAGAATGAAGTAGGCATTTGGCTTACTGGAAATGAACACCTGTTAACTTCTATTAGTTGGGCATGTTAGTATACAAAAATCTAGATGTACATAAAAAAAGGATTAAACCAAACAGCAAATTACTTCACTACTACGTCCACTGATGGGAGTACATAAGATATTCATTGCCTCTTTCTAGCTGCCAGTTGGACACAGACTAGTCAACTGGTATCACCTGGCACTGGCATGCAGTAGTTTGGCAGAGGAGGGAGGAAACCATGCAGACATACGTACAAGCATGCAAACAGTTCCAACTCTCTGTAGAGTTCATTCGCTTGCCACATTATCTGGCTGTCCCACTAAGAGACAGGCATTTATCTAAAATGATTTATCTATATATTAAATTGCTGCTGATATACAAAGTACAACAGCATCAAAGCTTTACCTCTCCTAAATGCGAGTCTCCCAGGGGTCCCTTGGTTTCCGTGTGTGCTATGATGACCTTTACCCCTGGAAGAATCTTGAATAAGAAGCAAATAGAAGTTAAGAGAACTTGAACTGATCAAAAGGAAAGTTAATAATGCAGAGGCCCAGAAGTCAACAGCCTGTGCAATTCTTCCCTTTCTAATCCTTTCTGCACCACAGATATACCAACCATTTCTTCTTACCAAGTTGTTTAATCATTTAAACTCTAAGCAGATATTTTGAAGCTTCAGAGTTGAAGTTTGTTTCACACTTGAAAAATGCCTTCCACATGAAGGCCTCTGATTTTTTCAGTTGTAGCAACACATCCTATTGCTTCACTTCATGCATCTGGCCTCATTTTAACTAGCTGATCATTTTATGCTCTCTCTAGTGCCTCTCCTAGGTATACTGTGATTAGTGAAGCTTATTGCACACATCCTGTGCTGAGATCCAGCTGAAGCAGCTCACCACCCACGTAAGGGTCATGCGGAGGAAGGATTGCTCTCAATCTCTCACCTTCCCAGACTCCATAAGCGGCAGACTGTGTGGAGAACCTCTCTCTACCAAACGCACCCTGAGAAAGTAAAAGAATACATTCGTACAAGGATTTATGAACTTAAATAGAAGTTAAAAAGATGTGTTCCAGTATATCCACTGTTATCCTATGCTTAGCTGCACTGACCAAACTGTTATGCCAGCCAATTACGCACAGTTATTCACAACGCAGTAAGACAGTTAAAGAGTTTCTAGCTGTCTTCAAGACTTCCATATTAGCATTCCATACACCACACTTCTTTTAAGAATCAGAAACTCAGCTCTCTGGAAAGATAAGTAACTTCTTCCAACAGAGCTCTAAGGTTGCAGTTCTACCATCATTTTAAATTCACCTTGTTTGTTGGGACTCTCCTGGACCTCTGCTTGCAACACTGAACCATAGCAGAGTATCAAGTAGGAATTACAAAAAGTGAAGAGCAAGCAGCTTAAATGGAATTAAGTGACACCAGGCAGCCCATTAGTAGCATAATTTATGAAGACAGCACATTTACAGAAGGAACAAGAACGGAGTGCAGTAGGAGAGGCGTAAAAGAGAAGAGGCTCCTATACATTATGTCATATTACACTATACCTACACCCATAGGCTAGAACTAACACAGTGGCAGATTTGAGGCTATGGCCAAACTTGTTTTTAACAGGAATATATACACCATGCAAGTCATTAAATAAGGAGAAAATAACTGTATTTTACACTGGTCTGTTCAGATGCTAAATTGGGGTCATGCAAATGATAGTGAATAGCTTGTCTTCTAACAGCTAAGATTTAAGCTTGCAAAAATTAGAGATGAGTAGTTACAAAAGTTGCCAGTTAACATAAGCTCCTAATTTATCAATTAAAAAAAATAAAGCAAATGCACCAAGTCTTGATATTATGTTTCTTAAAATAAGTACCCAAACAAATACATATATGCATGTACCCTACTAAACTTACAGTCTGAACTTGGTGTGGCCAGCACTTGTATTAACTAAGATAACTGAGAGACAAGTTAATACAAAAATTACGACTACAGAATTAAGTCTGACGGAATGATGTATTCTTGGCAAGTTTCCAGATGACATGTGTGTATGTCTGTGTGTGTGTGTTTTGATATGCTGTAGTACAGGCATGACATCAATTTATTGGATCTTGGAAGGCTGAGGGAATTGAGTTGGTTTGATCTGAAGAAAAGAAGAAAAACAAAAAAAGACTAAGGGGAACTAATTGCACTGTTTCCACTACCTAAAGGATTGTTACAGAGAAGATGGAGCCAGATTTCTCTGAGTCGCCCACTCTAAGGAGAAGAGGCCAGGGACTTAAGACGCAAGATGGGAAATACCAGTAAGGAAAACTTTCCCAGAGCGGGGTGTCAGTCTCAGCATATACACCCGGAGAGGAAGATCTGCATTCTTGCAGATTTTCTGTACTGAACTGGTCCTGGCCCTCAGTAACCTGAAGAAGCCTTGAAGCTGGTCCTGCTTTGAGCAGGAAGTTGCATGAGGGATATCCAGAGATCCTGCCCACCCTAACAGTTTCTGTGATTCTGTGACTAACCAGCCAGTTGGCAAAGTCACCTTTTGCTAATGGTATGGTTAGGTAAGAAACAGCTAATGAGTCTAGGTTATATAGGACTGATGAATAGACAGCAAGTTAGGTGTGGGTCTAGAAAGGAACAGCAGAACAAGTGATGGAGGAGGAGATGCTGGACCACTTTTAGCACACAACTGTCATTCTCTAGGGTAGGGTTCCATGTATATGACGACGAGGGATTAGCTGCTGCCAAGAATATTTCAACAAACCAGTGCAATGCAATGAGGCTGAACTTTCTCCTCTACAGTCATTAAATAGTTAATGTTTTAACATAATCTGTACCTGTCATGTCGAAGTGCTCTCATATCTACATAGACCGTTGTTGGATCTGGTCCTGCTGTTCCCTAAGAATAAGACGGAAGAAAGAAATTCAACAGAAGCCAGAAAATCCTGCTTTCATTCTCACAGCCACATAAATTCACAAATTCCTTTCCCTTTTTTACTGACAAAAAGTACTACCCTAATCTACCAGAAATATAGTAAAATATCCCCCCTTTCTAGAGTGACTGCCATGAAGCTTTGATGTTTTATGGAATCAGTAAATGAATGCACAAGTGAAGTATGTATTATACAGGTAAGTCTTAGAGGTTTTAAAAATTTAAAATTTAAAATTTAAGTTTTTAAAATTTTATTTTGGTAAGCACCTCCTCTAAAAACTACATAGCAAGTACAAAGCATGTAAGCATAAATCCATGTGGGCCTAAGCCCTTTCCCAAAGCTCAACTGTTCTACTTTATAACAGTTTTGTCAACTTTGAATAAAAATACCCAACCCAACCTTTAAGTAAAACATAACTCTAACCATCAGTATCTTCTCAAGGCTCGGGCCAGTAACAGTCTAGGCAGAGGCAGAGCTCTGTTGCAGTCAGAGGATAAACCTGCTGACCAACTCTGGTGAGAGGTTTCCCATTTCCCAACGTGGGAACAGGGGACCTTTTTTTTTCCCCAGCAGAATTGAATCTCAAGAGAACTAGAAACTACTGTGAAATGCATAGTTAAGCTAAAAAAATAGGCAAAGTTTTGGTGACTCTCCCCCCCCCATGGCAGTTTCTCATTTTAGAAATACTTAAAATGATGCCACTTTGCCATCAGCTCAAGATTGCAGTGCTGGAGAACAGTAATAATGTCTTTATAATGACATTCTCTTGTACTTCCATAGCACTGCTGAGGCTCAGTGACAGTGACGGCCACACCAGATTAACTGTATGATCTTTATCTTTAGGAATACAACACTCAGTAAGTTTAATCATTGCTATAACCCCCTTTCTGGCTTGTTTGAGAAAGAGGTTTTGTACTTCAGCGACAAGTGTTCTTTGTGAGTAAAACTGATCTTCTTTAGAGAAAAAATCTCGCTTCAGTTGTTTCAAATGAAAACTCTCTCAAATGGCATACATTCGTTACAGAGTAACACTGCTGAAGCAGATTGACTTTAGGACATTACAAGCACACATGCATCACTATACCTGTTCAGCCAGCTTGCCCAGCCTGTTTGGCTGACAGCGGGACCACAAACAGAAGTAACAGAGGCCATCAAAGTGTGTGAAACAGAGAGAAAGGGGAAAAAAGAAAATACAAACAAAGAGGCACTGGAAACATAAGATACACACAGTAAGACAGAAAACAAAACTCATACTGTTTTAGAGTGAAAAGAAAATTTCCATTTCAGATTACTTAAGAGCTTGGCACTTTTAAGTGGTTCATTGGGATACATGCAAATCCCAGTTAACAAACAAGAAGGGGTTCAAGGCAGATCATATGAAATACCTGGTGCCTTATCATAAATCCCTCCTCCATCTGTAAGTATCTAAATGCTGCTTGCAGCTTCAGAAACACCTTCTCAGTAAACCACTCCAATAAGGTTGGAAGACATTATGCATTCATTTGCATGCTAACTTGTATCAAATACCCATTCAGTTTGGCTATTCATCTATAGTAATTTAAATTCAATGATTTAAAAAAGTCAAATACAGATATCACTTTGGAAGAATGCGGGAAAGGAGTTGGAAAAAACCCAAAACACTAAAAAAGTGCTCAAGAACAGAGAACAGAGATGAAAAAGGTATAAAATGAAGGGGAAGCTTAATTGCCCAGCAGCTCTACACTCTTCACAGTTTTCTTGGAGTACTTTTCACATTGCCATTAAACATTCTGCAGAAAAACTGTTCCCCCCCGCCTTTGTGCAGTCTGAACACCAAACATCCAAAACTGGCTTTTAAAATTCATATTTAGACAGGCAATTTAGAAAGCTGTTCTTTCACACTTGGCATCTGAAATGTTTATTCAATGAATTCAAAATCTTAATTTACATTCATATTAATTTAATCTATATCCTTCCTATTTTTCCACCTACTGATTCATAAAATTTCTCTGGACACATTTCTTTACAAGCATTTATCTAGGGGTTGTTAAAAACCTTTTGTCCTTTAATATGTGTGAAAGAAACTATAGAAACTAAAGAAACAACTATGAATGGCAACTCACTTAACAAGCTCATGGCCCAAAACACCTCTTCTGTAGGAATCTAGAACACTAAAATACACTGAGAGGAAAAAAGGCTTTCCTTCATCTAGTGGGCACCAGAAAGGAGAAAAAAAGGGGGGGGGGAAAGATTTACAGAAGGACAGTAGCAATCTTCATAGAATCACTTTTTTTTATTAAGTGCAATTCATACCAATAAAATTGGAAATAAAGCATACAATTCCCCACATACTTAATGCATGTGCCACCTACGAAATCCCCCACATACAAAGCTACATACTGCCGCATCTGAAACTTGAGCAGTTTATCTATTAACTCAAGCATCACCCAAATGCCAGGGTGGTCTGCCATTTTCTAGACCATACTTAGTACCTGATTTTCAGATAAGTTGTAGAATACATTTTTTTTCCCTCCCCTAACTATAGAAGAAACATCTCATTAAGAAAAGTTAGATCTAATCTGGTTAAATTACACATATAAGATTATAGTCAACTGAACACTAAACTATCAAAGGGCGGGTCTGGACCACAGCATGTCATTGTCTCCAGTCTATGAAGTAGGGCTGTGTACTTTATGGGCATATTCACCCCCTCAAAGCTTCCAATTTTATACCTTTAATTGAAAAAAAAAAGTCCAACTGTCACATGAGGCAAGACAAATGTATTTACATGTTGGCAATACTCATTTGAGAGCCTTAAAAGTAAAAATAACCTGCCAACTTTGTCAGTTTTCCTGGATCTTATTGGAGGAACTGTCTTCCATTTAATTCCACGTATACATAAGCTATTTTTCAAACAGACAAAATCTGAATCACACAAAAGCTGAAATAGCACTGCTTGAAATATTTAATATGTTTATGAACAGGAAGCTATGTATTTAATTTAATGTTGCTCCTGCATAGTAGGAAGGAAACAAGTTTAATACTGATTCTCTGTATTAGAAAGGCAATTCAATTGGTCAATTAGTACAGAGAAGTAAAATTACCATAATCCACATCTTCAAGGCTTATTTAACTTGGTCATGAAGCAAGCAGGCAAGGGAGCTCTAGTTCATTAGACAAAAAATTACGTACAGCTGAACATGATTTCCTATAAATTTCCCAGAGATTCTGTATAAGGAATAAGCAGTTTAATCTCACCTGTAAGCAAATTGCTACGTTGACCCTGCACCCAAATGTAGTGCTCACTGCACGAGCAGAGAGGCCCAGGTCCTTGAATAACTTCGAGAAAGACTGTGTTAATGTAATCCTTGGTCTCTCCTCTGCAACCACCATGCATGTTCGCACGCAGGACAGGTTAACTCCTTTCATCTGAGAGGTTGAGTGAAGAAAACAACAACATTTTAAGTCTGAAGTCAACAATTCTGGAAATAAGTAATTTTAATTTGTGGAACAGATGGCATTTAAAAACACTAGAGTAACTGACATGAACTGGTTAACCAATATAGACATGGACTGCACTCAGTTTGGCTCCATCCACCCAGGACAACCCACTAAAAATTGTGCCAAGAAGCTGTGTGGCAGGGTTTGATGCCCAAGATACTCACATCGTAGCTGCAACACAGCCACTCATCATTTTGAGCTGAAAACACCACAAAATACCATTGTGTCACAGGGCTGGGCTCACAAGAGATCGGCTTGCTCCCAGTGCTGCGCAGTCCAGATGCAAGCAGAGTGTTCAAGACATTATTAGCTCTCATCAGTGTGAATGTGAACCTGTAGCAACTGGCTGTGGGCCAGGATTCCCTTCAGTGAGGTCCAGGAGAACGAAGGGAGAGAGTTTTTTGTCTATACTGAGAATAAGTACAATGTACCCGCTTTCTTGTGCACAACAAGCTGCCAGACATTCCCTGTGGAAGTCCTGAGCAGCTTAGTTACTACAGCCGTGGGAACTCTCCTACCATTGCGATAGAAGCTCCTCTTCTAGGAAATTAAGTTGCAGTTAAGAGATTTCCCTCAAGAAGAGATGGATGCATTAGTGTGTAAGTAATTGCTGCTGTTAGGAAGAATACATCCGTTTTAGAACTCAGTGCTTTTGGTGTCAAGCAATCTGAAAGCAGGTGAGACTTGCCAGCTTTTGGGGGCCTTTTTGTTTTGTTTCTTTGGGGGAGAGGTTTTTTGGTTTTGGAGTTTGGTGGGACTTTGAGTTTTTTCTTTTTTTGATGTGGGTTTTGTCTGTTTTTTTTGTTTTGTCTCAGACAAGAAAAAGTTGGTAGGCTTGCTATGTATTTTGCCCAAAATCTCAGAAATGCCCAGCAGCACAGAGGTGGTACAAATAAGTAAAGTTACAAACATAATACTTCTTTTCTTCCCCACCGGAAACATGAGAGCTGAAACTTCCAGCAATTTCAACAATTCCCAAAAAGCAAGTCATAACAAAAAGCTTTCCCAGAAACATTTATGGGCCCATCTTCTGCAAGCCAAAATGAAATATTTTTAGAAACATACATATATATATGTCAGTATGTTGAAAAATCAAGTCCACTCACCCGGAGATTATCAGTCTGTGTTCCAAGCCCTTTGGTGCACATCTCCATCACAGAGTAAGAGCAGAACGTGACGCGCACTTTATACTGACTTACAGCAGACAACCACAGAGACACATTGCTCTCCAGTTCCAGAGGAGGGACTAGAATAGACTGATGACCCGAATAAACACTAGGGAGAGGAAGAAAAAGAAACACAAAAACTTCAAGCCAGCATAAAAAAGCCAAAAGTTACATAAAGTCAAAATGAAGCAAATATAGGGAAACAGAGAGCTTGGTATCTATTGAACTTCAGCCTATCTTCTCCACAGAGAGCAAGTATCTCATAGTGAGCTAAGAACTATGGGTTTGAGTTAAGTCACAAACTTTAAGGTGAGTATATTTGTCCTGCAGTAAATTGAGTTGAACTATAGGCAAATACTCAATGCCTTGAACAGACAGAACTTCTGACACTAAAACATTGACATTTGAGACATCACTCTAGTTACAGATAACAATTGGTAATTGAGCTTATTTTGTGAGTCATTCTATGGAAAATGCACCTTTTGCTTTGAGTGAAATGAGTCTTTTAACACCTACATTGCACCATTCAAGTTTTTAGTGCAATTTTCTAGCCTTTGTTGTAGAGTCTCAGTTTTTAAACAGTGTTTCTGTGAAATATTTAACCTGGATACCAGTTAACATGAGTGGACAGAAAGTCGAATTCAGAAGCATACCACCTTTTAATTGTTTGGGTTTTTAAAAAATATTATATACTCATTTGGACAGTAAATGCCATGGCCATACAGTCTTAAATTACCAAATGTTTTTTAGATCATTTACTATCAACAAAATCAGTGATACAACCCTTTGTAAAACCAGGCTTAGATAAACCAACGGATCTTGAAAAAAATAACAGCATCTCTAATTGCTTTCAACAGGTAACTTGACATGCTTGCCATTTCGCCTGACTACAGTTGATGTGTTTTTGTAGTGGGTAATACGATGAGGAGTTTTTTGTTTTCTTTTTAAACATTCTAAAATAGAAAAAGAAATAATTCTGTAATAAAAGTCTTTCACACTAAAACAAAGCTATAACTCAGATGAAACACAGCAGACCTTATGTTAACAATCGTATAGTAAGCATGACACACATAGTTCCCTTCCCTAAAATTTTTTTAAAAAATCCATTTAGATTTTAATTCTTCCATCACTGAGGTTTCTTCTCCCTCCACACTGCCTCACTTTATTGATGATATAAAATCATCAGATGTTAATGAAGTTAAATTTTTGCTTTCCTTCAGTACACTTCCTTTCCAGTTGGAGAAATTAGAGAGGGAATAAAAAGGTTAACTACAGTAAACTTAACGTTATCTGTTTACAAAATAACCTTTCATATTCAGTTTCTGCGTTTTTTAAATGAATTATCTAAACCACTATTAAATCTTTGGATTAGTTTAAGCATATGGAATGTTTTAAAAGTTAAGTATTTTAAAGAGGAAAATTTTGCAGCTTTGCAAGATGTGCTGCATTATAGTAGTTATCTGTTTGAATCAGTTCAGGTCTCTTTTATTTTAAGAAACATTAGATTGCTTCCTTTAGCACTCTTTCATAGTGCATACCAATCTTGCAGTCAACACCTTAAGGGTCTTGTAAAAAAGGTATGGTTTAATCTCAAAGGACTTTAAAAGGATTTATTTAATCAATGGGAAACAGACAGTGAAGCCCTTTTTTTCTTGGATTTGTTATCTAATTAATTCCACTTGCAAAACTCAAGTTACTTGACTAACTCACTAACTTAAATGAATTTTGTTATCACAAAAGTTATTTTATGAAATACCTGTAAAATGGTTAATTTGGGTTTCTCTGACAGTTTCATCCACAACTGTTCCCTTGTATTCCAGAGAAGGCTGGGAACACATGAGAAAGCCTACGACTCAAATGACATACCTGCACAAGCACCATAGTGCAAATCCCAAGCCACAGTAAGGATCAAGGCAGATAGCGATCTGGCGTGAAGGGTACAGCTCACACTGTAGCTTTATAGAGCGACATAAGGCACTTGTAGCTGCATGCGACATCTGTAAGAGGAAAACAGGCACTCTCAGAGGCTTTTTTTTAAAAAAAGGTATCACATGTAATAACTGATACAAATACTTATTGCAGAAGATGTGGCAACAGGTAGCAGTTTGGGTTTTTTTTAAGCACCTTTTAAATAGGAAAGGGATACGAGCCCAAAATTTCACAGGTACTTTTCATGCTAGTGGCAAGTGACATCTGTCATGACATCAAATGATGCCAAATGACATCTGACACCTCTACCATAAATCGCAAAAGAAAAAATTCTTGAACTTTATAACAAACACACTCCATTTAGTCCCCTTGGTGATTTCTCACATAGAGGCAGTAAGACTGAATGCTTCCAAAAAGTGGATCAAGAAATTTTGATGTCATGCAAATTTAAAAACAAGCTTTCTGAACACTAAGATGGTCCACTTACATATTTATATTTCTTCTCTGGCAGAAGGAATGAATATGGAATATGTCTATATACATGCAAACAAAGTATAATAATCTCTCGCTTGTTACTCTACCTTTACTCCTGCTAATATACCAGTAGTAGACACACTGAAGTCCAAGTATGCCAACATATCTGGAGATGTAGGTCTGAAAATATTAGCCAGCTTCTTTTTAGGCATATCATCTATTTAAAATAAATAAAAAGAGTACCATATTATTATTTTGGGAAAAGATCACAGGACAAATGTATCTTTACAGCATTAACACCAGATGCTTTCTATAGTTTCTGGACAGCTACTTCGATGCAATGCAAGATACATCCATTCAATTAGGCAGTTACAGTATAATAAATAAACTGAACACTTCAAAGTATTTACATTTTGGCTAGCGGGCAAACATTCTGTACCTGTATCCAAAATAGTGGGCCATGTTTTAATATCGACAGCTGTTGCAGCTTCCTTGGACTTCAGCAGTTTCATTATCGCTTGCGTGGTCAGTATACATGCAGACTTACTGACCTGTAAAAGACAAAGCATTGGAAACCTTTATAAAACTAGTGAATGAATGCTCAAGTGATTTCTTATCTGTCCAGATGAGATAACCAATAAGCTGAATAGATGAAGAAAAACATTGGAAACAAAGCAAAATAAATCACAGCAATAGAAAGAGTATTTTAAACAAGTTTCTGAAAGAAGCATTTGTTGACTCAGTGACAGCACACTGAATTTTTTTTTTCCTAGCTTATTTTACATTGACTGCAGCAAAGCAATTTATCAGGCTGCATCACCCATCCTACACCCACCAAAAGCATTAGGAGAGGAATGTCTCGTACATACCTCTACAATCATTTTGACAGTGGGCAGAGTAGTAGCAAGATTCTGTGGATGAGGTGGGCGAACGGTGATAGGTATACAGCCAGCATATAAGCAGCCATAGAAAGTTGCTATCAAGTCTACTCCTGTAAAGGGTGTTTGTGAAATAAAGAATTGTCAGAACAAAAGGCCAAACTCTTTCACCAAAATCAAACTACACACTAATTTATTTTGTTAAGATGTAAGGGTCTGTCACAAAGGTCTCTTCAAATCAACAGGCTGTTCTTGGCCATGCCCAATTCTATAAGGTTAAAATATTTTGCATATGGGAGTTAGCAAAAATTATTCAAACCCTACAAACTTTAAATGTGTAGGGATCTATTTTCAGGGAAAGGTAGTAGAAAATAACAAAAAAACCAAAACAAGGTATTGTAGGCTATGAAGATGACGACCCAGGTTATTTCAAAAAGCATACATTTGTTTTGCACAATTATCACTCTGAAATATGCAGTCATCCTACTTTTACGAGGTAATACTTTTTCCTGAGACACTCTTGTAAAAACACACTAGTAATGCAAGTCTGGGGTCCAGAATTCACTTCTAAAGACAGCCATTCAGGAAAGAAAGGTTGTTCATACACTGACATCCCTAATCTAGCTTTCAATGGATACATAGGCAGTTTTATTCCATTCTCTGAGGCTGAAAATTGAGAATCTTTCATCTGGTTTAAATCAAACTACACCTGCATAACTGCCCAGACATCTGGAGCAGTTAGATGAAATGTTTGGTAAATGTAGTTTGCCACTTAGGAGAAGCAACTTAATAATAAAGCGACATAAAGGAAGTCTCTTCCTTGAAATACTCACTGCCGTATACCACTATATTAAATGCTCGATCTTGACAAGAATTGTTTCTTCTCTTATGATGTCTGACTTGGATTTTTGCTGCCTGTATTGCCTTACCTGGAGGATAAACCAGGGCCACATGGTCACCAACATTCAGTCGTCCTTTCTCCATCAGTGCGACTGCCACTCTCTCTGCTCTCTTGTGCAACTGTATGCATGATGCAGTGCTAGCTACAGTGCCCTGCACAAAAGAGAAGAAACATCAGAAAACTTTATTCAGTTTCAAACTGTCCTCCACCAAGTACATGCCGCAGACACAATATTTCATTGTCCTTATTTTAACAATACAGCAAGCACTTTTAAAGAGTCTGTCTCGGTGTTTTGGAAACCATGCTGCTGGAGAATGCTAGAGAATTTTATATGTATTATTTTGAACACCAGACACTGAAGCAGCTTTTAAATGTATTTGGTACCACAAAAAGAGTTATCTCACAAATATTTGAAATTTCACAGTCCAAGGGAGAAAATACAATTCTTTTAGCAGCAAGTGAAGCACTGCATCAGCTTTACCCTACCACACACAGCCAAACCTCTAACATGCTTTTGCAATGAGCAGTCTTAAAAGTGCAAAGGGAACTCTGCTGACATCTTTGGTATAGATAGTCTTTTAAAGGGTCAGAGGGGCAACCTGAACTGTGGTTGGTGTGCACTGTCACTTCTGCTTCAGTGCATCTACTGAAAGTGTCTTTCCCACAACTATGCATCTGGAAAGTCTTCACATGGAAGCAGCTGTATCTTTGGATTGCTTAGGCAGTCGCAAAGCCATGGGGATTCGAAAGAGCTTAGTCCAGTTTTTGATGTGAAGACAGAAAATATCCTTTTGCTATCCAGCATAGGAAGCAATGCCTTAGCCTCCAGCATGTGAGGTTGGGATGTATCTGGTTTTCCAAGACTACAATCTGATTCAAGAAAAACAGGTCGGACAACCACCTCAGAGGAAAACTAACAGTCAGAGACTGAATGAAGCCTCCAGCTATACAGATAAGGATTATCACAGCAAATGTCTGCTATAAAAGTATTCAGTTTCAAGTCCAAGAGTGCCACATGTAATCCTCACCCCAAGTGCACAGCTGTCTGATCCAAGGCCTAGTATGATGCAGGATGGCACTGGCACTCTGCTCAGTTTTACTAAGGAAACTGGTGTTAAAGCCTGGGAGCTAGTCATGCAAAATAAGAACAGTAAATACGGTGTATTGTTGATATAGGAACTGTAGCAGCTCAAGGACTTGGGAGAAAAATATTGACATGAAAAGGTGCAAAACAAAAGGATTTCTCATGGACAGCTGTGAACACACTAATGTTTAGCATTGTAGCGTATTAGTCTCCAGCTACTTAAGATGTGTTCACCAACAGATAATTTCTTTGTGCCTAAGTTTTGCGTTTCCTTTTTGCAGTCTCCTTGTGAAGGGTAAAAGTTGCCTGAACAAAGTGACCCAGAAAGGGGCTTCTTCATACTAGAAGACTTCCATCAAAAGCCTCTTTACTCTGAGAGAAGAATAAACCATTTCTGTGGCTCTTAACAATAACCATATTGAAGCAGTTTCTTCTGCAAAAGCAGAGTCTCATGAGAGAAGGCAGAACTTTGACCCATGTCCTAAACCATTTTGCCTGTGTGAATGAGACCCTCAAAGGCAAATCCCTCACTTCCTAAGGACTGCTGCTGGACCTTCTGAAAGCACATTCCCTATGTGCACAGCACAGCACACAGTAGAACCAATTTGTGACTGGGCTGTTATTATCGCTGCAAGGGTAGCTATTGAGTACAGGCCCAAGCAAAAAAATTGACCAGCTTTGCCTCCTGGAAAGAAAGAAGGGGAATAAAAAAGTGCCAGAAGAGCAGCAGGAGAATCTAAAATATTTGAGTTTTCTGAAATATGCACAGCAGTAGTGCTCCTAGAGCCCAGGGAGGCTGAAATACTGAGGAACATAGAGAAGTCCAAGTTTTCTCACATCCCTTTATGAAGTGTTGGATGCACAGGGCACGTGAATGCTCCAAAACTACTAACAATCACATGCAGAGTAGAGTGGCTATGAGCAAAGATGATGTATTTACTGAGAAACATGACCGTTGCCTTGTCATATGTCATAAGGGGTCAGACAGTCCTTGAATAAAATAAGTATATAGAGCCTATAAGTACCTAGAGCCTGTACTCCAAAACTGAATCATTTACTTGTTCAAGTTTGAGTGACTGTTAAGTGCTATCCTTTTTGGGGGCAGAGCCTAGCCAAGGACGAGGCATCAGTGTCTCCTGAAGGGTGTGCAGTGCTCCTGGAAAATATATTACTCCAAGCTGATCCAAGGGTTCTCTACTTAGGCTCTAGATCTTCTAATTAAAAAAATCCTCCAGGTCGGACTTCCACTTACCCTTGTGCTCAGGGATAAAGACAGAATTGTGGCTTCCATTAATATGACAGAAGTTGTAATTACTGCAATGTTTTAAGCTAGGCAGAATACATACTGAAATTCCAGATGTGGAACAACAGATGTGGAATAAAATTCCAGATGTAGAAAAATTACGCTGCTTCCTAACTAGCAATTTTTGTCTGCTTCATCAAAATAACATGAAGCATTTTAGGAAAAGATTTCTAGCTGGAATTTTCTTAGAATCCAAACAATCTTTTCCTAATTGCAATCTCCAAGCATGACCTAAAGTGCATCTCACCTTGGAATTCAACAAAAGGAAGAGGGGATGATCTGGAGTTGTCTGAGCTCGCCACTGAAGAACATCTGCTAAATACAGGAACTGAAACAGAAGAAAAAGCAGACACTCAGATTCACTTGAAATGCACCATGCTTAGTTTCAGCAGAACACCATAACTGATCTTCCCTCATTTTGAGTAAGCCAATTCAAATATTTAATAATACCAGGACATCAGTGTTACCTTTCTTGCCTGGTCATTATCCTCCAACTGGGTAACATCTCTCCCTGAGGCTTGTGCAATTCTCTTTCCAGCAACAAGGTTTCCTACTATCATTGAAGCAGGACCAACATCTGCATTTTGAAAACAGTGCAAAATGAGGGAAAATAATTTAAGAAACATGTAATAATCTATACTTCAGCCTGTAGATTACTATAAATGCCATATGTAACAGATCTGAAAAGAGGAAAAGCTAAAAGCAAGTATCATATTGCATAGAAAAAGAGAGAAAATGGTAGTATGGTACACTAAAAGTCAGTCCATTTCCAGTATGGTACACTAAAAATCAGTTTATTACTGATTCAGCAAATTGAGGTCTGTCTGTACTTCAGTTTTATTACATGAGTTACAGCATGTCTGAGTACCAGCCTTTGCAAGATGGTGAGTACAGGAACAATTTATAACATAGCTACAGAAGCATGAAATTGGTACGTGCTGTACATCCTTGTATTTACCTAGGACTTGAGGCAGATCGTAATGCCCTCACTGAGCTCTAGGCTGCTCTGACAACACCACTAGCTCTGCCAAGTTACACAGCTTAAAGCCATCCAACATGCACAGCACTGAGCTGTCACGCTGCCTCTGGATCATACTCCATGTATACCCTCAGCAACAGACATGCGGAACTAAGGAACACGCTCTGGTTCACTAACCTGGTTGTTTCTGTCGAGGCTTAGGCAGGTTAGTAACGCAAGTATGTGGACACATCAGGACATTACAAGGGTGCAGAGCACCCTCTAAAAAGCGCTGCTTAGTTTCAGAAATATGAATTCCTCCGAGTGGAGCCTTTGGCAAAGTGTTGGCTGGCACCAAGGCAAGACAGTAGATGCCCACTTGGTGAATGCTATCAATTGCCTTGATAGAAAGAAAAAAAAATACATTCCATGTTATCACCTGGGATGTAGCTAGAGCAAGAATTTGAATTCAAGTCAGTTAATAACATTAAAATTTTTACTTGCACCACAATTTGCAAATAAAGGGTCCAATTCTGCACTCACTGAACTCATAGAAGTTGTGCCATGACTTCAATGGGAGCAGGAGCAGACCCAGGACTTTGGTTGTGCACTCTATCAAGGGGATGCCACCTGCACATTAGGGATTAGGAAAGTCTCTTAAAAGTGGGCAAAAAGTGCAGAGATTTTAAAAAGCCAAAATTATACCACAGCAAATTTAGCACGTATGGCACAATCACAAAAGCGCAGTAGAACATAAAACCACAAAAATAGGGAGGGAAACGTCTTGCTGCCTAAAACTTAAGTGTCTATTTTAGCTATGACACTTCTAAAAAGAGAAAGAAAAATATTTTCTCCCATGAAAAACAGCCTTTCTATTACCAGATATTCCCTCCAAAAAGATTACAAAGCTGAAATTAGACAGAAACCAGAATTATACAACTGCCTTACTCTTAAGAGGAATATTCCCGTAAGTTCTTCTCTCTAGCCTTCCCTTCGGTTGTGCTTTCACCAGAGTCTTCTTCCATAATTCCTCTCTCACTTTTTACTTCCTTAGAACCAATTGGTTAATTCCAAAATCCTCAAATGCAAATCT
>JANZLQ010000001.1:9771531-9784325 GCA_026212715.1 Elanus axillaris
AAGAAGTTTTTAATGCTTACTGTTGGAGATCTAGAATAAGGATGTTAAGTGACATAAAAAGATTTCAGGGTCTGTTTTGATACTTGGCACTAAGTAGATCCTTTAACATTTTCAGACTTAACTCTCCTAGCCAGTACGAAATCAGCAGAGATATGTTGAATTAAAACAAAAACTATCATCCTTAGGACTTTAAGAATGCTAGTAGTAGGAAGTTAAAAAACATTCTGAAAGAAAGTCTTACTTTTTACAAAATTCTGTTAACTATCAACCCTGAAATGTATTCCGAAGTCAGCTTATTACAACTCTCTGTAGTTACACTGATAGGGTTTTTCTTATGGAAAAAAGATGCTCTAATATTGTCATTTCATACATCAGCCTTATTCACCTGGAAAGAGAGAAAGCACAGACTGACTACCTGTAGAACCCTGCTCATCCACTGAAAACTATCCTCCTCTGACGCATCAGGGCGCTGCTCTGCCACAAGCACTATTCGATCATCATGCAAAACGGTCACAGAAAACACTGCTATCCTAAAACGCAAAGGACAGAAGAATGATAGGATGCAACATATGATGAACATAGCATGGTTTATTATAATGTGAAATGACTGCAATCTTTAATGGTACTATTTCAACACACAAAAGCATTATTCATGCCAGATCATCACAAAATCACAGATAAATTTAGAACAAATGCAGGTTCATTATTGCAATTTATTTCTGTTTGGGAGTCAAGTGAATTTGCAGTCACCAATGTAGCACGTGTTTAACACAGGCAGGTTCCATACGTGCAAGGACTGTGCAAACCTTGCTTATATAACTCCATCATGCACGTTAAACTTGTTGCACCTACATAGAATGTCCCTTCTGAAAGACAACTATGCCGAATTGCAGACCAGCATGTCTACCAATGCTTGCACTGAAAAATACTTACTCCCATTTGTGAATTAATTAGTTTTAGGCTTGCATCTTCTAGGATAAAATATTAATGATGCCTCAACCAGGTATATGCCATTATTTTTATCATATGTGAATTGCACAAGTGATGCAAAAATGAGAAAAGCTTGACTTTAATAGAATAGAATGGTTTGGATTGGAAGGAACCTTTAAAGGTCATCTAGTACAACCCCTCTGCAATAAGCAGGGACACCTTCAGCTAGATCAGGTTGTTCAGAGCCCCGTCCAACCTGACCTTGAATGTTTCCAGGGATAAGGCATCTACCACCTCTCACGGTAACCTGTTCCCGTGTTTCACCAACCTCACTGTAAATTTCTTATGTCTAGTCTGAATATACCATCTTTTAGTTTAATACCATTATACCTTGCCCTTTCACTACAGGCCCTATTTAAAACTCTGTCCCCATCTTTCTTATATGCCCCTTAGGTTATTGAAAGGCCACAATAAGGTCTCCCTGGAGCCTTCTCTTCTCCAGGCTAAACAACACCAACTCTCTCAGCCTGTCCTCACAGGAGAGGTGTTCCATCTGTCTGATTGTTTTTGTGGCCCTCCTCTGGAGCCCAAGAGGTCCATGTCTTTCCTGTGCTGAGGACCCAAGAGCTGGACACAGTACTGCAGGTGGGGTCTCACCAGAGTGGAGTAGAGGGGCAGAATTACTTCCCTTGACCTGCTGGCCATGCTGCTTTGGATGCAGCCCAGGATACAGTTGGCTTTCTAGGCTACAAGTGCACATTGCCAGCCCATGTCCAGCTTTTCATCCACCAGTACCCCTAAGTCCTTCTTGGCAGGGCTGCTCTCAATCCCTTCACCCCAGCCTGTATTGATACAAGGGGTTGCCCTGACCCAGGTGCAGGACCTTGCACTCGCCTTATTGAACCTCGTGAGGTTCACGTGGGCCCATGTCTAGAACTTTTCCAGGTCCCTCTGAATGGCATCCCGTACCTCAGGATGTCAACCACACCAGCTTGGTGTCATCTGCAAATCTGCTGTGGGTGCACTCAATCCCACTGTCTATGTCATTATTAAACAGTACTAGTCCCAACAGGGACCGGAGGGATGCCACTAATCACTGCTCTCCATCTGGACATTGAGCCATTGACCACTGGAGAGCAATAAGGCTGATGATACAACACATACTATCTGAGGTCCTTCAGCAGTGTCAACACTCCTAGTTTGTTCTTAGAATGTGCTGCAAAGTTCTTCCCCAGGCCACTCTGCATGAAAGGCTCAGGTAGACAAAGGGGAGTTGTGTTTTACATTTGGCATACAGCTTCATTTGACTGTCTTAAGAGAAGCTTTGAAAGAAGTTTTAAACAGACACTTAAAGATCTATGTGAAAGTAATTTTAAATCTATTATGCATGAAGCAGGGTGTCAATATTTGTCTTCCAAGTTAGCAGGGACAGCCAAGTTCTTACCTTGCATATCACAACCTACTGCCACTTTTCCTACAAAATACACATGTAAAAATTCACATGCGGAGGTCCTCTGTTACTTGTTGATCTTTTACAGGTGAAAAAAGGAGCAACAAGGTCCAGTCAGCAGTGGCAAAGTTTTTAATATACTCACCTTCCCCGATAGACAAACTTCATGGGTTCAACTGCCAATGCGGTGGCTACCACATCATCTGCGTTGTGCCTGCGGCCACTAACTGTCATTAGGCCATCCAATTTGCCTACCACAAACACCAAATAGTCCTGAAAAGAAGACAGGATTAGAAATAGAGGTGAAAAACCTCCAGAGTACTGGCGATACATGCCTGACTAAAGCCAACAATATTCTCAAGATCTGTATGAGGTCACTACCCTGATACAGAATTCTGCTGAATTTGGGGGCATCACTTAAAGAGTTGGGAGTCAGGACAAAGCAGGGCCCCAGATAGCTCATTCACACTTACAGGACCCACAAAGCCAAGCAATCCTGTTCTTGTAAAGGGTTGGTCTGAAATAGGCACGCCGGCTGCCGTCACTGGAATGGCCTGAAAGAACACGTAAGTATTGAGACACTCACAGTACTGATAAGAAAAGTGAAGTTAAAATGCTTTCTGCCTCTATTTCATTGTAGCTCTATGCTCAGTTGAAAAACTACCCAATGACAACAGTTACTATCATGTCCAGTACGAACAACAGTTTTTTGAATAATGAAGAACACAGCAATTCTTAACTCTGTGGTAGCCTTCTTTCTTATCTTTTTCTCAGCTACTTAGCCTTCATAACAAGAGTTCACACTGCTTTTTAAAACAAGTTTTATAGTATGCTCTCAAATAGCACTTAATCAGAAATTCTTTCTGTTCCTACTATTAACATCCCTGGTGAGCTATGTACCCAGGCACATCACTTCAATTGCGACAAATGCTACCGTATCAGAACTTTGAGAAAGTTAAGTTTGCTGCAGTTACGGGACTGCCTAGAACAGAGAACCAGAGCAAAAGCATTAAGGTCATCAGCAAGTTCCTCTCATCTGCTCCAGTAGTTTCCTTGTCTTTCCCCCACCCCCCAACTTTTCCATTACATTAGGTTTTTGCTGGCTCTCTCACTAGCTAAGGACAGTGCTGAAAGCTAAGCTGTTTCAAGTGTTGAGGCTTGGCAAGCTGACAGAAAGAGCTTTTTCTGAAAGAGAAGACTACGGTCAGGATTTCTTTCATCTCTCTGGTAAGAGCTCCATACTTCAGCTGAGTCTTCAAACTGCTGCCCAGTGTAACACTACTATGTGTGTGACTCCTAAAAGACTCTCTTGCCAGAAAAGGGAAAATATGAAACTGGGGCACCATTGTGAGGAAAATTCTGGGCAGACAGATTGCTTTTGCTTTACTTTGACAAAATACAAGACTTATGACTGTTATGCTATCATCCTTATTATCTCTTCTTCCATATACCTAGGAACATAATTTCATATATCCAACAGCAAACTGTTTAGTATTCTAAGCATTACAGTAATTCAACGCTGAAGTTAATTTTGAAAAGCACATACTGTTTGCAATACACAAAGGAAGCTTTTCTAAATAATTTATTATATCTTTACAAATGCATTTTGATTATATGAGGAAGCTTGCAAAGATCAGAACAAATTCTAACTCTGCATCCCAAGCTGTGCACCAATAAACTTGAAATGTCTTCAGGTAACTTTAGAGAAGATTGCTGTGTTAATACAGAACTAAGATGTATTTAAATGCTAACATAGGCACAACACTGGACAGCAGAATATAGATGCAGCTGATTGACTGCTGATGGTACTTTATATTTTTGGTTATAAGAGACAGAATTTTAAGTTCTGATAGAGAATGAAGCAAAGTGTATTTGGCCATGGCTTTTTATAACAATATAAAAAGGAAGTTTAAGGAATGTATAAGTTTATTTGCAAGAAGAAATACTAGAAATGTAATGATGAAACTTTATATTACAAAGAGAAATACAAACCTCAAACACACTCTTGGTGATTCCAAGGAGGCCAAAATATGCCATCCCACTTGCACCTGAATTCACACATATTTCTCCAACCTCATCAGCTTTACACAGATAAGGAGTCCCATCCACCTTCACAACACACACATTTGCTAAAGGGAGAGGAAGAACACAGAATCACAGCATTGGTATGCTTCAGCAGCTGACACTGAAGTTGCTTTGCCACTGACAGGCAGATAAAGATTTATCAGCTACAGCAAAACCACAGCATGCAAGAGAGCTCTGTCTTTTTGACAGCCTGTGTAATGTGTTCTCCAAGCTTAAAGATGCAAGTTCACAAATGCAATTTTTTTTTCTTACAGTGCTTCACAGCCTACACATCAGTTGCAATTGAACCCAAAATTGTGGCAATTGCTTTTCAACATGAAGGCAGATGGTTTGATCAAGTACAAACATATATGAGAATAAAGATGAAAAATAAGAAGATACCAATTATAGACATATCATTATTCCTTTTATTTACTGCACACTTTGGCATTCATAGTATCATCCCTTAAGTTACGTGAGAAACACATTAGAAATGGAGAGAAAACTAGCCTATTTTATTCTCACTGTCAGGTCAATGATTTTTCTGCACTATGCCTCATCTTTTAAAGCAGGCCAGTCTGCTAACTCATCTCACAGAGCTGTCCTTTACTGAACTTAGTCCTGTGACTACATATTATCTCTTCCCTATCTTCAGTTTGATGACCTTCTTCAACTCATTAAAAGGACTGCATTTCATAAAGGTCCTATGGCTACTATGCTTACCAATTTTCTTCCAAAATCTCAGAATTCTTCCTACACTGAAATTTTCTTATTTTTAATCAAGGATATACATACTTGCAAACAAAATACTACACTGAGCTTTGCTCTGGTGACTGGTTATATTTTACTCCTGAAGCCACTTTTTTTTAGAGGTTTCTCTGGTTAAGTGGAGCCCTTGCTTAAGCAGTCTGAATTGGTCCTTTCCTAGTCTGAAAGGGAAAGGAAAAAGGATATGGATGGAGAAGGCATGATGTAGCAAGGAAGTTTAGCTTAGCACTTAAGATTCAAGATTAATAAAGAAATCAAAATGGCTATCTGGGTCAATACAAAATAAACAGAGCCTTTGAAAGATAACACAGACTATGCCATAAGTTAATGTTTTGCCCTTTTCCATTGCATCTCCTTCCAACTCAGATTATCAGAGTAGTTTGTTGTCTTGCATATGATATTAAAGAAAAGAAAACAACCATGAGACCCCAGAAGTATCAGAAATTTATTTAGTCGGTTTATTTCTGGTTATTTCTATCAGGATCTTTTGAATATTCTGGCCATGTCAGATGGGAAGCCCAGATAAGTCTTACAACAGTCATTATGAAGGACTGTATTACTTTCTTCTAATTTAGCCAATCTTAAGTGACACACATAGTTCTTACTTTTACCGGTGATCAACTAGCGTGAAGAGAAATCATGAATGCAAAGTGGTACAGTTCCTTTAACACTAATACACGATAAAGCCAGTTCTGCAATCGTGGACCAAGAACTCTGCCGGCAGAACAGGTTCATAGGCACATTTTCAAATCTCAGAGAAGCCTTCAGTTCTCAACAACTTAGGTCTGAACAGGAGACACAATAATTCACCCTACCAATAAACCAACCTCAAAATTATCGTGGTTTCATAAAAATTATCTATCAGAACAAGTAGCATTTATTAATAATATGTCTGGAACTATGCAATGATAACCTTTGGTGACCAAATAAGTACATGCCGCTCAAATTCTGGTACAGGTCCAAGTCCAAATTATAACAGTTTCAGTTGCTGAAAATTATACATATGAACTAGAAGGTTAGAATTAAATTATACTGTATGAACTATCAGTTAGTTGTGCAAAAAACGCATTTTGCAATTTAGGAGGAGAAACTGGAAAAAAAGGCTGTTTAAAACTTAATTGTAAATTGAAACAGAATAGAAATAGTTTATTACCACAGGAAATAACTTGAGTTAATCTCAGAACTCCATATGTAACGCTTAAGCAATGATGCAGAGAGAAGTGTTAATAACTGGAGAAAGCATAATTTGTAGGCATACACAAATACTACAGTCCTCAATGCATTCACAAACATGGAAAAAACAACAGATTAGCTTATAGTTCCCAAATGATGCTCCATCCATGAAGCCCAAGGACAATCCTATCACCCTGATCCAAGTAAAAAAGAATACTTACCAGTAACCAATGTATCATACAGGTAGTCTACACGTACATTCTAACAGCAGGCATAGTTCTGCCCTGCCATGTGACACTGCAAGGTTTTCCTTTTGCAGTATCTGTAGAGCCTGTACTCTCGCTTCTCCTTCTTTTCCTGCTTCATGTGTGACATATAAGAGAGTGCATCTACCACCATTTCAGTCTCTCTCAACAGCATTGCATCTGAAAAAGAATTAGAGAGAAGGGAAAAGCAGATGGGATGGGAATGTACATGTGGACTACACATCACGAAGAATACTGATGACTGGTAAGAAAGCTTTCTTTCTTCAAATGAGTCCACATGTACATTCTTATAGATGGTGACTCTTGGCAGTTAGCCCTGCCATGAGATTTCTGGCAGAGGATGAGAATCCTACTGTGCAAACAAATGACTGCACTGATGTCCTACCAAAGACTAGATTCAGGTTTAGATGTTTCAAGACCAGCACAACATGAACGCAAGAAGAATGTCAGAGGCCTGCACAGCAGAAGGCTAACACCAAAGGTGCCTGATGAGTGTTAGAAAAGTGCTCTCTTGTTCCACTGTCATGGTTTCATAGTGGATCCATATGCAACTGATATCCATTTGGATTCTTACTGTGTGCCAATAGTGAAACTCCAGGATCTTCTTGTAGCAAGCAAGTCTTCCCAAAAGGCCTGGGTCCATGAGAATAAAAACAAGGAGGGCCCTCCTTGCACTACAGTCTTTAGTTATAACTTCTGTTCTCGAAGAATAAAGGCTTAGGAAAAATACTAAAAGGCTAGGATAACATGTGCCTACTACCATTGTGGAAGATATTTGCAGGGTTTCCAGAGTAACCTTATCTTTGAAGAAAACAGCACACAGGGATCTCCAATGCAAGGACCTGAATCTTTCCCTGCTCTTCTGGGAAGGGCAATAGGCACAAAGCAAGCCAACTTCCTAGATAAGGATGAACAAGAAACTAGTCTCTAAAGGTGGTCACACAAGCATTCAAAGCACAACATTCAAATTGGAAGAAAACGTCTCATCAAAGAGGTAAACATTGCCACAGATCTCCAAGAGAGTAAGTTCTGCAGTGGCAGGCTGTTGTGCCATCCTGTGATAGACTGAAGCCAACTGGAACACACTGAACTGATTACGATGATAAATTCTTAGGACAGAGTGGGAATGAGATACTGCTATCTCACATTCACAATCTAAGGATAAGGACTGAAAGCTTCACGAAGTTGTTCTGTAACAACTCCTTTCACAAATCAGACACTGAGATAAAGGAACCAGATGCTTCTGCAGTGAAGATGCATTGTGATAAATACTAGAACCTGGGCAAATGTTTGCCAAGACACAGACAGAGGAAATAATAACATCCAAGACATCCATAGACTGGAGAGAAAGTAAGCATCCTGCCATTTGAGAAATCTGAACCATTCTCCTTGAATTTGTGGGAAAGGTACTCAGTACAGTCATAATCCAGAACTTGTAACTGTATATGCATAAGTTCACCTTGCAGAAGCCTAAGATCTGGCACCAACCAAAGTTTTCTGCTGGAGTATAAGAAAGTAGCTGCTGCAGCACTCTTTTCCATGAACTAGGCTTTGTATGATTAGGAGCTACAGGAAAACAGATCTTCTGGATTAGAGAGGGTTACTCTCCTGTCAAAGAAAGAATTTGAGAAGGATCCCTGTAAAAGAACAGAAACATTTATTTGGGAAGTAGCAAGAAGGCAAACTTAAGTGAATACCCCAAGCATCCATCTCCAGGTCCAAGCATAAGGTATAATAAACTTCCAAGATGACAGATGATGCAGCAATCACATCCCAGTTGATGTGAAAGTTAGAGGCACAAAACAGGCAGAAGAGAGGTTTGGTACTGTCCCTACCATCTTTACCAGCCCAATTTAAAAAAAATGAACTGAAGATTGTTATAAGCCTAATATTGCTTCTTAGCAATGTCAGTCCCAGAAACCATGCAATACAGCTCAAGGTGGTTGACAGGTGAGGCAAAACATCATCCCTCCAGGAGCTGCAGAGAAGATTCCAGGGGAATGCATACTGGGTTCTCTCAAGAATTCCCATACTATCTTTGATGGGGAGATTTCTTCATGGATGCTTGCGCTTCCCTGGTGGCTCTTGTGATTAGCGTTCACGATAGATAATGAAACCGAACAGCCAAGGAAACTGAAGAAAATATGGCATCAAGAGTGGTCTATGGGTTAAACCACAGTGACATAAGACATGATCCTGGTGCTGAGAGGTCTGTTGAATAAGATCCCCTAAGCAGGTGCGCTCGGTATCTCAGAACAAATAGCAAGATCTGAAGAAAAGGAGGGTGAAAGTGAACACTTCATCCATGACCTTTTAACCAGCCTGTTCCTGAATAAAGAATGCCAGGGATCTTCGAGGGTAATTAGACCAAAACCATTTGGCTTGACTGAACCTCAGCATGACTACTAGTTCTTGGCTAGGAGACTACTGTCACAACACGTTTGACCAAATGGAATTCAGGAATGTGAACTCCTATATTATAAGATGTTTGAAAGACTAGGGCACATAGTCACTTCCAAGACCTCAAATGTATTCATTGGGAATCAGAAGATGGAACAAAGCCTTCAGAGATGGTATCTGATTCAAATTAGGCCTTTGGTGAAAGCACAGCAATCTAAGGAAAGGAAAACAATACAAAACCAAAACCAGATAAAGAGCAAGACTCATCAATCAGCAGAGTAATTCAAGAGGGCAACTAACAGGAAAGGAAATGGTGGTATGTTCTCTCCTGTATGCCAAACACCAAATGAGAATGGACAGAGCACATCCTCCATGAATACTACATAGGAAAAAGCATAAATTTTACAAGCTAAGGTGCAAGTATATCCACTGTTAGAATGTACATGCAGACTCATTTGAAAAAAAAGTCTTTAACTTCCTCATGTCATTGATTTCTTTTCATTTGGCACACATCTATAAAAAACTGCCAGCCTTTTTACTTTCTTCCTACTCTGGAAGCTTTTAACAATGTATTTATTTATTTAATATTAAGATCCAGTCACAGGGAACAAAGTCATCAGATTATCATCTAGAAAGAACTCTATCACGTATGTTCTGACTTAAGGAACATACAGTCATATTTCTGCTAAAAATATACCTTCAGACCTGGTATTCTTATCATTTGGTCAAACTGAAGCTAATCTGCCCCAGATATTGATAGCCCAATGCTGATCAGAGTTTTAAAAGAGTTAATTCATTAAGTTGCCCAACTTCTGCTTAACCTACAAGTAGTTTTGCCACTTAACTACTATATTTTAAAACAGCAACAGCCATCAATTACAAGTGATATCACTTCAAGGAACTAAATGGATACACACTGTTCTCCCCCCACACAACCAGACAAGTCACTCAACATTTCTTACTAATGTAGAAAGTCATGATAGTGTTGTCAACTGTCTGTCAATAACATTCTAAACCAGAAGGGTCCATTATATTTGCCAGACAATGCTCCAAGGCATTTGACAAAAGAGAAGGAGTTTTGTCAAAGATCCCTCTTGCTACCCAATTAAGCACTTCACAAGGACAGGGACACTTTTTTCATTAACGACTTACACAGAAGAGGAAGGTGAAATTACTTACCCACCAAAATACAGGTAATTCTGCCAACATCACAAGGCAGACTTGAACCTGCCACTGAGCAAATGCACTACAGAAGATTAACCAAGTGGACTTACAGCTGTAATGGTTACATACATAGAGCAGCTTAAGGTGCAATACAAATGTAGGCTGCTTTGTGCTTTAGTGTAGTCAAGCACACTCTGCCCAGAGAGCAAGCCTACAGCAAAGCCAGGAGGATCTCCATGTGCTAAACTGATCCAAAGAAAGATTTTAATTGATGCTGCATTAAATACCACGTTTTTGAACTCTTTAAAACTGGACCAACATAAAGTTCAACTTCAGTTGGTTCACCAATGGATACACGACTACCTCAAGGGCATGCAAACTTGTTCCCTCCATGTTCCTGTGACTAACCCATTTTAAGTAGATTGGGAGCACAGCTAAATTTCAGTAAGGTTTCAAGGGGACATCAGTAGTGTGAACAGCTGAACCAGACAGCAGTAACAGTCAATGCCATCTGTATTCTAGCTGAAGTGGAAGAATAACCATTCTGTTGAGACACAGAAGCCAGTTGCAGCTTACCATCTTCTGGGTCTTTGCAGACAAGTTTAACAACCTGAATTTGGACACTCAGATGAAGCGATTCAGAAGCCATTAAGTCAGATTAGGTCACCATACTCTTTTTTCTCCAGCACTCACACTGAAGCCATACAACAGTGCAGGGTCATTATCCTTGATGGCTGTATTCACATTGGCCTACCTTTACAACCTTACTTCCTAGAGTGTTAAGTTGAAGTTATTTTGCTGTAAATTACCTGGCCACATATCTTGACTCAGATCCATGATGCTATAAGTATGCTCAAGGATCAAAAGCAGACAAGAGAGATGGTGATATAATGGTAATTGCCAGGGCAAAGAGGACACAAGGATTTCTAACAGACCCATCCAGACACCACCTGCCTGAGGGTGCTTGGCACACTGAACTCTAAGAGGATCTGCAGAATGCATACAGTTCTATGAACATAGCTAGGAATGTATTAAAACCCTCCTGCTGGCCACAAAGCCCTTGCTCCCAGGAGAACATTTTGAATATCTTGCCTATCTACCCAGGTCAGAATAGAGCTGTTCAATCTTCTGCAGTTAAAATAAGCAGGTCAGACATGATTCCCCACAGGAAAGGCTCCCTTCCCTTTATTTTGGTATGAACTGCAGAGCTTCTGCTCAGCCTTTTATTGGTAGCAGGAGGAAGCTGTGAATGTGAATTTAAGTTCAGGAAGAATAACAGAACCACCAAACTAATTAGTTGCAAAGTGCTTCTGGGAGTAATGACGAAAATGAAACAAGATCAGTGCCACTTGCTACATGATGGCTGAAATCTTTATCAGCAGACTGGAAAGGTGTCTGCCTCCTCTTGCTCATAATGAGGGCCTTGATGTACACAGAAGTGGTTGCTGAAATAGCACAAGATGGCTCTCCCCTTCATCTTTACCTTGAGTAAATGCTCTACAGAGAGGAGGTCTTTGGAACCACAGGTCAGCAAGGCATGAGATTCATAATGGGACCAAGAACAGCAAAGCCACAGGTGCCAAGGGCATGACCAGAACAAATCACTTTCTTTGGTCACTATATAGTAAACCTGAAGGGGTAAGGAAAATTCCAAAAAATCTCTATCTCATCCTCTCCAAGCACACCCAGACCAGGTAAGGACAGGGCCTGAAGCTAGTGGTACCCTCAGACAGACAGTGCCAGGGAACATCACACTACCAACCTAAATGTTGCAATCTTCGCTTCCGGAGTAGAGGGCACTAAGTGGTCTTTCAAAACACAGATCCCAGTCATTGCCCACAGTCTTAGGTCTGGTTGGGTACCCTAACTTTATTTATCTTCTTCAGAGTGCTCTCCTCTCCAAATAATACATGACTCAGCAGCCTAGCCTCAAAAGAGAAGAACAGGGAAGAGACAAAGTCTCTTTGCTTCAATCCACTTAATGGGCTGGGGAACAATACTGCTATCTACCTACCGTAGGAAGCATAGTGTTGCAAACATACGTCATTAAGAAAACGAGGTTAATCCAGGACTGACGACTTTCTGGGGATACCCAGAGTCGGGGACTCTCAGAATGGCTGAGGTTGGAAGGGACCTCTAGAGGTCATCTGGTCCACCAAACAGCTCAAGCAGGGCCTCCTAGAATTAGTTGCCCAGGACCACATCCAGATAGCTCTTCAGTATCTCCAAGTATGGAGACTCCACAACCTCTCTGGGCAACCCATTCCAGTGGTCAGTCACCCTCACAGTGGAAAAAGTGTTTCCTTCTCTTTGGAGGGAAGCTCATGTATTTCGATTTGTGTCCACTGGCTCTTCTCTCATGGGACACCACTGAAAAGAGCCAGACTCAGTCTTCTCTATTTCTTCCTTTCTGATATTTGTACACATTGATGAGATCCACCTCCAAGCCATATCTTTTCAGGCTTGACAGTCCCAGCTCTCTCAGCTTCTCCTCATATGCTGAGATGCTCTGGTCCCTTAGTCATCCTTGTGGCCCTTTGCTGGACTCACTTCAGTAGCTCCATCTCTCTCTTGTACTG
>JANZLQ010000001.1:9791542-9823580 GCA_026212715.1 Elanus axillaris
CAGTACAAGAGAGAGATGGAGCTACTGAAGTGAGTCCAGCAAAGGGCCACAAGGATGACTAAGGGACCAGAGCATCTGGAAAAACTTTACATGAGGGTAGCTGAGCACCAGCACAAGTTGCCCAGAGAGGTTGTGTAGTCTCCATCCTTGCAGGTACTGAAAAGCTGTCTGGACATGGCCCTGGGTAACTGTCTCTAGGTGGCCCTGCTTGAGCTGAGGGGTTGAACCAGATGACCTCCAGAGGTCCCTTCCAACCTCAACCATTCTCTGTGTCCCAAGATACATTAGCACACACCACCCCATCCATTATGGGATAAAAAACTAGTCAAAACATAGGATTCTTCCAGAAAATCAATTTCAAAGGGAAAAGTTTTTGGTTAACAGTAGCACAGATGAACTCTATGCACATGGTCAAAACCAGATGCAGTTCTTGGCTATTTATTGAGAGAATGACTGAAACCAAGTAGATTTCTCACTTTACTCAAATCCATATGGAGATGTTCTTTTGCAGGACATGATTAACTAAGAGGAAGATCCCTTCCTTTCTGAAAATAGGAACTACTGTGGCAAAATTGCAAAGCCATAAGAATCTAGAAACAAAAGAGAAGGCAAAGCTTTATACTGTGTATGGTCTACAGAGAACACAAACCTCATGACAGCATCTCTAGCATGTGGCAATAGAAATTTGAAAAATGAACATACAAGAGGACAAGAATTCAGTACCCTCTGTGAAGATCTGAAATGTTAATGGTTAGCAAGACCACTTCACATTTGTCTGAAAATTAAGATGTGTAGACTCCTTCGATCCATAGCTGGTTGCCATCATGCTTTCAGGATTTAGGAACCACTGTACAATCCTTACCTACAAGCTGGGTGCACCCTCCCCTCTCCCAGCAGAGTTGTAGTTGGCAGCTGTGATGCGAACGTTTCAGAATGAAAATGGGAAAGGGTCTTCTTTGATGATGAGGAAAAAGAAGACAGATATCTGACTGTGAAGACCTTTTACCCTATTATACTGCTTATGTGGACTTTGGAGCACTACAGATGTAAATCAACTGCCCAAAGGAGGAAGGAAAAAAGTGCAAGAGAGGACAATTAGCAACTGTTAGCAATCTGCTCATGCCCTCAAACATGCTATCTAGAATACAGATCTAGTTCAAGCAATTGAACCAGATGACTTGCACTAGGACTTTTGTGATCTAGGCAGGCAGGGTCATCAAAGGTGCAAGAGCAGTAAAGCCAAGCACATCAGGGTGTTTTTTAATATAGTAACTCTCAGACTTTCCTGACCAAGCCTTTCTTTCAGGGGTCAAGTGTCACCTAGGAATCACAAAGTAGAAGAGTTGTAAGGACTATGATGCATATTTACATCTCACCTAGTCATTACTGGGTTTCAAGTTAAGACTTCAAAATGCCTTCCCTCTGGTCAGTAACAGCAGTTCTTTCTCCTGAGAGACAAGAAGCTGCATAACTGACACCAGCCTGTCTGCATGCACACCAGTCTGCACTGTTAGAGCAGCTACAACTGGAACTGACAGCATCCAAAGCTCTTCAAAGAGATCCAAGCTACCTAAATGGCCTTTAGGATCAGTCTAAGAAAGCTCCCTCAGTTTCTCCTGGGAGAACTCTGCAAGTGGGCATCTCAAACTGGCCCACTTCTGACTTCATAAAGCGTCCAGTGCATTCAAAAGGTGTTAGGGAGAGGAAAACAGATTCATAGCAAAGCTGTTTTCAAGAGGATGAAAAATCACTATAGCTCTTACCACTGACTAACAAATTTATGAAGGCTGAAAAACCCAAACCCTTGAATAAAATCAATAAGGATCTTTGGTTAACAAAATTTTAATACACATTGATTATGATTTCACAAGTGCCTTCTTACCTTCCTTCACATATCACACCTATTATAAATGAGGAAGTTTGTCTTTCACTTTGCAGTTAAAGCTACTACTGCTTATTTAAAGTTCTTCTAAGACACTAAACATGATTTTGGAACATAAGCTGTCTGAATATTCAAAGCTATGAGTACAATTTCCAAGGTGTACCTATCTAACTTACCTTCTGAATAACCACATGCCTGAGTCAATGCATGACAGTGTGCCAGCATGGAAGCATGAGATATAGTAATGCCTACTGTGCTGCCCTCTTTACTTGTTTTGTACTGAAAAAAGAAAGTTTACACAAGCATTAGCTTAATAACAAAATCTAGAAAATTTACAGTAGTGATCTGAGAGGATATTTTACTATAAAAATTAAGCAAGCTTTTAAAAAAAAATCAAAAAAGCTAGCGTAAAAGATACATTTATGTTCAGAGAATACACTAATATCATAGGAAATCTGACTGTTTCTCTATCCCAATTAAACAAATTGTTCCAGGGATCCAAGAATGCCAATTTACCCCAATCTTCAACCTGATTCAACACAACCACTCAGATGACAGTCCACCTGGTAACCTTGAGGAAAACATTCCTTGTTCCATAGCTAAAAATATTAAGTCTCATCTCTTTTATTGCATCAAAAGATTAAAGGAAGAGAACGTGCTGTGACATAAACTACAATAGAGTAACTGTAAGTTAGGCATATTATACTGGATCACCTCAATATAAGCAATCTCAGCACTGGCATCCCGTACTTGTGGATGCCAGTCCTTAGTTGGTTTTGCCAGATGCTTCCCATCAATCACAAACCAAATGAGACGAGGCCAGCCTTCAAAGAAAAAGAAAAGTTACTGTCATTACAGTTCCAAAAATCAGGGGTTCTCCCCAGTATTCAGAGCTAACGACAGGAGGCAAGCAAAAGCTGCAGCATCACCCCCCTGACAGGAAGAAGCAGCACTAAGTACTGTCTTGAAAATGAAGGCAGTTCTTTATATGTAAGCTAGAAGCATGCAAGCAAACTCAAAGATTGTTTTTTAATAGCAACAATGGATATACCTGCCATTTATCCTATAAAAAAATTTGAGTAGTTTAAAAACATACCTTTGAATGTAACCACCTCGCCAGTCTGGGCTTTAGGAAGGCCTTTTTGACAGGCATCAGTGGTTAAAGCTAGTGTTACTCCACAGCTGCCCAAAAGAAATCCAATCTGCTGGCTGCCAGCATCCTACAGAGAAACCACGTTATAGCAAACTTACAAATTATGAAGCTTTTGTACAGTTCAGAAGTTTAGTACAGAAAATATTAAGCCAATTTATATCACAGAAAAAACAAACTTCTAGCCTATAAGACCTTTTATGGAAGACAAAAGACTGAAGTCTGGGCTCAAAAGGCTTAGTTTTGCTTAGTGCCAACTAAGTTAGATTTGGCAGTAGATCTGGCAAGTAATGGTAGCAAAGTAGTGTCAAAAGCAATGGTTGTACATAACTCTCCAACCCAACAGTGTTGTTTTTAAGTTCTGGTAAAACAGAGAACTGGTTTGATTCTGTTTTTAAGTCCTGAACAGCAGAGACTGTAGGTGTCCAGCTCTTCCCTAATGATCTCATGTGTGTGGGAATATACTGATAATTCCAGTAACTATGGTGTCTCTACCTGCCTGTGCTCTCGTTACTCAGCATGACAGTTGAAAAGACAGCATTTCTATGTCATAATTTGAAAAATACTTTCACACATCTTTTAATAAATTAAATTAATTCAAAAGTTAAATTAAAATAATTTCTACAGTTACTTACCCTAAAAGAGTTAACTTACCAGCTTCATACTATTTACCCCCTTCCTTAACTAAATATGAAATTTTCCAAGTATAAAATGTGCCATGAATAATTCAGCTGATGCACCATACTGCTTTCAAAAGTGCAGGCTCTGAGGGGTCCCATATAAGGACTATTGGATTTAGACACCCTCACACTTTATTTATTTACAAAACCATAAAAACATTGAATGTATTTGCCTACCTTTCTTGTTAGTGGAACTTCTATTGGGACAGGAATAAGTTCTGCCAGGAGACATCCATAAAATGCCACCATAAACATAACTGGATCACTATTAGGAAATACGAGAGCTACCTACAAAAATGCATTAAAACAACAAGAAATGTTTTTTGTTGTCATTTGCAGGGGGGATAGGACTGCTTTTTAATTTGTGGAAAAAAATCTTCACAACCATGTTCAGGTTCATATTTAAACTAGAAATAGAAATACTAAATGTTGTGATAATATATTACAAGTCACAATATTACAGATTTCTTCAGCTAAAGCTTTCTATTTTATCCATAAAGACCACTTCAAACAGAAGCCTACCCGGTCTCCAGGCTTCAGCAGTGGTTCATTCTTAGTGGTTAGTTTGTTTAGCAGGGTATATGCTAACTTCAAGCTTCGACTCCACAGCTTGCCTAAAGAAAAAAAGACAATACAGAAATTAAAAAATAAAGACTAAAATTTTAACATTTAATTGGTAAATCTCAGTGCCTTATATATGCACTAGGCAACTCAGTTGTATTAGAACAGGCACATGAGCAAGTAATCGGGAAAAAAGCGAACATTACTGTTGTGAAAGCAATCCCACCTCACAAACCTACTGAGTTCTTCCAACGTTTCAGTGTGTGTGCGCACACACACACACACACGTAGTCTGGTTGATACAACCAAACCACATTTTGAAAAGGTACTTAACAAGACTCCTTCCTAAGGGCTCTCAGAGAAAGCAAACTGCTTGAGATAAAAGGAAAAATCCTCAACTGCACAAAAAATGAACTGAAATTTAAGAAACAAAGGCTAGGAATAAATGCCACCATATCTAGCTCTGTGAAATGCCAGTGCAGTGCTCAGTAGTGGTCTACACAGCTCTCAATAATTTGGAACAAAAAATTATTCCAAACTATTAAATACAGTAACTACTTATTTGACACTATGAAAATCAATTTTTAATTTGTAGCCTCCAAAAAAAGAAGAGCTTTGCTAAAAAAACTGTTCATAAAAAATTGAGCAAGAGCAAAAGCCTTCCACTGTAATTAGTAAATCAAAGCAAGAACTCCTCAAAGAAGCATGCCATAGCAAACAGCATACATAGGGAACTCAGCTTTCTAGTGCAGGGTCTTTATCATGGACTGACATCCGCATTCAATTCCTTCAGACCATTTAGTATCTACTCTGGGAAAAAGATGAGTGCATCATTAGTCATCTGTTTCTTCCTCCTATTTTACACCAGGCTATTTTTAGTGTTCTTTTAAGGAAAAAAAACCCCACAATTGTTTGAAATTTACAAATAGCTACTTGTAAAGAATCAATAGCACATATATTTTCCCTTCATTAACTTTCTTTAAGATGTTCTTCATATACAATGAATTCATAATTTGCATTTGAACAGCAATTTCAAAGTATCTGTCACGAGCACAGTCAGTCTCTCTTAAGTAAAGCAAATTGTTCATTCCACAATGAAAGCCTAATTCTTCCTTACAGTTATCTCCAATACCTACCATAGGTAAGCGTATAAATAGCTTTCCCAGTTGTATCCAATGCTGTCAGACACGGGGCTTTTGGCTGGGTAGTTCCCCAGCGCTGCAGGGCAGCCAGCAGAGAAGGTGGCCAGTTGGTTACCACCCCTAAGGGTTCACCTTTAAGTACATTCATTTGATTTCCTTCAGGCTTTGGTTGATTTGGGTCAGGCTGTTGCACTAAAACCAGAGCACATAAAATGGTAAATGTCAATCCTCAGAAAATGTGCATGTTACACTTAACAGACTATTCTATGAATCATTCTCACCTTCCTCTTCCTCACAGCTACCATTACTTCTCCTCTGCTTTATGATGATGCTATGCTAATCATCTGTTGGCTTCACAAAAAATAATTACTATCACTTTAGAGTTCTGATTCCACATTATTCAAAGGACATGGCCACAGGAACAGAATTTGAATTCCTAGTTAGCTCTTCTTCTCTGCTTTGGTAAGATGGTATTTTCTGCTCTTTGTTCTGCACATGTATTTAAATTAAAGCCTACACCAAGTCAGGAAGCATTATCAGAGAGAATGGCTTCAGCAACAATTGCACATTTATTTTTGTTGCACCAGATTCTCAACAGGTGATGAAGAATGACACTATGCTTCTGTAACAATATATATTAAAAAAAAAAAGCCAGATGAAGTACTCCTGGTGTGGATTACCAACAACTAAAACGATACCACTCACAGGATATTTTTATTTCTGAATCATCTCTCTCAGCTGTGGAATACTGCAGGGTTTGTATGCCATTTGCTCTCTGAGTAGCCTGCTGTTAAAATCCTGCTCCAAGCTGCTCAAGAAGGTGAAGTATCTTGATCTTAGTTAGCAAAACAAAGTCATAGTTGGATTTAGCTAACACTCAATCTATGCAATAACTAAAATTAACAGTTCAAAGTGATGTTCTCCACTCTCCACAATGACATACATGCACCTCAACAAAAGTTTGCCTGAAAAATCTTCAGTGGAAGACTAGAACTGCAATTACTTCATATCTTAAAGTATCAAATAGTACAGGGAATTTAGTAGCAGCTGCTCAAAAATGTCACATTGAGAACAAAATTTTAATACAATCTTTAAGACTAAGAGAACAGAACAAAAGTCATTCTCCAGAATTAGCTGATGCAGCTGGTTTTAAAGGCAGCTATGTATTGTTAAGCAAATTCTACATTTGTTAGGAATGCTTTTCTTTCTGCCTAGACACATGCATACAGAGAAGAAAACAGCTTTTCAGCTGAGCAGTATCTGCAGAGCATGTATAAGCACTATCCTTTCACATACTGCACAGACAAGATATACTGCATGGTGCACTTAATGCGTTTAATTCCTTTGAACCTCTAGAATAATTAAAGTTTCTGGATTTCAGGAAGACGGTATTAACATGCATGCAAACAATATTACCATAATAAATTCCAGTTACCAGCAAGTAACTTTCTTCATCTAACTACATGTGGGCATTGACCAGCTACAAAGCAGAATGTGCTCAGACAAGCAGCTGAATGCGAGTGGCCAGAGACTGTGGAATCTTCATGTTTGGAGATGCTCAGAACTGGACTGGGCACAGCCCTGAGCAGCCTGATCTAGTCAGACCTGCTTTGAACAGGAGGCTGGTCAGAGGCTCCCAGAGGTTCCCTGCACCATCAGTTACACTTAAGCTATGCCCTGACTTACTCCAAAGAGTACCTTCTATAAATTTGCTGATTATCAGAGAGCAGAGTTTAGAATCTCTGAGGCAAAAAGTGACAGTGGGACCATCACCAAACATTTCTGGATGCACCTATTAATTTCTTGGCAAAGATGTGAACAGAATTTCTCCAAGTATCTGTAAATCACTGTCTTTAGTATTCACTAGCTTATCCCACTGGTCCAATTTGGGCTAAATCAGAAGTTTCCAAAGCGAGGGAGGAGGGGAGAACAAGTATACTGAGTTGAAGGGTTGAGGTGAAGACTACGTTTCACCTGTGATAGCATATGACCTTTGTCTCCCCAATGAACTAACTACCATAATTTGTTTTCTATTGGGAACAGAAAAAGAAAACACTTGCTAAGAGGTATTAGTTCTTTCACAAACCGTTTACACAGAGTTAAAAATGTATTTGAAAGAAAATTAACCTTCTAGCAGTTCTTCAAAATCATCAACAAAAAACTCTTTCAAGGGTGGGCGCTTTGGTCTTTTCAAGGTATTTAGAAGTTGCTGGATTTTAGAGGACACTCTGCTATTCACTGGGACACCTGCCAAACAGAAAAGATTTATTACTTACCATATATTAATAAACATATGTTAAAACACATGCTGCCACACTGATGACAACATCATGCTAAGCTCAGCGCAGCTTTCAGATGGAAAAGTCATTCAAGATAAACAGCTTGTTTGGAAAAAAATAGCTTTAATCAGTAACAGTTTCAACCATGGATTTTTTTGTTTTAAAACAATGCTGTACCCTAGCTACCTGGCTGATGCATATACTTTTTCACACTTTAATTTAGCTTTTCAAACTGCTGACTCCTTCATGAGATTCCAATACAAACCTGAAGAATTTTCTTTTCTTCAAGATTCTAGTTATCTGCTACATCTTAACATTCATTCAGTTCTGAAACTGTGAGAATGCTTGGAAAAAATAAGTGAATCTTTCAATATTTTACAGGGCTAGCAAAAAATAATCACAATGCAAAACCATGTCAAATGCTGATTTTCATTTGCGTATGTGATATATTTATCTTAAGTTAAATATAAATATGTATGTTTATTTACATTTATTGAAATGCAAGACTCTGAGGGAATATAAAATTAAAATGTGAGATGAAAGGGCTTACATTGCCTTTTCCTATAGAAATATAGAGAAATGGGGACATGGCTCCTACCAGCATAACATGGGAAATGCAGTACATTTTCCTCTCCTGTGGTAGACTGACAAATACACATAATACAGCAAAGCTCTGGAGGGGGCAGGCACATACCACATGATGGGCGTCAAGCTCTGTTTTGCATCTGCTTACTCAGAAAAAGGGGCACAGATTGAAAGGTAGGAGGTTTGTAATACAATCACCATCTGCGGTTTCCAAAATGCTGCTGTGGTAGCCTCTGGGAACTCCTCGTACTGATGCCACCTGTGGACGCTCATGATGTACATGTTCCACCAGGCCAGTGGTTACATCTGGGGGTGCAGAGTGGTTATCTGTAGAAATGGAAGACAGGCACGGGAGCTCATCAGTCATTTTAAGAATCAATATATCCAAAGTTGCTTCTTACAGCATTCTTGCTATTTTCTCATGTGTTTTTAACAAAACTCTGATTTCTCTAATCAAACTGTAACCAAAATCTTCTAGGTACAGGGTGAATCCTGAAAGGAACAACCACATCTCTCCAGGGTGGAGAGGAGCTATTCCAACTTTCAAAAGGATCCAAACAAATTCTGACAAATAAGGTGAGCGGTGGGTCACTCCATCACTTCAAGCTGAAAGCAAGGAGATTCATTATAAGTAAACAGCACAAGTCTACAATGAAAGACTGCCTCACATCTCTCAGAAGAAATACAGGCATCAAAAGTCTCACCACAAAACTGGAATGACTAGCTTAAGTCCCAAAGGAAGAGAAAGGGACAAAAGCATAAGGTTTAAAAGAAGGGAACTTTTTCTCCACGATAACGTGAAGCACTTGTCTACATTCTGCAGGCTATAAGAAGAAAACTTTTCTGAGAAACACAGATTAAGATTTAAGGTGGCAAAGACAGAGCACTTAGGTCTGAACACATCTTGAGGATGGACACGGAGAGATGAGAAACTCCTCAGAGGAAAGTAACTGCTGACTTAAAAAAACATCACCTGCACTTTGTAAGACCAGTCATGGTTTTCCTTTAGCAGCTTTTCTTACCACCTGTTTTTAAGTGTCTCACAAAGATACTGTAGGTAAAAGCTTCCTGTTTATGTTGTGGCACAGACACAGTACAGTCTTCACTGGAGCATCGATCAATGAGAACAGCTGGAATGCCTGTAAACACTCAGTAAAGCCTGTGGCATGTATGTCAACATTATAGACACATAGCGCCCACAACAAATATATTTAGCACAGGGTTTTCTGAGGCACGAGGTGGTCATCTGTGGCCAGGCATGACACGCTGTTTCATTTTAATGGTGTGCACTACAAGCAATAAATACTTAAATTCTTTATAATGTACATTTATATAGAGAAAGCAGGGCATTTCTCAAATCCTTGCATACTCACAGGGACTTGAGAACCACCTTGTAACAACCTTGAGGCAAAAGCCTGCTTTGCTTGGAACTGCATGACATTTCTGTGCTGCACAACAATGCTTAGGGAATATTGTCCTTCCAAATTTGTGACCTAGATTATGGAATGATTTTGAATGGAACCACAGGTTAGGAAATGGCAGTATCTGGCAGAAGTGTTCAAATAAGAAAAAGCAAGAATTAGAGGCCTGAAATACTCAAAATCCTAATGAGTAAAAATAGGACTGCAACAGAAAAGACCTTAAGAATACGCTGCTGCGTTGTGCTGGAGGAACTGCTTGGGGTCATGCAGCTCTGCAGTGATACCCCTTGAAGGACCACAGCATGTCACAAATCCTGTAGAAGGAACTCAAAGCATAGGGAGATCTAGGCAGTGGTGTGAATACGTATACTCGTTTTGAGGGAGCTGTTACCACTAAGATAACAAGTGCTCATAGCTCTGTTCACAGATTTCCAGAGCTGGCATAAAAGCTACCAGTATAGCTCTAAGCATTTTTAGAGGGATCACCAGAAGAAAAAATTAAATCCAATCCTGTATTTTCCAATAGTCATCACTGCAATGCCAGTATTTGTATTGCAGAGACCTGTCTTGCTCAGTACTAAGCAAGGAACGCAAATTCCTTTCACATGGGTAAGGTATAAGAACAAAGTACCACTTAATGTCTCTGACAAATGCCCGAGTTAGAATCAGTAACAAGAAAGGGTGACAACTATGTGTAAAACTAATCCGTGTAACTACTTTACAGTGTATAGAAAGCTCATGTATTTACAGTAAATTGAAACACCTCTGCTGTGTTCCACATACTTTCTGAGTTGCTTTTTGGTTGTTTTTTTCCATTTGCTCTACCCAAGTCCCAAAACACGGACTTCATGCAGCACACAAATTAATCACAGGAAAGGACAGAGTCAAATGTACCTGGTTCCCATACTGCCCACAAGTCTGTATTTCTCAACTTACAGACCATGCAGTGATTAGCACTGTCTAAGGCTTCCACTCCTTGAATACACCAGCAAGAACTACAATTAAGGATGTTTCTGCAGTGTGGCTTCATCAGTGGAAGGCCACAAAATGGCATTTCTATAGATGAAATTGTCACCACAAAACATTAAGGTGACTCAAAATGTACATTTGAAGTGATATACACATAGGTCCAAATGTAACAATCAAGAGAGGGGACAAGAGACAGACACACACTGTGAGAACTGGTGCACGTATGGGTCAGAACCGTGCATAAAGTACAGAAGTCGAAATGCTGAACGGATGCAGGTTTTACCATGCATATTCCTGTTGGGAAAAAGCAATCTCACGCCCACATGCATGAGGCGGATATTTGAAATACAAAAGCTCTGCAATTAGATGCTCAGAAAATAACATAAGGAAGAAGCTATTTAGGAACATTTACGGAAGAGCTGTGTACTTGGGAACTGCTCTAAGAAATCACAGAAAAATGAGAATGCTCAGAAGAGAAACAAAAAACCCATTAACTATCATTCCCAAATGAAAACAAGCACAAAAAAATAGCTGTATGTGGAGGTGCTAATCTATAGCATTCATATATCTTATGAGCATCTCACAGCCAAATATCACCAAATCAATATCCCTCGCCATAGAAGGGAAATGGCAGGGGTCCTTATGAACAACTCTGCTGCCCACAGCTATTTCATCTTACACGCAGCAGAGAACTGACTCTCCCTCCCAGTTCTGCCTTGACAAGGCAAAATTCTTTCTATGCATGTAGATGGAGTAAGTTCAGTTTTCAGGTTTTATGCTCAGATAAAAATCACATTAGCTTCATTAACTATTTAGGCATTTTATTAATATAGGCCCATGAGAATCCATGAAATTAGTCTGTATCATGTAGAGATACTGTGGCAAAGCAGAGGAATAGAAGTGAAGAGTAGTCAAAAAGAAGTCTGAACAGACTTGTGACTTCAGGAAAAAAGTTAATTTGATTTAGACTGAAGTATCTTTCCATTATTGATTAGAAGACAAGAGATAAATCCAAAAGAGAAAAGTGGCCTAAGAAAGAATGTGTGGGATACAATACAGAAAATTAAAAGCTAGGCATCAGAGAAAGCAGTCTCTAAGGAGGTATCTCAGGGTGAAGATTCAAACACTTTAGAAAAGTCCCTACCTAGCAGGAAGTTGGGTTAGACCTAGAGATGGCTGTGTATGACTGTTTTGTCTCTAGGAAACCAGTCAACCAAAACGGACATTTAAACTAAGTATATTAAATTGTATTGGAACAACTGGGGGGAGGGAGTGTACCAACCCAGCCAGAACACAAAATAGGATCCACAAGCCACTACTTCATTCTTGCATTTCCTCTTCAATAAACTCTTTGAAACTGTTTCTAACACACTTCACTCTTACAACTCCTGTAAAACTGTTTACAGAGCCACAGCAGTACCTACTCTTACTACTCTTATAAATCTGCTTCCGCTTAAGAAAAGGAATTGTAGTTTTAAGTCTCTCAGTAGCGGGTCAAATACCACAATAATCAATTTTTCCAGTTACTCTAACAAGAGCTAAGTTGGGAAATACTCCACAGCTGAGATGGTGACCTTGAACACAACCTAGACAGACTGCTAGCCTTATTCATTTTAAAGAAACTATTACACTAAAAGAAAAAAGAGCCCTCAAATCAACATGTAGATGTTGTCTTTGCTGTTACAGGTGAAAGACAAGCAGCTTAAAAGTAATGCATATGCCTATCTGACTTTATTAAATACTGTAACCTTGCACTTTCAACGCTGCAGTCTATTGCTTGGGAATTCAGTAGGATCTCACCATTAAAATGCAAATGGGGAAGATGAGCTGCAAGGGAACAAGCTGCTAAATTTAAATTCTCTAATATATCAAAATTGTGCATAGTTATTCAGTACATAGTCAAAATACAGAATATTTTGGTAAAGGCATAGTATTTAAAATGTGTAAGATGCCTTTTGTATTGCTGATGTCGGCACATTGACTGAGAAAATAAACTCTTCTTTTATGCTCTAGAACAAATCAAAGGGGTCCTTTATGAAAGTATACTAATATTTATTGATAATAAAAAAATTTTTGCAATGTAAGAACTGAGTAAGTTTTCACATTCCTGTCACCAAGGAAGACTAAAGACAAACATGAAAAAATGTCATAATATATTTGTTATTGGACATGCATGTATGTTACCAACCTAGAAATGAAAATTGATGGAATATGGCAAACATTTCAGAAATGAGGAAGATTAGTCTTATGCAAAAGGATATTTCACTTTTTGTCAAAGGCATTGGAAATTTTACCTTTCTAAATATTTTTATTACATCAGCTCTTAACAATCCTTGAGTTTCCTTCCTGATACATACTATAACTGCATATTTACTTCCCATTAATGAAATTTCAAACTACTCCACTGCATGCAGTCCAACATTTAGCTGCTTAAATGCTGGACTTTGAACTGTTAATGAGGCCTTGATTATGCATACATTTTTTATGATTACATACACCTGATGGATAGGTCTTAAGAAACTAGTTGTGACATTTGGTATGTATTTCTATGGCCTGAAATATTAGACGTAACAGGATGCTGTGTTACATTTTGCATATCTTGCAAGTTTTTACAGCTATATTAAGAATTTCAATCACACTTACAATTATGGCTAACCTTCCAAGTTTATCTGCTAATTTTAAGGAGTTAAAACATGATTCCTATAAATCCATAATGTGAAATCCAGAATGCCCTCAAAGCAAGGTGTAGACACATTCCATCTTACTTACATGCACTAAGTAAAAAAAAATTAAAAATTGCGAATTTCTCATTACAAATAAGCTTGGAAATAGGATATAAAAATTTAGATTTCTTTAAAGGCAATAAGATGGGTATGTGTTGTACAAACAGGAAGAATTTCACTAGCAAGAAAGCCACAAAAGTTAACCAGAGAGGCAGATCTTCCTAACTATATTTATTCATGAAGTACTGATGAATGCAGAAAAATGAGTAAAGCCAAATGCTGCCCATAAGTTTGTAAGACACGAAACAAGACCCAACATTTCAGCATGCAGGAGCTTTCTAAGGCAACAGCACTAAGTGGGCTTGGGAAAAAATGTTTTGCCTTGTAAAAGCTTAGGTATCAGAACTCTCCATGCTTAGCTTCCACAATAAAGAGATTGCCATACAAAACAGGAGGGAGCAAAAGCCAGTAGGAAAGACAAATAACCCTTCCCAGACTCTCTAACATCTGAAGAGTCTTCCAGAACACAAGGGAAGCTCCACTCATCCATCTCAGCTCCACTTGCAGAAAACTGTCTAAACTGTGAAAACTGTGACATCAGTCACGGCAAAATGAGTCCATCTCTGTTTGTGTCAGCATCCCTAAGCCACAAAGAAGATCTAGAGGATTCTCTTTTGGACAGCACCTAGCTTGCTCATACTCCTTTCCCCGTTTCATAATGTGCCTTAGGAATCTGAAGAAGTAAAACTCCTGTCACAAACTACAAGCATTGGTTGTGTTTTGAAGCCCATTGCTACTATAAACTAAGGTTGATGCCCTAAACTTAGTATAAGGCAGAAGGAACTCAAGAGGGCAACCCAGCAAAGAACAAAAAATCGACCCACTCGTGAATAGCTGCCTCACACGTAAGAGAACTGTGAACTGTTTGCATCGTCCAACAGAAAAGTCTAAAGGATATATGATTGGGCTTTCAACAAAATTTGAACCTAACAGCTAGACCAGCTACATGAACGGGTATTTGCAAAATATATTTGTGCCTCAAATTATCACATTAATTGACATTACTAAGTATACAAAAGCCTGTATACTCATTTTAAATCTAAAGCATTTCAATGTGTTTTCCTCATCTGACCTAACCTGTTCTCTGTAACAAAATAGAAAAAACTGTCTGTTTAGTGTATGTAGGCATACAGTCACAGATAAACAAAGTCAGGGAAGTAGAGCACTAAAACTGCCAAAACCTGAAACGTCCAGGAATATAATATACATGATGCCTATTGCGTATTACTAGAAGCACAAGAACTTCATGCTGTAGCCCATAGGTGAAATACAAACATCATTCTTAATTTCATTTTTCTAAATTACTTTGGGCAAAAATTTGAGATACAAAGTTATTGTTTCTACTGTAGGTCCCTTCCCATCATTTTAAAATTAGTGTGGACCTGTTGCACACACATAAATCCACTATCAATCTCCACTACAGTGTACAAAAACATTGTAAAAATTATCTCCATGCTGGAAGAGACTACCTTTCTCCCTCCCTTCCAAACCTTCCAAAAGCACAAGACTAGTGGTCTGCATTCTAGGACACAAGAAATAACCTGAAGTTCTGGACCTTCAGCATTACAGATTGAGACAAAACTCACATTACATGTTGGCTTACCAGTACTTTTACATTTTTGATCTAGCTTCACAATAAAACACTATTAATGACTTATATTTTAATTAAAGGGAAAAAAATCACATTTGAGCTTGAAGTTTAGCTTTGTCAGTACCCCTGGTTTCATAACTTTCCAAAAGATTCTGGATGTTTTTCTAGTCTTTTCGGTGTTTACCAATTGAGTCACCTTTGAAATCCGTAACCTGATATTGTCTAGGGTAAATACATGCAGATCAGAAAGCATGCATCAAAAATATGATCCCCTTGAAATTCTGCTTTTGAATCCAGTAAAATTGAACCTTAGTTTCTTGATAAATCAAGCATTTTACCAAGAAGAATGCATGTTCAGATCTCATGAACAACTGGTTTGGTTTCCATTAAATGCACATATATCATACATACCTGGTCTGCGGATTGTACATTTTAAGGCTATTTACAGATATCTTCTGGTGAAGACTTTTGTGTTTAGCCCTGCTTTGGGATTTTTAATTTGATTTTATTCCAACCACACAGGCAGTTCTTTACTGACCTAGCTGGGTGTGTGCCATGAGATCTGCAAGCACAGTGGCAGCAGCGGTGGCAGTAGCAGTATTGGAAGCAGCAGCAGGTTTCCCTCCTGGATGAGATGAGGTGGAGGATGCAGAGGATGAGGTGGAGGAGCCCTGAATAACCCGGTTAAGCCAGGGCTCTACGTTGGAATGGCTCTGGAACGGAGTGGAGGTGATCCGCCCTTGCCGACGTAACGAGCCCTCATCTTCTGATGCTGACGATGTGTCTGTGATTAAAATAACGATGACAGGCATGTAATGTGGGAATGACCCAACAGACGGGAACATGAAGTTTTTCCATGTTCTTCACGTAGTGTTCTCATGCACTACACATGAGATACATGTATTAAGCAAATGGTACATTCACATGCACAAATTCTGCTCATTGCCATTTTTTAAGATAATGCAACAACTTCTACACATTATAGCTAGAACACTCTTAAAGCAAAGTTTCATTTACCTTCTGTATTTGGAATGACGTAAGACTCGAAAAAGGCTTCTACCTAAGGTTCCAAGTATATTCACTAACCATTCTCAGTGAGCATACTATAACTATTCCACTGAAAGAATATTTCTGTTCTGAACAGGTAAATTGGTTCTCATCCTACCTGAATAAATTCTACTACATTTTTTGTTGGGTATTTTGTTTTTATTTGCGGGGGGAAGATTTTTCATTTTTCAATTCTTTTGACAATTTTTTTGAGAACTAATTACTAAAAAAAGCATAGTACTATAAAGTTCAATGAGTAATTTCATTAATCTAAGAATAATTAGAAGGAATTTAGCAGCATGTATTTTAACCACATAAACTGACAGTAACGAGCACTACACAAAAATGCTTCATAAAGCATCTTTTCATTCTAGATGTATATTTGTTGCTGTTAGAAGTCTGATAAAGGGCTCCTATTTTAATTACCAGTTATTTACAATTTTCCAGAAGTTTCCCTTTGGCACTCAATCTTTCCACATTTATTATCCATTCAATAATAAATAAAAAGGTCTTTCTAAATACCAAGAAAATACAACTCTGTTGATTTTGAGTGAAAAATAGAAACTTTTGTTACAGAAGAAGAATCTTGCCTTCCTAAAGACACTGCTATATTTTAAGAACTTGATCCTCCACACCAAAGTAACTAAAGGAAAGCTCCTAAAACAAAGCATTGCCCATATACTGATAAAGTCCACATCAAGTGACTTTGTGAAGAGCAGTTTTAAGTCACACATAATGGCCAGACCAATTAAGAAGTCAGCAGGAACTGAAAAACAGCTTCTGAAAAAGATAAGAATGTCCATTACTACACTATAGAGTCCTTTCCAGACATGGAAATCCTGGGTGATATGGGTGATAGTGGGGTGGGTTACCTCAGAAATTCTGTAACTTAATTTTGGCCTTTTTTTTTTTTAATCCTCTGAATATGTAACTGTTCAGCTATATACAATTCCATATAAATTTTGCTGAAGCCACATAAAAATCTTTTCCTTGTCTTTGGCAACAAATTTCAGTTACCAGCTGTTTAATTTTTGGCTTTTCAAGAATATGTGCATTTCCAATAGCTTCAGAATAATTGCTCTTTAACAGTCTAAAACCACAAAAATCAGAAATAATTTCATAAGAAGCCTGTTAAAATCGATGGCATTTTCAGTTAAAATCACAATTCTCTCACTACTTGACCATCCCTAGGTCCAACATGACAATTTTGAATTAAAATACAGAAACAATTGATCTTTGAGAAGACACAGCTGTGGTGCATCACCGTTCCTGGGTTTATGCCTTGTATGATATTTCTGGTCTACTGCCACGGTTGTAGTCTTTGGCTGCTGACTCCATCTGCTCCTGGATAGGAGCCAATCCTGACCCTAAGTGCTTGCAACCTTCCCTTTCTTTTAGGCAGAAAGCAAAAATAAACAATTCCAGGAATATAGAACAAGACAGGATTACAAACAGTCAGGTTAAAAAAAAAAAAGACCACATTTGCAATCTATTATCACTTCAGAGTAAGAAATAAATCTACAAAACCCCCAGGTTTCTCAAAGAATATATACTCTGATAGCATCTCCTTACCCAGATACAACTTTAATGAAGTCCTTCTAAAATTTCTAAGCTTTCAGATGTCTTATGTAAGTGGAAGGGAGAAACCCCCCTCCCCTTTAAATGTAAAATATTAACTGTGTATAAAAATGAAGGATCCACAGTAAAAACATTCTAATAATCAAAACATAATTACAACAGAAAAGTAGCAAGGTAAATTCAGTAACTAGGTCTGTGGCAGCTGCAAGAGTTAACCAGCGGTTCTTGGTGTGCTGTGAGTAGAATGCTATGTACTTGGATTGCAGCTCTTCCTGGCTGGGAGCTGACCCAAGATAGCCACAGAAACCACCACCCTTTGGACCAAACTTGCATCAAGACTACAGCTCAAGTTCTGATCATGTGAAATCCGTATGGGAAGGATGAGAGACTTGATGGGATGAAAACAAAAGTACATTAAAATTTTTGGAAGGATGACTGATGAAAGCAGTTCCATTACTGCCAGTCTGGAGTTGGCTTTGAACTTAATGTTGTGACCAGAATCCGATGCTTCCTTCCTGGTGGCTGATGGTAACTGTTTGTAACACAATTTCAGCTATTAAGAAAGCCTGGTTTTAACTGCAATAACTTCTGCCAACGAAAGGATTTTAAGGCAGTGGTTTAATAGCTCAAGACAACAAAATTAGATGCTTCAGCACTACTCGGGTTCTTTGCAATTTCAGATCTTTCTTGCTAAGCTAACTTTGCAAATAAAGGCAGGCCCATAAAAGGACAATTATTTCTGTGAATTGATATAGCTGCAGCAAGTCCTCAGAATATTTTTGAATGGCATTATCTCCCATGATACAGAGTTAATCCTGTGGCCCATTTTCTTACAGAGATAAAGCTATCTCATAACAAGTCACCTTCTCTTAGAAACAGCATGACAGATCCCAGAGACACTTAACTCTTCTTTCAGAATGTGTTAGTTACGGTGCTTCTGAATCCTGCTAAATCCCAGTGTGAGTATACTTGTCTTCTTTGCTAACCACTTGGGCAGGCACATCAGAAGATGACACAGTAGCACAAACACACAAAACCACTCACACAAACACGGGTAGACCCCATGGCCTCATCCTGCTGCCCTCTCTGGCTGGGCAGGATGGAGGTCATACATGCACACACATGTACAATGTTGATCCCTCCAGCAGCTGGACTCAGACCCTTGGCTCTGCCGAGTAGTTGTTGCCAGATCCCAGTCTTCCCAGTTGCTGGCACCTGGACATATGAGCCAGAGGCTGCAGTCCTCCTCCATTTGCTTGTATAGACTCATAGACTCACTGAGCCACTCCACGCACACAGAATATAGAGTGCCTCACCCAGGAGAGGTGTCAGAAATGGAGTATAACAGGAGGAGAGGACAGACTGCAGGGTCAGGTGCAGGGCATGGCTAGGCAAGTGTACCATCTAGACACGACCAGCCCTTTTTAGCCCCTTACCCCACTATTTCCCCCCGATTTGTTCCTCCCCAAATCACCTAAATCTACCCCTTTCCCCATCTGTGGTTCCTCACCTAAACATCCCAGAACAAGCCTCATGCAGTCCCAAAATACCTTTGCCCCGCATCCCATAATGTGTCCCACAGCCCTCCGTGGCATCCCCCCTCCATCCAGAAGGTGGTCTAGTGTTGACTGGTCTTGATAAGTTTCATGCCTGAACAGGAGAGCTGAGGCTCTCCAGGGACAGCCCTGGGAGCGGCCTGGAAAGGGTGATCCTTCTTCTGAGTCCTTAACTTGGGTTCCTGCCTGCCATTCTTCCTGTGCTCCTCTGGGCTTGTAGAGATGGGTCTGTGACAGGCTGATGGCCCCTGGGACAGGCCTGGGAGTGGCTGGGGCAGGGTATTACTTGGGCTCCCCATCTGCCACTCCTGTGAACGTGTGCAGATCAATTTTTATCACCTAACCTAACATTTTACCCACAGCTTCTCAATTATTTTTTTTATAGAGTCTCTCAATACCCCCAAGACTTTGCTCCTTCACAGCAGCACGCAGAGCCCTGACGTCAGGCAGAGGGATGCAGCAGTCACCACAGGGAAGTTGCTTCAAATTTGTCCCAAAGGTATTCAAAAGAGAATGATATTTTGGTTGTCTCAAAAAACCTGCAAGGGGATTCCATCTAGTTTTAAATGCTAAGGGAGACAGGAAAGCCTAGCTGTTCTCTGCTCTCAGCAGGGTTCTGGATGTCACCTCTTCTCTGTACACCAAATCTTAGGCAGAACCATGGCATGTTCTTTTCTTGTCGTGATACACCTCACACCAAGCACATAATGATTTGTCACACTAGGGGAATGAGAGAAAAGGACAGAATGATGCTACATGAAAAGCACTGCTGACTTGTATCAGAGTTTATTTTGGAGAGTGAGAAGGAATATTGCTTTGAAGAGCTGTAAGCAGAAATTTCAGGGCCCTTCTCCCAAAGCCTCAGCATACAGATGGTTGCTATACATTAATTTTCTCCAGGACTTCACTTTATGAAATTTCACGACAACTTTCACATACAAAACCAACATGTATATCAAGAGCATGATAACCACCCTGCTGCAATAGCTGCCCTCATGGGCTTCTGAGTATCTGAGTACTAGAGGAATAAGCTAATCAAAATTCATGATACCTAAACATATCCTATATGCAAAAACATAAGGGTGAAAAAAGACCATATGTAAGACTACAGAAGTTTATTATTTATTAACTAATGAAATAACCAGAGAACCCACAAAAACAACAAACAAACAAAAATGTGGAATTCATTTAAATGGGAAGAACAGAAAGAAGAAATATAGCCCAGGAAGGAAGAGAGCAGCACAACAGACCTGCTTTTTTACAGAAGGGGGATAAAAAAAATAGAGTTGATAAAGAAGGGCACTAGAGGTCAGTATGCTTCTACTCTGGGGCCACATTAGAAAAGACAAGTGCACATCATTCAAAAATTAAGAGCTTAGGGAAATTCCTCTTTGTATACAAGACACTGGCCCCAAAACACTTGGCTTGCTAGCACAACATGTTATCTGGAAAAAGATTTTCTTAACCTCTAGGGAATTCATTGTGAGACAACAGGAAGATTACTTTTTTCCACCAAAAAAAAAATAAAGAAAACATTCTGACCTAAACAAACTGAACAATTATAGCATATGATTTTCTGAATGTTTTAAATAGCTCACAGTTGAAACTATCTGATGAGTGTTTTACAAGCTAATGCAGCAACTTAATGCTCTGGCGTTTTCTTCAGCTCTTAAAAAAAGAATCTTATGCAATGTGAAATAAGGTATTTACAGCTCTGACATGCTTGCCAAGATTATCTCCTTCCAAGTGAGACATTATGTAAGAGAACATACTTAATGCATAAAGGGCAACTGCTCACTCTGTTATTGCTCTTAAGTGTACCTTTAGCAGCTACAGTATCTCTAGATGAGACACTAAAAATCTTCAGGAAAGACATCAAAACCCAAATCCAACCAACACCTGTTTATCAGAAAATACAGCCATTGATATAAAAGTTTATTGCAGCATACTTACAACTTAGCAGAACAAAGCATTTGCTCTTTATACTTTGCTATCGTGTTCACCTGGCAAGATTTACATATGTTAACTCAATAGATACCTGGAGGTGTGTACGTTTCTACTGAAGAGTGCACAAGAACAGACCGTCTTTTCGAAGGCATGGGCATTTTTCTCTCTTTGTATTTTGCGAGTGCTGCTTGTACTGCTTCAGTGTGGACATCTATATACAAAACAAAACAAAACAAAAAAAAGGTTAAGAGATTAAGTTTTATCATGATTTCTTTCTAAAAACATAGAAAGCATCAATGTCATCTTTTACAGCTCAAATCCAAAGGCTGAATCACATATGATGGCCCTTACGGCTTTAGTCCTCTTTAGCTCGATTGCTTATCTTGCAAAAAGGAGCAGGTTCTCAGCTTCAGAGGAAGCAGCACTTCTTGGAAAGCAGAAAGGTCCAAAGCTAAACTCCAGTAATATGGTTTTCAGTTCTGAAGCTGTGACAACTCTATCAATTGTTTCTCCTTCAATGGTGTTTAGTAGAACTGAATGAATAAGCCTGCCTCCTACTCAAATTCAGCTCAGAAGCAATCGTTTCAAAAATTAAGGGAGGATATAAGCAGGGTCAAGTTGACATACTTTCCTCATGAAATCAGCTTGAAAAGGCTTTGCGGGTATCATTTAGGAAGAACACCCTGAAAATTAATACTGAAGTTACAGAACATACTAGTACTGAGCTATGATTTATTTTCATTTGGGGGGGAAATTTCAATGCAGATACTGTAAACTGCCAACAGCACTGGACTCTTCATCCTCAAAATCCACAATGGAAAAAGAAGTGAAAGATGTATACTTGAAGCTCTCTCAAAAGAATGCAAGTAATAAAAACCAGAAAGAAGAGGCTAAAGGTATATGAAGAATTAGGGAAGAGGCACAAAGCATTTGCACTTTCCTGAAGGCAAAAATTACCCTAATATACTCATGGGGTATATTTTAACTTTTCTTATTTTTAAGCCAAAACTGAGATTAAAGAGGAATTTAGTGTTCAATCAAGACCACACTGCAGATAAAATGTAATGTATTCAAGTAATTCTAAATTGCCTTCAGCAGATTTTTCTCTTTGACATATATATTTCACTAGTGTCAAAATCTAAAACGTCTGTAGAAAGAAAATTCATAAGCGAACAGATGTCAAGAAGAAATGAGGCAGACCGAAAATATACTTTAACTTACGACCTAAGATTCAAACTCATGAAAGACGACAAGTACAACATGTATATACTTATGTATAGCTAAAAAGGGCCCAAAAGCAAGTATTATTATGATTATGCTTTCGTCTTAGCACATTTTATTTTATGTGGAAGCTGCTATACAATAATTACAGAATGAAACTGTTCAATTTGAAAAAAAAAGACATACTCTTTCATTAAGTATCCATCTAAGGCTGCAACTATGTAACAGGTTGATAGACTTATAGGTATGAAACTCAAACATGTGACATACACTTACACAATTTACATATTAAAAAAAAAAGTAATTTCTCTGTCCTGTACTTATAGGGATTAACCTTGATGACAACTACAAGTAAAGCTCCAAATTTTATGGTACCTTTTTTCTGGTACTGGTCTTGAACCTGCTTTGGTCATGCTCAGCACATGGTTCTTCCTAATTTATTTTAAATATGCTGACCAATTCCAGTTAACTTTGACAAAGCAAGAGGTAGCTTGGGGAAAGCTAATCAGTATATATTTTAACAAAAATCAGAAGAGATTTTTGAGCATCCCAGAGAATGAAAGGCTATGAAACAGCAAAGCACAGCACATTTACATGAACCTGTTAGGAAGTCTTGGCACAAACCACTTTCCAAAGGCAGCTGTGTCCCAATGCACTGGGGTAAACACCTGACACTTAGGGGACAACTTTCAATTTTCCATTTCAAAAACAGATTACAAATGCTGCCCATCAACTCAGAAGTACGACCTCACCAGAGAAGGCTTCATGCAATATATTTCTAACCAACTCTAACAACAGATGCTGACATATGACTTAGTTTCAGAACGTCTATTCTTAAGTAAATCAAAGATCACCATAGCTTAATCTGACATCTTTTCCTATGTTAGATAGAAACTGTTCCATTTTCACACATAGAAATCCCCCCTGCTCCAAAGCACATTGACACCATGTACTTCAGGCACCTAACTTTTTGGTCCTGACTACACAGCATGATTTACTGCAAGATATGAGTTCAAAGAGACACCATGAGAGAAGCAAGTTAAAACCACAGTACTGGAAGAGCACAGTGTCTTTAAGAGAAAAGCCAGAAAAAAACAATCCACTCTTAACCAAAAATCAGGAAGCTGCTTTTCTTAGTCACAGGTCCAAATGCAGAACAGTTTCCTTCAGCCTGGCCAACTGGATCAGAAAAATCAAAATAACCCCTGAGCGTATGGTCCCAGACACCAACTAGTTCTTTGCAGTAATAATGCCACTTTTCAAATCTGCAGGTCCCTCCAGATGATCTGTTCAGTGCTGTATTTAAAATGCATATAGGCAAATATACTATAACACCTGTGTGTTCTTACAAGACTTAGGAATTTACTAGGTTGATGCTTATCTGAAATAAGAACTTTTTGTGCAACTAACCTGTGAGATTCAAGGAAAAAGCTGTTGGGGGGGGGGGGGGATCACTTCTTAAACCTCCAACTTTTGAGACAAGATTTTTTTTTTTTTATACTAGGTACCCTGTTAGATTTCTGATGCCATCCTTCACAGATGTTTTATGAATGAAAAATTCAGTCCCCTCTCAGTATGTCTCCCTGCCTCCCTTCCCCACATCTGGGCTACTGCTTTTTGTCAAGTCTTTGTTCCTCCTGATCTTTAGTTTTGGACTTCCTCTCCCACCCCCTTGTAAATGTCCACCATTGAGGTTTATTCTCATGGATACCCAAAAGCAAACCTCTTAATTTCACAAAACTCCAGAAAGTTTAAGCAGAACTTAACACACTTCTTGTTTTGCTGTGTTACCGAGATGCACGAAGGACATTACTGCTATCCTTAGATGTGAGAATATTACTTAAATTAAATGTTATTTTTGCAGTCTTAAGAGTTAGGGGCAAAATGCCAGTTCTGCGGGACACATTTCCATAGCAGAACTTGAAGTCAAAACCGAGCTGCATGTTTTTTAAAAAAAGATGTTAAGCATTAGATGCATTCACTTCAACCATGCATATATCTACATATAATTTAGAAGATATTTTTATGTTGCATTAACATCTGGTAGGAAGAAGGGGAAAATAACAAATGTTTTTTCTCCAGAAAAGGTCTTCCGAAAGAGAAGAATAACACTTATAGTCTGTATATAAATCTATTAAATCATTAAATAATGTTGCAGATAAAAAAAAAAAAAAAAGAAAGCATTCTTAGCTGGTTGTGTATTTAGGGAATTGAAAGGACTAGCTTGAGGCAAGGGTGTGTTGGGGCATTTTAACAAAGAGGAGTGGGACAGGTCATAACATCACACAGAGTTGTGGTAGCAAGCACGGGAACTACTTTTTATTCCATTTCCAGAGGGCAAAATGAGCACCACCTCCTCCTCCAGTCCTCCTAACTCCCACCCCAAAATCTGGAAAATAGATTAAATGATAAAAATGCAACCAAAAGACAGTCAGGATAAATTTTTATTCTGTTTCATGTTTTATTTTTAGTGCTGGTTTAACTCATCAGTTCCTTCTGTACTCGTTAAGATCTATTTCCAGATTGAAATTTTTCTTTTAATTTCTTGGCTGTGGATAACAACTGAGTGGGACCATCCTCTCTCAGCCAAACAAATTAAGTAATCGGTTTCACTTCCTTGGAACGCTTTGTTCCTATTCCATGTTTCCTTTAAGAGCTTTTCTATATTATGTACATGATGAAACAGACTTCACTAAAAAAAGTAAAAGGAATGAAATAATTTTAAAGAAGCAGAACATTTAGGGTACAAAAATTCATAAATGACTATAAATTAAAGTTTAATTGGATATTGGAATTGCAAAAAGAAGCTCTCTACCATTGCCTATTACTAAATTCTTAAAAATTTACGGTGAAAATGATTTAACATGTAAGAACTGTGGATTTCAGTTCCCAGTGGCTTAAATAGTCATTAAAATCAGATCATATGTATTTCTGAGAACAGGGAACACAAATGTTCAACAGTGAACACTGAAAGTGATGAACAGCAAGCCCAGTATCTTATCAGCATAAAGACTATGCGTACCAAAGTGAGTAAAAAATACATATGCTGCCATCCAAAAGCAGAAGAAAAAGTCTTGAAAAAATAGTTCTAAGTTTCTGTACTTTAGTAAGCTGCAAACAACCATGAACAATTTATTATTGATTCAAAACCTTTTTTCCTTCTTCTGTTGTAGTAAACCACATAATTTTCTCTTCCATTTTATGTACCTATTCTCATTTTTTGTCCTTCTACATATCCTTAAATAAGGATGGGGGAGGAAAACTAAGAAATACTTTGTGGAGTATAAATCACCTGAACTCTTATACCCTAAACCCTCCAGCTATTAGAAGAGCATTCTCTGTTTGTAGCCTCTGCTTGTTCCTGTAGCCTCTGATTCTTATTCCTGCCTTAAGCACAGGAGGAAGAATTTCTACAGTTGTTTGAAGAAAAAATGGCATTCACAAGCTTGACCAGTTTCCCCACTGCTCACAGATCTCCAAACAGCAGCAGCTACAGCAACCAGCACTGTCTGCCTCTACAAATGGCTGCTGCAAACTACTGTCCCTTATGACTGTATCTCTGTGACAAGGATTGCCAGTAAAAAAAAAAAAGTAATTTTTAAAAAGCTAGTATGACTCCAGGAAGGCTGGCAGAGCACAGAGCATCAGTGCAGGATCAAGCTCTACCACACGAAATGAAAGAGCGTTGCTGTATATTGCACACTGCTGTACAGGTATCACCCTTTGTGCTGAGCAGGCTTCTTCCTCATCTGGAGTAGCTCCCCAAAATGCATCTCTGTATCCTGTTCCAGGCAAGCTGGGAGAACAGGCTGAATGTTACAGCTGTCTATCTGACAGGCTGAAGAACGCTAAGGAGAATAAAGTGTAAGAGTGGAAAGAGAAAGTACAGCTGCCGGGAAAGCTTTTTGACAACACCCTAAAGGCTTACCATCTTACTCATTTGTATTCTTATCCAAAACCAGGCAGCAGTGGGACTGAACACAGGAGAAGGCACAGTGCCTCCACCAGAAACTGCACACCCTCCCTGGAAGGAAAGCCCCAGCAATAGCAATACACCCATCACTGAGCATCCTGGGCACTGAGGGTATGAGAGTCTTAGCACTTACCACAGATGAATGCTTACAAGGTCTCTGCATTTCTCACCTTCTCTATCACACTGTCATCATTTAACAGAATGCAAATCTAGTTAAAGCACTGTAATGTTAACTGCTGTTCCAGGAACTCTCAGGTAATTTAGTAGCCTACAGTATTTATTGATGGTCTTCACTGCTGGAAACTTTTTTGGTAATATTTACTGCTTGAAAACAAAAATCTATGGATGATAAAAATTACAGTTAATTTAAATAGACAACAACTCCAGAAAACTATTTTAAAAAAAGTGCTCCCAGCTAGTAAATGGCAGATTAATTGCATAAATAAGCAGAATTGTTTCACTTGCAAGTAATTTATGTTGATGGTTCTAAAATAACTGTAATTGCTCCAGAAAGAGATTCTGTTCTATGAGAAGTTGCATTCTACACTCATCAGCTACTCTTGAAAAGGACATAGCAGAACTGATGAGATGCAAAGAAAGGAAAAAAAAGAAATAAAGGCTGAAAGGAAATAAAAAAAGAAGAAACAACACAGCCCTCATTCCCCCGAAAGTCTAAAGAATAAATAAGGCATGCTCTTGATAGAAGCAGCAACAGTACCCAGAATACAGCGTAAAGCTGTTTATCCTTCACAGCAGGTAATGTATGTCAACATACAGGGAAATTTAAAACTGTAGCATTTCAAGCTGGTGGTGGTGGACATCTTTTCTTTAGGTAGAAAATGCTTTTAGCATAGCTAGAATGTCTCAGATAAACTGAGACGGCTTTGTGAAGCAAAACTGTGACTCTTTTTATGTTGAAGTATTGGGAGGAACAAAGTGAAGCTACTTTGCAGTAACTGGAGTTTTATGAGATATCTTGTCAACATTTCTATTCAGGCTCTACGTATACATGAATCTCACAGCATGAGTAGCCATGAAAAAGAGCATCAACACTGATGTGAAGTATTTTCAGACTGGAATGAACTGGATGATTCAACATCTATTAGAATCAGAGTAGTAATACTTTCAAAGAGTAAAAACACATGCAACAAACACCTTGCATTTTTCTTTCAGTATGTCTCTACACAGAGATAAAGAAGAGAACCACTAATGTAATAGATCTGAAGAATTTTTTTTCTAAAAATTAAGAGAGGAAAAAAGGGGAAAGATACTGGCTTCTGAAAGCTGTATCTACATTATGTTGCACAGACAAAAGTTTAACCTAAATCAAGTCAAACAAAAATATCACTATTTGGTTTTGATACCACCTAACTATTTGGTTTTGATACACTACGCCTTGTGATATAGGACTAATGGGAAAAAGAAATCCAATTACACATTACAACTGAGAAGTCTTCCCCTGAGAGTTTAAATTTCAAAGTGAAGAATATGTTCTACGCAAGAATATTTAATGAAACATGAGTTAGTAGAGCAGCGATGGGAAACCACAGAAGAACATGGCAGTCCACATGAAGTACTACCTAGGGTTTTAGAACTGGCCAGTGGTAAGTACAAGAAATAACCTTAAACCCCTACACATCAGGCTTCATCTGGAATAACTGTCCACTGGCAGGACTGCCTGAACACTTTGGGTCATTCAGAAATTCTCATATTGAGGTGCAAAAATATTGGCTAAGCTCTAGAGTGACAAGACAGTGAGCAGTACTTCAGAATCACTGAAAGTCAATTTAAAGAATTTTAAAATCAACAAGGCCATAGAAAGATTAACTCTAGGAAAAAAGGAAGCACTGATAATTAGCACTAATAGATTAACATTTAAAAGCCACATCTATTCATAAGCAAGTACAGTAGCTGAACTTGTAAATGTCCACTCAATTCTACATGTCTTGCACTGTAAGACTAATGAGCCCTATGCCAAACTTCCCCCAAACAATACCAGTAATATGGCAGAGTTTTTTATTTGCTTATTGTCTTGTTTGTTTCCTTTTTTAGTATCTTCGGTGCAAATTAAATAGGACATCTAAAGCTCTGAGACAGGAAAATTGTCCATGTATACAGTATATTGCTCTAAACCCTCCTAGCTCTCTCAGCTAACGGTTCCCAAGTATCCCCTGTTGTAGCTGTGCTCTTGCCAATTTTCTCTCCATTAGTTTAACAACATAACATGCTACTTTAAATGAATTAATTTCTATCAGATTAACGACTCTGCTTGTAATTTATTTGGAATCTACTTGGTCACAAAGTAACTTGGAAATCATGGCTATAATTCAACAACTAAATTGGGGTGGTGGTATATATTCAACAGTAGAATTACATTGACAATACATTTGAAATGCAAAAATAAATTTAAATGACTGGTTTGTACATACTCATAAACATGTAATTTAGTTAATTTTGATACTAGGTAATCTTTCCTGACATTCAGAAGTTTCTTCTTTGTGTAGCTGAATAAATGCATCTTTCCCAGGAGTCCATATATATCCTGAGAATATTCAAGAAGTCTCATTCATCCTTCCATTATTCATAAGGAACCCATACAGGCATATCAGCTCCATTTCTGGATCAAGGTTTTAAATGTCAGCAATGCAAATATGATGCAATATCCGCTATACCCAAGCAGTTGCAAAGCAAGGTGACGCAAGACCAACAACATATTAAGGATGAGCAGTGCATGTCATTACTCGCACTTCTCATCCCCAAACTCAAGATATATAATTACCCTGGAAAACAAACAGAAAAATTTCCAGTTAAAAGTCCAAAGGTATTTAGGAGAGAAAAACTTCCCAACACCTGCCTTTTCTCACTATTGTGACAAGGAATTTCACAGGGAAACAGTGTACTTCAACCACCTGAGAAATAACAATGGAAACAGGATGTGATGAGGATATTGATATTTTCACAGAAGTTTCCAAAACAGGTTTGTCACAGTGGTGTCCATTTAAAATTAAGTAGAATATCCATTGTGACATTTCCCTTTTTTGTGCACTTGCTTTAAACCAGGAAATATCTGAAAGTGAGCTACAGTAAATATGATAATCCTATAACCTTCCTTTAACAAAACAGCCCAACCAACCAAGCAAAAAAAAACCCCACAACCCACACAATGTAGTCTTCTAAATGTTTAAATAACTGTTCTAGAGACCGGAAAACCAATCAGCAAACGAGAAAATTCTAATGGTGTATGGTGTAAAATTCACAATAAGAAAAACATCAGAAGATATGTCTACAATTCCTTTCCCTCCTAGCATTTCCTCCATTCTGGATTTGAACAAAACAACTCATGTATAGAAATACAAAAAGCTACTTGAAAAATATTGATTAGCTCTTCCCTTCTTCCCAAACACTCCCAACTTTTTCTTTAGGTGCAGATACTGCTTTACTGGTACACTTTTCCTCTTAGGACACCTGATGTTTTAGCTACATTTCTTTTCCTTACCAGATCGGAAGCGCTCATCCCTCGAGTTGGTAGAACGGGATTTCTGCTGTTTAGATACAGCAGCGGTAGCTTGCGAAGAGCCTGGGACTCTGTTCTCTGCTTGCAAGGATGGATCCACACCTGAAATACAGTTTTATTTCAGTACAAATTCAGATTCACAAATAAAACACCTGCTTCCCATGTCTATGTTCTTTAACCACCCCTGACACTCTCTAATTAGTAAGGTCCACTGGAGCCCTAAGTCTCTATCTTTAAAAAAAAATCTCATATTCCAACTGCATTTTAAATTATTTAAACTAAAACGTAGCTTGATCTGATAAGCCTTTCACACAGAAGGTAAGAAACACTTCTCAATAAGAGAAAAACTTCTTTGCTCCTTGCAGGAGTTCACAATCGTTTGTCATTAGGTGTTCTGTATGCCAGATCCATGCAGAGGGAGAGGGAACCAGTCCTCTCCCAGCTTACTGCTAGACACCAAGAGAAATGCTGCAGAGATGGTTACAATTACACATTGGTCTTGGAGATCCTGGAGAGACAAGGTGATACAGCTTCATCTTTTAAATAAATCTTGAACTATTCTGTCAAATTTCTTTTGAGTCTAAACACAAGACAGCTAATTTGAGTAAAATTTAGGAATGTGCATATATGTTTAATCTATTGCCATTTAACAGAGCAATATTCAGAAGATTCACATTTTACAAAAACTGCAAGTCTCTAATAAAAACTTTGTAGATGATAAGGGCAGAATTACTCTGTCAGCTTCAGCTGCCTAAAAACTACTGGTCTAATCTAGGTTGGCTGGGTACTTTGTATACTCATTAAAGGATTACAGATCTTCCCATCCCCATAAAGGGTAACAAAACTAAGAGGAACTAAGCTGCTCTCTAGTTGTTTCCTCTGTATCTGTCTAGAACAGGGCTCTAGATAAATAACCTACAGCAGGCGCCTACCTTTAGGCTGGCTGACATTCAGGAAGATGAATCTCGCCTTTACATTCTTGCATAGCAGAAATAGGAAATCAAAGGGGTGGATAGCAACTTTTAAATATTTCCTATCACTCCCCAACCCCACCAAATGAGGAGGCTCCCTGCTGGCTCCTGATACATCTGCAAGGACTATACAAATCTGAACTAGGAACTTATACTTGCAATTTTGTTTTCTCATCTGTTATACATCTACTCTTAAAGTACAAAGCCAAGACCTGAAACCTCTGCAGGTGCTCTCTTGAGGACACAGGTCACACACAGCCACGAGAAGCCAGAGGCACATAAGGAACAAAGAAGGCCTCTCTTCAGTTTGCACTGTTTTAAGACCAGTGAATTACCACCTTCAAAAGTCCAACAGCCACTACAGAGCAAGTACAACAGATGTAAAATTACAATGCAGTTGGAAGGGGTTTTTTGTACGAACCTATCATAATTTATGACTTTATGTGGCTATTTGGCTAACTGTTGTGTTTATTAGTGAACTTTCCTTAGCCATAGATCTGCTGCACCCAAGTTTACTGTGTTTCTAGCCCTTAAATCACACAGGGCTGAGCATATCTTTCATTTTACTCTTTCCTTCCCTTGAAGAGCATCAGCCTTCCTACCTGCCCTCAAGTCTTGCTAGAACTAGAAACATTTTCAAAATGCAAATATTTACAGAAAGCAGCTTTCACTGAACTGAACATGTCACTCAAGAGGACTATATGCCAGTTCCTTTGCAAGTAAAGCTCTTACTTTAACAAGAAAGAAAGAATTTGTCTTTCTCCCATAGGGTTTCTGTTCCCTCTCCTTCTCCCCAAGTGTGTACCAAGAAAGAAATTGGTAATTAATTATTAATAAATCTAGCAATTATAAGAGATTTTTATTAAGAACTTTCAGTAAGACATGGTCTTCACATTTGATGTGTAAGTTTTTAAACAGTAATTGGATTAAATATACCAGTTCTACCTCAACTGATCAAAATGAACTTTCAAATACTCTCTTTAAACATAATATCCTCAGGAAAAGTTTTATCATCTACCTGACTGGATCAGTTGCTATATATCAGCTTTCTTAGGTATCTGTTAACAACACTAGGTGAATTCACTCCATAATCTCTTTCCCATCCCTATTTGCAGCTGATAGTTAACACCTCTGGATGTTGAGAGGGCAAGCTCGAGTCAGCCATGGGTTTGGGGAGGGTGGGGGGTG
>JANZLQ010000001.1:9823680-9838749 GCA_026212715.1 Elanus axillaris
GTCAGCCATGGGTTTGGGGAGGGTGGGGGGTGGGGGGAAAAATGAGCCTAAGTAATAGCAAGGAAGGAACATTTAATAAATCACACAGATCTAAGTTTTTAGAAATTAATCCAACTCCAGAGACATGCTCCTGTCTTTTACGATTTGCTATACAGAAGAACACATTCTCACCTAATGGAGTTTTCCTGCTCTCCAAAAGTAAAGCCTTTTAAGTAGACGACAGGCTAAGTAACATCAAATGCATTTGCCAATAGGGGAAATGAGACAGGCCATTAAAGAAACTGAAGTGTCCTCAACAGAGAGCAGCTGAAACATGGAGCTAAGCATGTGATGTTTCAACAGTGCCCAATATGAAGAGGCAACATTCCCTCAAACACTTTAGCAGAATTCTGTTTCTAAAAGAAAAGCAAATTTAGTCCACCAACTTAATTGATTCAACATATCTGATACTCAAAGAGCGGTGAAAACGCTTGAGAACTGTATTTTACATTTCACGTGTACAGAAGTTTTACATAACCACAAGCCAAGATTCCAGTGAGATTTGTTGACCTGTAAACAGTAAATGATGACATCATATTTTGTTAAAAAGATTGAGGCAAGTCATCTCCCCAAAGCCTGAGCCAAGAAAAGAGCAGATGCACACAAGTAACACCGTAACTAAGGTGGTAAAAAAGAGAACAGGACAAGCAGCTAAGCTGGAAGTCTCCCTAAAATAGAGTGCCAGTTTATGAAATTTTCAGACAACAGCGTATCTACATTAGGAAGGTCAACATGCCAAACATCAGGTCAATTTTGTGTGATCTTGTCCCAAGGGACCTTGGGTAAAGAAGACAACAAAAGAGCTGGAGGGTTTTTTTTGTGCCCTTTTTTTTTCCCCCTCAAAAAGAGGTTTATTAGTTGTAAGTGGAATAAGAGATTAATGCTCTACTCATAACTCCTTGCTCTTATTTTTTCCAGTCCTACAGGTCAGTACCCAGCTTTCCAAACCTGTCTCTCTACCCAGGCATGGTGTAGCCCATGAATCCCACTTTTGAACTCCTGCAGCTGGTATGTAAGCAATTAACTAAAGAGACTTGGAATCAGGACTCATAAGACCACAACCAAGTCCCTTTCCCACTCTGTGATCCCATGTACCCAGCAAAGCTGATCAGTATAATTTGTGATCAATGACACTGCTGCATCTGGCACAAGGGTTTATTTAGGGGAAGGTAAGATGAGCTAACTGGTATAATAAATCAGCAGATGACAAACTATATGTGGGATGCTCCTGAGCCATGTGCAACTTGAGCATCGCTATTTAGCCACACCAGAATTGGGAGCAGGGGGAGAGGGGAAGAGTAGGGACCCCAAATAAGCATAAGAGTGCACAAAAGCTTACCAAATCCAAAACTAGAACCCTCTCCTCCTCTAACAGTTATGGAACAGATTGTTGTGAATCAGCATTAGGGCAGCTGTATTGTGATGAAATATGTATCAATGAACCTCAGAAGTTCCCTTTAAATTAGGATGAGGCACAAATTCAGTGGCACTGTTGGAAACCACAACTGTATTTCCTCAGGTTAAGTCTCCCTTTTCACTTTCTCAAAGGTGGTTTCACATTTTAGTGCAAAACCACCATGGATGAGTCTGAAAAACATCACTTTTTGGTAAGAATAGTAAGATATTGCATTTAACTCTTAGGCTACACAATTATGTGCCAGAAAAAATCCAGTTCCACAAGCTTGGTGAACTTGTTAATTTATTCTGGTACTATGCAAATCACTACCTTAGCCTTCAGCAAAAGCAGCTGGATAATTAGGTTAACCCCTCTTCACACTGAAGATCTCTACAAAAATAACATTTTAAGAAGTATACACTAAAGACACCTGATCCACTATCACTGTATTTTGTCCATTTTTAATGTACCCAAAGCTAGCAAGAATGAAAAGTCATCTTAAAGAGGCTGCTTGTTCCAGTTAACTGAACTATTCCCTCCTACAGGATGAAATTAAAGTTAATATTTGAATTATAACTGTATTTTTTCATCCACTAATACTGGAGATTCAAGACCAACACTTATGTTTCCAGCAATTTTGATTTACACAAGCAAAAATTATTTTACTGCAAGAGCACTGAACTGTTGATAGCACCATGAAGACTCCTTGCTAGCATCACTGGGGAGGATGCCTAGCTAAACACATTTGGCATCAGATAAGCAGAGATAAGTTTCAAAAACATAATTAGCAAAAGCACAAACTTTATTACTAGAGGACTCTCCTCGGCAACCCATGTGCAGAGCAGTTACTCTGTTGCCTCTTTCATCCCATCTGTGCAAGATGTGATGCTTTAACGTCAAACTCAATGGTTTTTAAAGACTTTCACCAATGTCTCAGCAAACCCTTATTTGTAACAGCTATTAAACATTCAAATCTAATTACCTTCGCAAAAAAGACTAATCTTGAAATTCATCTCCTAAAATAGAAATTCAAATTAATTTCAGTTCTAAACTAGGTTAATTTACATGAGATAAGTTGTACCAGTTTACTAGCTGAACCTTTCACATGTATTCTCTTCCAAGTTTTAATGGTAAATTGAAAAGTAAACCCAAAGGAGTTAAAATAGCATGGCAACAATTCCCTCATCTCAGTTTCACTTGCATGGCTACCCAGTTATGCATCATGCCTCCAAACACACGCAGTCTGCAGAAGATGACGTATCATATTAAAGAGCTTTGCAGAGATGAGAGGGGAAGGGGGAGGCTGAAGAGGAAACTTCAGGCTCTTCGTACACTATTAAACATTTCTGCAGCTGCTGAACTGGATCTACAAATAAGTAATGAACAACAACTGACAACCAGGTTCAAAGCACTAAAAGAAGGGAAAAGGGGTATGACAAAGCAGAAAATAAAACAACTGTGGGAAACTCCTGGTCTGGCTCTATGCCAACCTTTTGGTCTGTCCAGCCCTGCTCTAGTCCCTCTCTGCTGTCTCCTCGGCACCCAGCCCCCTGCTCTGCCAAAAGACCACGTCCAACCATCCAGCCTGCAGCATGCTCCGTCCCTTACTGCCCCTCCACCCCCACGCTCTTCAGCCCATCTCCTCCAACCCTGCCTCTGGTTTCCACCCCCTCTCCATAGACTCAAGCCCTACAGACCTGTTCATGTTTTACCATTGTGGTCTGTTTACCACCTACATTCACTTATGGCCCCAACCAAAACAAGGGAGGTTTTCACCAAGGACTGCAGTATTTCTTAGGTCCCTCTGCTGTTGCCTGCCCTAAAGGAGAGGGAGCTTCAGGAGTTTCCCACTGAGAGACAGGCAGTCTACAAGAATAGGTAAGGTCTTTCCTGGCAGGTTTTTCAGCCATTTAATTAACATATGCAAGAAGCAGGGGCAGGGCCAGGTGTGCTGGAAATAGCCTCTCCTTTTTCATTAGTACCGCTTCATACATCATGGCAGAAGAGATGCATCACTGTGTAGCACCTTCACGTGAAGTATTTGCATGTAACCCCTTGATTTCACCATCACTAGGGTACCTCGTTCTCCTCAGAGTCTTCTCAAGCAAAGCTGCGTAGCTGTGCTAATGTGTACCTAGCTTAAGTGCAGCTCCACATAACAGTCATATAATTCCAGGTTTCTTTAAACAGAATTTTAGATACAGTAAAAAAGCAAACTCTTCTTACAAAGATGACCCAAGATGCTAAAGTTTTACGTGAAACGCTGAGTTCTGGATCTTTTAATAGAAAAACTTAAAGCAGGAGACTAAATGGAAATTATCTCTCAAGGGACTGAAATCTGAGGATGTCTCTTTACTTTTTGGTCTGAGAAGCCCCATGACAGTTATTAAGCACCCAGTCCTTACTCAGGTCATAGCTCAGGTGTATCATTCTTTGCTGTCATACCACATCCCAGGGCGTATTATCTGATGCACACATTTTTGTCTTCAAGATCTGAACTGATCTAAGTGTTCACACCTTCCAGGTTAGTGAAACTGAACAAGGGTCTACCCAATATAATTTATTAGCCAGAATAAAATATTAGAAAATTATGAGTTTTAAAAAAATAAATATTAATAGGCATCATATACATGCATTATGCTGGACAATCTTCCACTGTTCTGTAAGATTTTCTTCTACTCAAGGAAGTAAACTTCAGCTCCTAAGTTTCCACTTGGAGAAAATTTAACAATTTAAAGGGCATTATTACTTTCCATTAAAAGAAGCATACAACAGCAGCAAAAAATAAAAAGCATAGAAGACGCTTGTTAAAAATTCAATGGATCCAAATACTAGCCAGGAAACTAAACTGTCTCAATGAAAATACCAATAGCAAGAGATCTGCTTATTTAGACATTATGACAAGACTGGTAAGCAGAACACCTACGTGTCATTAGCTAGCACTTCTATATCTCAAAATAATAGTCCATTCCAAGCAGAAGTTCAGGAGATGCTTCACAAGCAGCCCAGCTCTCCTAACGTAAGCGGATTCTGCCTGTCAGTCACAGCCCAAATTAATATAAATTACCTAAGCACCATGCAGCAGAGGTCTCATCAAAGCAGGCAGTAAAAGAAGCAGAAGCCAGATAGGAAAAGCCTCTGTGACAGAGTCAGCAAAATCGACACTAGGAGCAGGGAACAGCAGGGGAAGCACAGCAGTCAGAGGAAGATGGTTGGCTATGCAGCACCCAGCTGCAGCAGAGAGCAATGGGACAATTCAGTCCCTGGACCTTGAAAGGACCCTGTTAAAACACTCCTTGCTTGGCTATCAACTTCCAAGGTGATGTCGGCCACATCACTTTACGTAAATTTGGTGATATTAGCTGAGCCAGCGCAGGCAATGTCTATTTAAGCACACTAATTAGAAAAGAAAGCAAGCTACCATGTATATATGATGTATATAACCACATTTTGAGTTCCTGACAGGAACAGAGGTCTTACAATGTTAGAGAAAAGCACAAGGTGTTGTCCATCAAAAAAGACACACCTCTGAAACAGCAGCAGCAGCACTTCATAAGCACAAGGGAGCATGAAGGGCTACCACCTACAAAACATGTCCAAGGAAACCAAAACCTATGAATCCTGCATCCGAGTTCACTGCTAAGTTATCTTAACTACTATTAGATTGTTTGATGCTTTAACTGAGCTCCTACAGAATTAGCAGTAAGGTTTTTCAAGTAACTTACATAAAACAATGAAAATGTAAGAAAAATAGAAGTATGGGACATGCCAGCCTCAATCAAAACTAGAGAGGTTTCATCATCATTTTCCTTAAAAATGAAAATTTGAAAATGATAACATTTTAATTTTTCTGGAGCAGAAGTGCTAAGGAAGAAAAGGGGAGAAAAGAACAAAATAAAGTAATATTACTTATGGCAGAATCACTCCAACAACAAAGGAAAAATAAAGTTACTCAGAAAGGTGCTTCTCTAGCACTAACTAAATCTCTAGTGAAATAATTTACACAGATTGTTCCGTAAAGCAGCACCAGAAGAAATAATCATTAACACTGCAAAAAGATCAGCAAGAAATCAGGATACTAAGAAAACAAGCATCACAAGGCAAGAGGGTAGATGCACACATTCTCAGGAGCATGCAGGGCGCAGTTGGCCAAAGGTCCTCAGACTTCAGATTTAGTTCACCAAAATAAACAGAAACCTCAGGGAGACAAGTTTCACTGACACACCCAAGTAACTTGGCCACTGAAGAGAAAAAGAGGTTCAGCAAGATAATTCAGGGGCATCACAGAGAAATGTGTTTCCTTGTTAGCAGCCCTAATGGAGGAGAAAAGTTTCCATGCAAGACAGCAGCAACCTAATGCAGAGAAATTATTCCATGTGTCTGCTCGATAAGATGGCCAGATTTACTTTTCTATTGATAGATACCTCTCCAGGGGCAAGAAAAAGGGAACTACTGTGTTAGGTGTTTCCACTACAAACCAACTGTCTAGATTTCTGACAGTATCAGAGAGGGCTGCGTGATGACTTGCCACCTTGGTGTAAAGGTGAAAAGTTCTCACAACTTAACTGCAACACAGTCTTGCAAAATACTGGAGATGAACCAGAAGTAATAGTTGATGTAGACACCAGTAAGAGCTGTTGTAGTTACAACCTGAGCTGTTGAGAAAGGAAGCTTAAGACCTTCATGGTAGCATAATCATTCCTGGTAAAAGATACAGAATGACACCAGGAGATGGAGACAACATGTGTCTGAGAAAACCGTGGAACAAAAAACCACTTCCAGTTAACTGAAACTGATAAGCTTTTGGAAGAGTAAGTCACAGCACAGTAAGCAACAGAGCATCTACAAGTGTAAGGAAGCAAAATTAACACTCATGGCAGACACTATCACCTAGCTTCATCTCACAAATTAGATGAGAGTCTCACCTTTTGTTTTAGAGACATCTCTTTTTAATGCCTCCTCCCCTTCCATTCACACAAAATATGATTTTCCTTTACAATGCAGTTGTCTTTTCCCTTTCAGCGGGGCTCCCCATTCTCTCTGTACTTTTCCCTGCCTCCTCTCCCCCCTCCCCAAGTCTCCCCCAGGCACTTTTTATCAAAACTAATGCTCCCATAGTACCACCACGTGGGAAATGATGGAGAAGAGGGACTTGTACTAGAGGCAAAAGCCAGAAACACCCACATAGGACAGTCTCCCATTCCAATCTTGCATCTCAACTTCTTCAGAGGGAATTTCAGCGGAAATACACTAACATAGGACAGATGAAGTAACACCTGCACATGTTCAGAGCAGAATTCCCTCAGCTAATACTCAACACCAATCTCCTGCTCCGCACAACACATTAAATGGAAAGGAACTGGGATTTTATGGTTGCTCTCCTTGCTCAGACAGTTCAGAAGGCACTGGTCAGGATGTAGTTACTAACATTAGGTTTAAGCAGAGGGGAAAACTCTAAATGAGCTAGAAAAGTTGGCTGGTACTCCTAACTGGAGGTTTGCTTACGACAAGCCCTTTGTCAAACGTCTCAGCTGTTAAACTAACTAATTCGTATTTGCCATTACCACACCCTTCTGCAAATATTTTGAGGAGTTTTGCAATATGATTCTTTGGGGCAGCCATCCAGTTTATGTAACCCTGTTTATATTGAAGAATAAGCTCTTCCCCTGATCTGCTTGCACATAAATCCCCCTTCCTTTTGACTGTGCCTTAAAGCCAAATTCAGTTTGTTTTCAAGAGTAACAACACAAGAAAAGAGTTACACCTTACATGCTTTTTAGTATTTTTAGGGCTTAATGACCCAAACAAAGGAAAGCCCTAAGTGATAAAATTGGAGCAGAGGAAACTGCAAACCAAATTATATCAAATTTTATGCAGAAACACAGTGCATTTTATTGGAACCTGTAATAGCTGGGACAAAGCCCAGAAAGCCAATTGCAATCTGGGCTGCATCAAACGAAGTGTGACCAGCAGGTCGAGGGAGGTGATTCTCCCCCTCTACTCCGCTCTGGTGAGACCACACCTGCAGCACTGCATCCAGCTCTGGGTCCCCCAGCATAAGAAGGACATGGACCTGTTGGAGCAAGTCCAGAAGAGGGCCATGAAGACGATCAGAGGGCTGGAGCACCTCTCCTGTGAGGACAGGCTGAGAGAGTTGGGGTTGTTCAGCCTGGAGAAGTCTCCGGGGAGGCCTTGTAGCGGCCTTCCAGTAGTTAAAGGGGGCCTAAGGGAAAGATGGGGAGGGACTCTTCATCCAGGAGTATAGTGAGAGGACCATGGGTAATGGTTTTAAACTGGAAGAGGGTAGATTTAGATTAGCTATAAGGAAAAAATTCTTCACAGTGAGGGTGGTGAAGCACTGGAACAGGTTGCCTGGAGAGGCTGTGGATGCCCCATCCCTGGAAGTGTTGCGGGGCAGGTTGGATGGGGCTTTGAGCAACCTGGTCTAGTGGAAGGTGTCCCTGCCCATGGCAGGGGGGTTGGAAATAAATGGTCTTTAAGGTCCCTTTGGTCAACCCAAACCGTTCTATGATTCTGAAGTACACAAGGAGAGGAGAAAAAAACCCACTTGATTTCAGATGTAATTCCTTTATCATACAATTCCTGTGCATCTGTAGGGACTTCACTTTTACCAGACATACCAGCTAGCAGAACATTTCTCTGCTTACAAAATCCCTGATGGCAAAATCTCCTTGTACTATATGGCTCACGAGCGATACTACCACTAATGATACTCATGTTACTTTAAAATTTCAAACTGCCTTTATAAAGCCCTCACTTATGATGTCGATGCAGTAGAAAATACCAGCTCTTAGGAATATACAAATGAGTAAAGGACACTGACTCAATAGCATTTCTGTTTTAAGCCTCAAAGAGCTCCTTAGAGATCTGTGAAGGAACAAGCTGAAATCGCTTGTCATTACTTTAAAAAAATCCAAAGAACCATGTGTTTTAATAAAAAAAAATATGATCAGCTCGTTTCTTTTAAGACTTTTTCACCTTAATTGTTCTCCAACTTAAATATAAGACAGCATTAGTAATAGAAGTGAAATATGTTGCTATATGCTTTAATTTGTCTCCAATGAATGAGCCAGCTATGAAAAGTTGGCTTAACTGATACCACTGAATGACCATTGGATTTCGTGATACTCAGAGGCAAAGTTTTGCTGTATTAAAAAGAAGCTATGTGCTCAGGTTACTTGAGAGTTAGAAAATGCAACATTTAGCATTGCTTTTAACTCAAGAAAATAAACTATGATTTCCTGCCATATAGAGGTTTGGGTTTTTGTTAATGACAGTCCATTCAGGGATTTTTGTTCTCATTAGTTACACTGTGAGTCTATGAAAAAATACACTGGAGACATGCAAGTCTCTAAATTTAATCCACCACAGGAAAACTCCAAGACAGCTTGCTGATGTTAGCTCTCAAGAAAAGAGATGAAATGCTTCATGTGGTAACAGCTTTTTTTTTTTTTTTTTTTTGGACAGTAATACAAGGAGCTTGACCGAAACACCTTGAGTTTAGTAGGTCATACTCTATGCCAATGTCCTGGTTTCAGCTGGGACAGAGGTAATTTTCTTCCTAGTAGCTGGTACAGTGCTGTATTTTGGATTTAGTATGAGAATAATGTTGATAACACACTGAATTCTTAGTTGTTGCTAAGTAGCACTTACCCTAAGTTAAGGATTTTTCAGTTTCCCATGCTCTGCCAGCAAGCAGGTGCAGAAGAAGCTGGCAGGGAGCATGGCCAGGACAGCTGACCTGAGCTAGCCAAAGGGATATTCCATACCATAGGACATCATGCTCAGTATATAACTGAGGGGAGTTGGCTGAAAGGGGGCAGATCACTGCTTGGGAACTAATTGGACATTGGTCAGCGGGTGGTGAGCAATTGTGTTGCACATTGCTTGTCTTTCTTGGGTTTTATCTCTCTCCTTTTGTTATTTTCCTTTTCATTACTATTATTATTATATTTTATTTCAATTATTAAACTGTTCTTTTCTCAATGCATGAGTTTTACTTCCCTCCCCCTTCCTGATTCTCCTCCCCATCCCATGGTAGAGAGAGGAAGGAGTGAGCAGGGGGCTGTGTGGTGCCTAGCTGCCGGTTGAGGTTAAACCACAACAGCCAGAATCGATTTGGGTGAACTTTCTCAAAACTACCACTAATCTGGACTAGTACTTACAGTTGACAAACACACCATGTCCTCTAAATAACAGCTCTCAGAGGAAAATGACAAATGTGTGTTTTTTCAAGTTTGTAGATACTAAACCAGACATGCTTCTGCTTTATAATCTCTACATTTTTGTTTTCTTTGTATTTGTTATATTGTCACTAATAGGTAAGCAGCAGTGGCAGTTGCACTATGGTTAATGTACCACTCATACCTTCTTTCACAATAAAGCCATAAAAGCAACAATCTTAATTTATTTGCCCAAGATGAAGATAGACATTTGGAACTTTTATGTGAAAGTGGATGGCTGAAGAGACATTTCACATGTGAAGCGGCAGCAGGAGTGAAACGGTAAGTTTTAACTGGCACTGATTGTTTCTTCTTGTACCAAATTTGTTTCTAATATCTACCAAACCAGACTTGACATAAGAAAGCTAACAGGAACAGACTATTACGTGCTGTGGCTAATTACAGTCATGTAGCTGATGCAGAACAACTCTATATTATTGGATGATTCAGTGCAGAGCCACTACTGATTGCAGAAGTACAGCCTCAAGCTGAAGCAATTACCTTCAAGTCAATAGAAGTCTCTTCCGTCATCTCAGGATTAGACACAAAACAATCCATGTATTTTTCATGTTTGATTCTATCTCATTTCTTCTGCTTTGGATTGGAAGTGTTCTTGAATCTTTAAGATCACCAGATGTTTAGAGGTCCCTGAGCTTATGAATGAGCACAGTGGTCAATCTACAAATCCAGTACCAGTATGGAAGGTGTGCCTCAATGGAATACAGGTGCTCAAGGCACTGGTCTGATTCCACTGGCATTTGACAACTAATCTACACAGTAACAGCTAGCCTCAAATGCTAGCATTGAGTTTTCTCAACTGAAAGCATATTTAGACCAGGAAAATCTGATTCCTGAAACATTCAAGAGCTAGGAAGTAAACAAGTAAAACAGAGGTAAATAAAAAATAAATATATCTAGCACTATATAGCTGTTATTATTTATCTAAATTATATATATATATATGTGTGTGTGTAAAATAAAACAGCTACACTGGCCAAGCTTTTAAAACCACAGAAAATACTCATTTTTTTAAAGAAAGAGCTGGTAGGTGAGCAGAAAATTACCACATCCACAGAAGATGGTTCCAGGGTAATTCCTGTTTAACAAAGGGAAGACAGACTACCTTCAAGTGACTGACTGGTTGCTGTCAGAACCTCTGAGGTTCGTATTTCATCCTCCCCTTTGGTTAAAATAGCTTTGAAATGGTTTCAAGTGTCTGGAGTATCAGTAAAATTCAGGTAGTGACATGGCAACCACTGAAAAGAAATCTACAGTTACCAAGAGATCACTTGAGTACAGAGAAGAAATTTTATTTATTTCACATTCAACAATCAGCTCATGACATTCCACTTTGTGACATGAATTTTTTAATGCTCCAATGACAAATGTTACTTCACAGGTAGAAGTTACTTGCTCTCCCAAGCACAGCACTGAGATTGCTTATAATGATGCTTTTGGAGTTGCCATCATCCTCAGTAATGTTTCTCATTCTGAGATATACCCCTCATCTGTGAATATAAAGTGAATATAAAATATAAAGATTCTAGAAAGAAACGGTTCCTTTAGCCATCAAAAGTTTCCTGAAATTGAACAGAAAAATTACAATGAATGTTGGCTACAAGGAAAAAAAGGGAGAAGGGAGTACAGTATTTGCTCCTTATCGGGACCGTACACTCCAGGATGCAAGTTACCAGGTTTTGCTGTAAACACTGCTCATTTTATCATGTTATTTCTGAATCTTTTTACACTCAAGCTCTATCCACATTCAAAACGGATTTCTGCCATGTGTCTGATGTTATCCGTCAATCAGAAGCTCCACCTAGCAGCATGCCAGGTTGCCTACAGACATAATTTATTATTTCTGCAGAGTTTTATCTGAAATTTTGGTGTAGAGGTTAACTAAGGAAACTGATTACTGAACAGTTACTGTTAAGGCTTGCCATTACTCAACACTTTTTACTTTTGCACAGTGCATTTGGTTGGATTAGTGAAAGATAACACATTTTAATTAGTATTTCCCTGTAACTATATAGTTTTATGGTTCCTAAGTGAAATCTAACATTTCTGCTAACTCTTCATAACTGCAGGTTAAGAATTTTAAAATGCAAAACAGAGCCTACAGGAGCATGACTCCTGAATACTAACATGTTCTACTTAATTTTACTGTTAATTGAAAATATGCTTTGCAGCCACTTCTGTCTTTTTGTATTCACCAAGCCCTCTATGGGGTTATTTAACACCATAAAATGATTTGGTTCCCCACAGATTCAGCTACAGAGTGCAGAAGAAACTTAATCCAATCCATTTTACATGGCATTGAAAGAGCAGGAGTTGTCATATGATTAGTCCTTTCGTGACAGCTGATGAGGTACAACATGAAAAGTTAAACTTCCAGAACTCAAATCTTGTTAAGTATGCTTTAAGATACAAAGATCATACAAGTTGCTTATTCATAAACATTTATTAAAATAACAACTACCCATGTAAATCTGAACACTATGATTACAGGCATCTATTCCCAATTTCTGACAAGACAGAAGAATCACCCCAAAATCACAGAAAACCTTGCCCACATTCAAGTCTAAGTTAGAGAACCTACAGCAGATTCACAGAACAACCACCTTCTCCCCTCAATTTAAGCCATCTCTTTCCACAGTTGCTTCCCAAACTGTGCTACCACTTTTTCCTTCTTTACAAGTACCACAACAACATGCAGTCCTATCTTGAGTTCACTAATAATTTCATAAACTTACAGTAATCAAAAACTTTCATTTCAAGCAATTTTCCCATTACTCCTTTTTCTACTTTCCTGCCTCTCACCAGGAATTCTATTTCTATTCTATTCTATTTCTTACTTTCACTGCCCACCCTACATTTTTTTTAAAAACCTTACAGATCAGCAGAATTGCACTATCAGCTAAAGTTTGTAACAAAGCAAGCAGAGCCAGGTATTGATGCACTATGAAGAAGACATCAGGTTTTGTGAAATTCAAGTAAGTACTGAAGAGATAAAATTAATTGGTCAGCAGTCTTTACCTTGTAGACCAAGAAAGAAAAGATGACAATGCATATACTCGGGAAAGTTATGATGACCAAATCAGCTTTAGAAACACACAAGTTATTGGTCCTGAGGGTGGTCAAATCACAGACTAAGAACTCTTCAAATCTAAAATGCTGGCATCCATCAATCTGAAAAAACTTGATGGATAATGGGAAACTTAAATTCTATCAGGAATGTCACTGAATAAAGGACATTACAAAAAATCCCATGATCAAATTGTTAATGATAAAAAATTACTGCAGGCTCAAAGCCACTGGGATTTCACACATTAATCTGAGCCATGCTGAAGGTGTGCCAATTAACAAAATTCCAAGCTAGAACTGGGTTAATGGAACATATGTCAGGAAACTGAAATAATTAGTTAGCTTAGGGTTTTAAGCAAACTTTGTCTTTTTGCCAGAGTATCATTCTTTGTGCTCAGAGGCAGACAGCCCACTCACACTCTTTTTAGCTTATTAAAGCTGGATTCCTGTCATCTTAATGCAAAGCTAGGCAGAAGTGATAGACAAATCAGGTAATCTGGTATTACTTAGAAAATGTGGTATCAAGCAAGTAGGACAAACCATAGGATCAGCTAATATTTGACCACTCCTTAAAATTGGGGAAAACCTAGCTGAACAAGCAGAAATTTTAAAGCAGCTGGAAACCTAAAGGTACCCAGGATTCTTAGTTGAGCCTAATATCAGATCACAGACAAACTAGGATATCACTGAATTGCATTGCCACCTCCTTAGGACATGCTTTCATACAATTATTGTCCAGGATGTTAAATTGTTAACCTAGATTATATGAAGTCAATTCTTCTGAATGAAACATTCCTGAACACCTCAAATTTGAAAAAGAAGCTTCAGTGAAACCAATTCTAAAAAAGTGCCATTAACATTTTTCCTACTATTTCTTTTTCCTTCCAAAGCTGTCTAACAAGTCAATTCTGTAGTTTCATACACCACTTCAGCTGAGTGAGTTCCTGAAGGAGCAGGTTACCTAAAAGGATATTAGAAAACACCTTTGGAAATTATACAGATATCACAGCAGGCTTCTAGGGCAGACAACTGAATATAACACCCCTGGAAACCCTGCACAGGAGTCAGTGCTGCTTTTAAGACCCCAAGAGATAGAATATGACACAGGGCCAGCAGTATTCACACAGAAAAGGTGAACAATGGTGCTTTACCACTGCATCCTAGCTTTAAAACTTACTTTTAAAAGTATGGAAGACAAAGTGCTATACTTTCCTAAGCCACACTTGAACAAACAGCCTTTCAGTTTAAGGGTTGAGAGGGAAAATAAATAAATAAATAAAAGCCCCACTATCAATAGAAAGGAGAGAAGGCAGAGTAAATCAATGGTTATGAGAGATTAAAACAAGAGACAGAAATCCAAAGACATGACTTTCTAGTAGACAGAGTTCATTGACAGAACATTTCTCCTAAGTGAGAAGGAACTGTGGCAGGTGAAGCTAGAGCTTGCTGCTGACTGCAATATTTACCAAAAAAATCCACACTGCTTCTATTCAACGAACGAGCCATTTTATAGAGATGAGTTAGGTCCTGTGTGGTCTAGAGAGTACTATAAATTTGCTAAGGGAAAAGCTACAGTTTTTCTTAAAAAACAAACCAAACCAAACCACAACAAATCTGTGCTAAGAAACCCCATAACGAGACACCAGGTCACGTTCTACCTGTTTAATGCCAAATACACACCGTAAAACTTTTTTAAAAACCACAACTCGGCAGTCAGCAGAACTCACGAGAATAAAACTTTTGTCTAGCCTGCTACAAAGAGCCACAGGGGTCACTGCATTGATTTCAAAAGCAAAAGAGTATCATCTAGCTAAACAATTTGCACAAAACTGGATGGAGATGCCCATACCTCCTTCAAATCAGTAACTTATGTAAATATCAGAATCAAAACAGGACCAAAATCACAGCATTAATCCCTCTGTTATCTGATCTGAAAGAGTAACACTAACATTGTAAAATACTATCTGTTATTCTTCTTCTCTCATCTATCTACAGTGTCTCATTATCAGTTCTACTCATCTCGACAATCTTCACATTTTCCCTTATCTCAACCAGAAACTCTCAAGCTATGGAAGAATTGGTCTATGGTTATTATACAAGACCATAGCTCAATTGCAGCACAACAGCTTCAACCCTGAGTGATTTAAGTGTCCTAATATAAAAATAAATAGAGTTGGGCATTTAGGTTTTGGCCGTTGAAGATAAAGTCTGATAATAAGCAGCTTAAGAAGTAATAGTTTATAATAAAAACTCAGTATTTTAAAGGGGGGGGGGGTGCAGATCTTGCTCTGAAAAATATTTTAAGTT
>JANZLQ010000001.1:9838849-9871286 GCA_026212715.1 Elanus axillaris
GCGCCCCCGCGGGCCGGGACGGCGAGGGGGGGAGCGGGGGCAGAGGGCATGTGCAAAAAAGCGCACTAAAGAATGAGAGTGACAAGTACTGAGTGTTTTCACTTAATGAAACTGGCCAACCTGCTTTCAGGAATAACTTCACTCATTTTTAGAATTATCATAAAGTCTTGGACGCAGTTCTCAAACTAAAGTTTGCTGACAAAAATGTTACCATTTAACATTTCACATAAAATGTTAAAAAAACCACTTAGGACTTTTCTCTTGTTCTGCACTTCTCTATAATAGCCATTTTCCACTACTGGTTAGTTGCCACGTCAATCAAATGCTATTAATTCATCTATTCTATCTAGCGAGCACTTTTCCATTACACGTTTTCACAGTTTTAGTACAAAAGGTGTAATTTATATGCAGTCTCTTACCTTGAATTAGTGGTATGTACCGTGCTAACAGCTTTGCTCTTTTCTTTTCATATCCTTTCTGAGTGATGTCTCCTAAAGAAAGGAAGATATAAATTCATATTGTTTTGAACAGTTTTTAAATAAGCCTTCTCATTTTTATAATACTTATGATTGAACTTGCTAACTTTGAATCAGTCACATTAGCAACAAAGACCTGGGCATGTCTGAGAAATTCACGGCCATATACATATCCCCCATGCAACGCGATCTGTGCACATATGAAAATGAGTGTCTTGGAGCTATATGACAGAGGAATAGTGTTTTTGTCTGCAGCACCTGTGTTGAACGTGGTTCTGGAGATGTTTGCCATAATGCAGCACAAAAGATTTGCAGCATAGCAGAAGCCAATGAAGCTGACAATCCTATCTCCACACCCTTCTGGGGCATCAGAAATGCTCAATATACCAGGGCTTAAGAGAACACCCTCCAGAACAACTCTGTACTGCCTTTCAAACTCTAGACCATGTTGTCCACCCTCCACTATGCAGCACATCAGTCTCCCCTTTCAAATTCTAGGAGGTGATAATCTCCTTCTAACACTAGTTTTATTCACAGTTGCCATCTGATACCCTGTTTTAAACCTACACTGCAGACTCCACCGGTAAAATGTGACATGTTTTCATGCAGACTAGAATAAAAGGAAAACTTCTCTAGAAACCCAAAATAAGTTTTTGAGACATTTCAGAATCTGTACTTCCATGATTCTACCAACAGAACAAGGTAATTTCATGCAAAACCAGCAGCAAGCTTAATATAAGAACAAAAAAACCCAAACTCCACCAAAATTTTACAAGCTTTGTCCATTTTCTAGATCTCAGCATAGACATGAAAACAGTAATCTTGAGTAACTTAAAACCACTCCCATCTCCCAAAATTCATACTTTAGCTTAAAGATGGTGAGATACTATGTGGTTTCACTAACAAAGTGGACTTTTATCCCTCCATACCTGGCAAATGCATCACAACAGCATGAAATACAACCAAGATTAAAGACATTAAAAATATCTGATGGTATTTTTGAAAACATACTCAAGTAGAAGGTGGATTTTAGAAATGTAGGCAGATAATTATCTTGACTTTAATTAGGGCACAGAAGTAAAATATTACATTTAGATATTTGCTTCAGGGACATTCTTCCAGCAACATATTGGTGAAAGAGCATATCAAAGCAAACTAGGGAGCAGAAAAAAAAAAAAAGGCATGAATTACATATATATGGATTAAGTAAAACAGCCTTCCTCTGGTGATCTGCTTTCTGCCAAACCTGAAACTTAGTATCTGGAAACTGTAAGAGGAGTGTAAAAAAAAAAAAAAAAAAAAAGGAAAAAAAATAAGTTCTGTGAGTCTTAGCACACTTGGTGCTTGCATGGATTTACGTCTTGCATTTGACAGAACTCCAAGAATACTACTACCCTGTGCTATTTCTAAGGCCTCTCTGTGCTCAGTCATCAGGTGTGCAGTAAGAGCTGACAACATGTCCCAGACCTGGGACTTTGCTGGGTATTTGTCTTTATCCTTACCAGTTTTCTGCAGACAACCAGCAGAATGAAGAGTTATGACAGCAATCTAGAGAAAGACAGCATGATTTACATGGGATTCATTCCGTTTGGGAATGAGGCTATAAAATTATATACAAAATTATACGTTACTAGTAACAGTCATTTTTAATTCAACCAGATGAGTGGCATGGCTTGGAGTATGCAAGCACTCCTTTTCCTGACAGTCAGATTTTACCCAGAAAAGTTCTTACTCTGTATTATAAAACGTTTCTCGGGTATTTACATAAGGGCTGATTTTGGTTTTTTGTTCAGCATTGTCCGTAGCAGTATGTGCTTTAAACACATTTCCTCGAACAGCCACCTCCCTCCTCCATCAGTGGATACTGCTAACAGAAACAGAGTCACTTCGTTCTACCATCCACCCCACCCCCCCCCTCCGCAATTAAGTGAAAATGCATCATTTGAAGTTACTGAGAGTATGCCAAAGCAAGCAATGAGACCTTGAAGACACTGTTCAAAATAGGTAAGAAAAAAATGCAAATCTTGGAGTACTTCAATCATTGCAGATAGTTTGAAATACCTGCAAACGGAATTTATCAGCTTTTATTCAAACCTGTGTAAATATTTCATATAAAATTCGGACACGAAACAGAAATTCGGTTACCATTTTTCTTGTGCAGAATTTTTTTTTGCAGAAGAAATATATAACATAATATGTATGTTACATAATTATATCAAAACAAGAATGAAATCAAAACAAAACAAAAACAACAAATGCCCAAGCAGGTTTGTGTGCCTGGGAATAGCTGATCAAAATGACAAATTACACTCTTAAGAAAGTAATTTCAACAAAGAAAGAAAAAGGATACAAAAAAAGATGCATCATTTTCAGAAAAATAATCACCCCACCCCAAACAAACAAAACCAGTTAAGAAGCACCAGCAGGAAGAACACTTCAGCTTAAAACATAATTAAGTTGGAAGACTAAAGCAATCTTAGCAAGTTCTTTAAGTGACAAATGCTGGATTAAACACAAATTTGCCATACCGTAAATTCAGTGAGGACAGTAATTTTCACGGCTCCATAAATGATTCAAGTACTCCTTAAATCAAACCTCTGCACAGACCAGCCACCTGGCCAGCTATCACCCAACTGAAGAGGTATATGCCATTGGAAGCAGTAGATCAAAAGACAGGGTGGAAAAGACAGTCTCATTTAAACCAGAGTAGCTCAAACCTTGGCATCTTGCTGCATTTGGAAATTCTTTGATTTTGCTGGAATGCTAACTTGAAGAATTTTTTCCTTGAATCGGGTTAAGAAAAGTCTAAAGTCAGAAGCATCTCCGTCGACTTTTTGCAGCCCCACTGGCAAGTCAGACTTTGCTGATTAGGGAAGCTTTTCTTTGTTCCTTTCTCAAAAGCTTGGGGGTGGATTCCTCCTGACAATTGCTCCCCACCCCCTCACCCTCAGAGCCTCAGTGGGATTAACCCATCATTGGGGTTCTTTGTGAGCCCTCACCTCTTCCAAAAAGAGCCTCTTAGCCACATCTGGTATGTCGGGGCCACAGCTGCTGTCATTTAGCCTCACTTTCTCCCTAGTTATTAGATTACACAAAAGCAATATGAGGTTCCTCAGTCTCAGCAAACCAGCTGGGAAGCCTGGATAAAGCTAGACACTGGGTTGAGCCATTAGTTCTCTGCCTGGAATATCTGACATACCATAAAATATGTCAGAAGCTCCAAGAAAATTAATCTAGAGAGAGATGAAAGCGTTGGCATTTCTTAAAATGATCTATAAAAATTATTTTCTTAATTAGTGCACAAAAAATCTGTCATGCAGTTACCCCAAATCTAGCCAGGCATGGTTTTATTTCAAAATGTTAGCACTATAGCTAACAGAATCTAAATGCCAAATTAACTAAATGAAAATTACCTGCATTTGGTTGGGCTTTGATTTATTATTTTTCATTGGCTATCAACTTGCTGGGTTCAAAAATTTCAACGAGCTTATTTTCAATTCTGAAAAGTAGGTAGAGAACACTAAGAGCTTCAAGGCTCTTCAGAAAACACAACAGGAAACAAGCACATGCTTTACTGCCTAGCTACAGCAGCCATGCCTCACCATATTGCAAAATCCTCACACAGCAAAATCCTGACTTTGTAATGTCAAGTATTTTATGGTAGCTCTACCCATTGGATAACAATGCTCAGAAAAAGCTTTTTTTTTTTTTTTTAACTAGGAATTGGGCATATGTGAGCTAGGAGGTTCATAAATAAATACAACATGCCTAACAATGTTATTTCCTTGATCACCCAAGAACACCCACAAGTGCAGCAGCCTCTCCTCTTCAGCACATGAACATACAGGGCAGAGGCCATCCAGTGCTGTTCCAGCTCCTTTGTAGCTTCATATCCCTGCACTGAGTCGTCCTTGAAGGCAACTGATGGAGAAGGAAGAGGAGCAAGATGCAGACAGACAGTGAACAGCTCACGGAAATGTGAGTTTGCTATGAAGTGAGCAACTTCTTCAGTCCTTAATCTGTAGTCTGCACTAAAATTCTCACTGGGAGCAGCTATAAGAACCACGCACCACACCGTGCTGGCAATAGGTCTGAAGAGTCTGGCATGTAAACACTCTCCACAAGATGACTCTGCATAGCATACAGCTGAGGATGGCTCTGTGAGAGGTGAGTACTGCTGAAGATAAGGGAATGGCTCCAGGTCACCAATTTGCAGAGGTCAAGGACAGAGACAATTCTAAATGAGATAACTGTGCATTAAACGTTGATGAAAAGAATAATATCTAATAAATCTGCAAGATGAAACCTTTAAGGATTCCACTGTTTGGCCACTGGTGAGCACAGTCTCAGGTATATCAACTATTAATGAATCACCGCAGCAACTTTTGTCAGTTCCTTCAGCATAAAAAGAAAGTCAAGGGTGTGAACACTGGCTTCTGCCTGAAGAGGTGGTTCTTGAATCGTTTGAAAAGGCAGACAAATTGCAAGTCTAAATAAAACATAACTCAGAGGTCACCTGTGGAAAAATTTAAAGTAAACCTCCAGTGTTTCTGTGGTCAGGTTGTCACTGTATTTGAAGGGCTGGTGGAGATGGAATAACCAATTCAGCAGTCATGATTTCTAATTCTACTTCTTAGACATGCTTGGTAAATATTTTCATTAAGTGAAACAACTCGCCAAACTTTATTTTGTATCATCCTGGAAGTATTGTAAAAGGAACACTGCATTACTACATGATCTTGACTTACTTCAAAGTCAGAAACAACAAAAAGTTATGCTGACATCTGTGATTTTTGTCCACTGCAAAAGCAAAAATAATCAAGGCATTTCTAAGAACTATGATGAGAGACAACAATAAGGAAAGCCAGAAACACTTGGTGCAACAGCTGGGGAATCAAAAGTTGGTGCCGAGGAACACTAAACCACACAGCCAGCAGAAGAAATGGCTCAGTTTCTCATGTTATCTGTCCTCCAGAGTAAATCACATGCCAACCAGTCTCAGGGAAATTGCTGACAATGGAAGCACATAGGAAGAGAGATCTCACCAATACAAAGGCTGATGACAACAGAACTGTCAATGGTTCCTCTCCTGTGCTAAGGCGGCAAAGCTCTAGAACAACAGCTATTTGAGCATGAAGACCACAGAAATCATGAGCTTTTCAATAGTATCATGCATGTGCATTGCAAGCTTAAACATTCTTGATACAGCCTCAGAGAGTGCCAATGAGAAATCATACCCAACATCAACACGGAGAAAGTTCCTTAAGGGTGCTTACTACTCAAAGGCTTGAAACCAATACAGGCAAGTAATACCTAGTAATTGGTGCATCTAACCTGTAATAAGGATGATGAAACCATCTAAACAACAATCCCTATTACAAAATATCAAGGATGCTGTTCTCTCAAATATAGCTCCAAGAACTGCAGTAAGTAGAGACTGAAAAAAAAAAATAACGCATGCTCCTAGGAACACATTTATCTTTTCAGCAAGATGCATTTACAGTAGATCAGCAGGCTTCAGAAAGACCTTGCTAATAGCAATCAACATGTAAAAGACTGAAAATGGAGAAAGCATAACAGTAGGATAAAAGTTGTTCATCAAGGGGGAGATGCACAGCAGTAGCCACAGGTAATTCCTGAAATGAATGTTAAGTCATTATGATAAGTCAGATTTATATTCTCAGTCATATATGATATACCTCAAGCAATATCACACATCTTGTTACCCTGTTTTCGAACTCCAAGGTATGTAATTTGTTACAGCACCCCAATAACTAGTACCAGTTGCTGGTACCCTGAAAAAGAACAGGGTGTGGAGCTGAAAAGCATCAGGATGATTGTATTTATGCCTGAACTTGTAGTCACAAATAGAGCCTTGAGGAAGAGAGGAGCAGCTTTCCTGGCTGCTGAACTCCCTCAGCAGGCACCTTTGTGATGTGGCATTCAAAAGCTGGCAAAAAAGGCAAGGTCAGTACCTTACCCAACAGCTGTTCTCCTGTTAACACCTGATACCAAAACAAAGACCAAGTCATGAGAAAGCCTGCCAAGGTTGCCACTTATTTGAAATTAAAGTCTCAATATCACATATTACAAGGGTGTTTCCAAAATCTAGCATTTTCTTTCGAAGAAGGTGACACCCACATAATTGCAACCCCCGATAAAGGGGTTGATAGACAAGCCCTCATGTAGCCAAGCCCACTGCACCAGTAACAGTGAAGAAGAAACGTTCTGTTAAGCCTTCCCTCTGGGATTGCTGAACTTCTGGATGAGAGGGCTAAATCCAGAGTTAGAAGATCATGATCTCGTGTGCATAAGTACTTGCCACACTGGTGAGAAGCGCCACGCTATCCAGAAAAGGAGGGAAAGCAAGAGACATTGGGAGGTCACAGTTCTCACTGGGATTAAAGGGTAAAGCTGACAAAGTTGACTGAGGTCTTATCGGCTTAAGAGAAAAACAAGAACAAAAACGCAGAACAAAAACAACCACCAGCACCAAAACTTTATTATCCACAAAGTTTTGTGAACTTTTCCAGAAGATCATCATACAGCTTACACTCACTGTTTAAATACGCTTAAAGGCTTGACCCAGCTAACAGTTGGAAAGACATGTTCCCTTCCAAGGCTACAGACACGCCTCATACGAGTATGGCATCTGACAGTCACAAGTAGTTCCAAGGTTGAAACGTGACCTTGAGGAAAATCCCTGAAGATGAACCAATGATCAAAAAGCAAATCCTTAAAGAGAAACTGCAGAAATACTGGAAAGGAAGGAGGTAGGTTAAGAAAACCTTGCAGAAATTAAATACTCTTAAGAAAACTAGAAGTTGTTTAGGGATTTATTTTGTCCATATACACAGCCATGAGCTTCAAGCTGGGCCACATACAGGTGCGTCATCAACAGATTCTGTCAAGTGACAGTTCACAATCATTTTTACTAACTCACAAGTTTTTATCACCACTTACACCTAACTGGAACAACTCTCCCAAACCTACCACTAGTGCCCATTACAAGCTTTGGTTACCTGCTACACATTCTTCTCCCAGATACCACACTTTTTTGTATAAATCAGGCAAAAGCCAAACTGATCAACAGGTGATAAAGGAACTAGAAGATGAAAATAATTACTTGCAATTAAAGAAAGAGTTTTGGCCCTCCAAACTATGCAGAAGCCAACACTTGCTGCCATCCCTGAAATATGGTCTCTGGTAGGTCTGCGCTGTTTAAATCTGATAATCAAAGGGGGGGTGCGACACACGACAGTGGGGGGAAGTCTTCCATAACCATCACTTACCCTATCTGGAAATGACTGCACTTATTAAACAAACTGTTTCCAAACTGGATCCACATCAACACAGATCTTCTGTAAACCATGGTGGGTTTTTTTTCCCCTTCCTTTTTCTGCCAGCTGAGGAACCACCATTTTTTCCCAGGCAAAACAGAAGTTTACCACTGGATTCTTTCTCTAATAGCTGAATTATTAATAGTGCGCTGATAAACCAGCAGGACATCTCACAACTGTCTGTAAATAAGTAGTTAATTAAGTAGTCTCAGTTCTATATTTTTAGCTACTCATATTTTTCCCATTTCAATCTTAACCTTTGATTCTTTCCCAAAAATTGTGTTACAAGCTGTATTTCCATCATTACTGAACTTTATACTGAAATAAATGACTGTATACAGATTAGTTATACTCCTAAACTCAGTGGTTTGGGTTTGTTTGTTTTGTGTTTTTTTTAAGAGTGGCAAGTACAGCTGTTTCCAATTGTTCGCTATTCTATAACTGATGCTTTGCAATCACAGCTATAAAGAAGCACTTTTAAGTTGTCATGTAACCCAAGTCCATTCTGGCATGCAATTTCTAGTGAAAAGTCCCATTTATTTTTTTTCTCCTCTATACAACATACCTGCATTCCAAGACTCTTTCTATATAGCACAGTATTCAGCCACAGCTAAGCTTATATGATCATGTTCTTTGAAAAGCATAGAAAACTAGCTGCATGAGAAGCAGGTGAAGCTTTATCTTTAATATCCAGAAAAGAACACTTCCTTACATCTGTAAGTTTGTAAAGTCTTCAAACAGCAGTACTTTATCCTGAATCATTGCTATTTTCTGAAGGGCTATCGATTGATGCCTTAATTAAGTTTGCATAGTGAAATGTGAATACATCTTGATTATAATCTTTCATATTATATGAATCTGTTCAAAATGGAAATAAGTGACATCTGATCATTCCATATGGTGATACGTTTGAATAACCTGTAAGAAATTCCATTTTGAATATCCTATTTTAAACATACTGAGAGCATCAAGATGCCTTTTAAGCAGTATTAGAAGTTTAGCACAACTTCACTGAAAATGTATGTTATTGGTAATTCTAATCTGCAGCAGGACTTTCATCCCTTTGACAGAATTTAAGTTATCAAAGTACAAAACTTGTCTCCATACAGAAGTAGGAACATGGAGATACACAACTACTTAAATATACACAGTTTCATTAAATCTTTGCATACACAATGAAATCACTGAAACATCAAGTTCTAGAAACTAGACAAATATTGACTACCTAATTGCATGTATCTTAATGACAGAAAAGGAAGTAATTTAACCAATATGTTAGTAGCAGAAGACTAAGTTTTCTGCTTTGTGCACAATTACACAACTGGACTATCTATTTTAAAATATCATTAATTGCCTAGGGTGCTTTACATTGGCCTAAGTTTAGCTGGATCAAGCCATTAGGAATTTTGCCATTGGCAAAGCAATGCTAAGTGTTCGAATTAGAAAATTCTATTCTGACACATTTATATATCAACTTTTCACCTCAAAGTTTCAAAGGAGTTGCTAGACACAGAGGCACCACTTAGATTTTACAAACTAAAAAAAGCCAAGGTGAATGAAGTATGCAGTACAGCGAGGATGAGGTAAGTCTGTGCATTCCAGGTTATTCTGTTCTGCACAAATCCACACCTGTGAACTGTGCATGTACATTGAAAGACAAGAGAGCTGGTCCTCTTTAAATATTGAGCTGCCTGGCTTTAAGCTGTTATTTGCTTCATCTGCCAGGAGTCAGCATTTGACAGGGTAAAAGAAGGTTAAATAATTGGATCACAAAAGCAACCTGGCAAGTTTCCAGGCTCAGTTAGCCCAATTAATGAATTGTTCTTATACTGCTTCAGTAAATCCTTAAGCTCACTCCACAGGGAGATAGGAAAAGCTGAAACTCTACCACTTCCCTTCTATCCCATTAGGGCTCTCTGTAGAATAAACAAACAGATTGACAGATGACAGCTATACATACATCTGTAGGTATACCAGTCTGACCCTGGCTCCTGCTCTTATAATTATTTAAAAACTAGTTCTGTTTTACATAAGTTGAGATGTTTTCTTTCAGTGAAACATACTCTTATCTACTATTGCACCAGAAGGACAAATGAAGAACCATCTTCATTAAGTTCATGTTAAATCATGGTTTTTATTTCCACAGCAGATACAAGCTTCAAAATACAATACCCCCTGCAGCTTCATGACATCAAGCATTTTTAAGTATGAGAATTGGTTTTGAAACACTCATTCGGTATGTTCTGTAAAGTTGATTAGAATCTTCACCCAGAGGTTATGAACAAAATTTATCAAACCAGATACAGCTTTCATATTTCTTTATTATGTAAATCATGGATATTGCCATCTCCTTTAACAAGCTGAGGAAAGCTATATGCATAGGGGGGATTGGGGGGGGGAAATCATCTGGTACATAGGGAATGTACCGTCTGCTTCCCACAAAAGCCAACAAAAGAAGTTGAAAAAAAACCAGACTAGGAGTGACTAGGCAGATCAATGAACAGTATCTTTTAAAATTTGAGCTAAAAAGTATTTTCTGACACAGCTGAAAATTATTTTGGTAAAATACAGAAATGAAAAGCTTTTGAAAGGATGTTGTATGCATGCAATGTGTCCCCCTTTTAAACACTATTAAGAAAATGGTATTTCAAAATAACCAAAACCTCAGCGTACTGCAGACATAAAAATATGCATACTTTTTGTTGCTTACTTCCTAGATGCATCAGGTATACAATATGAAAGTAAAATAATTATGAATTATATGTAGCAATCAACCATTATAAAGAATTAGGCCAGAAATAATTGTCTGAACCAAGTCATTTTAACCTAAATCATACAGTGGGGAGGGAGGGGAAAGATGCTTTGCTGCTAAGTACAAAGACACTTCTCTTCCCTTCATTTGGTTGCATTGACAATTTCTACTGCCATTAACATCCAGGAGCAGTCTCAGACCAAACCCTATTCTGTGGTTACCACAAAAGACTCCCTGAAAACTGCCCCCCAAAGATACAAATCTAGAAACAACCACATATAGAAATAGGGGACCATAAAGAAAGAAAACTTTCTGTAGTACTTTTTGCAACAACTAATATATATTCCTCTCCTATGAAGAGAAGAAAATTATTGGCTAGATAGAATTTTCTCTGTGTAGTTCAGTTAAGACAACCAATGACAAAACAAAATTAATATTTAACTTGGTAATAAATGCCTTATACCATTAAGTCATCCCTTGCCTTGAGGACTGTGTGGGTAAAAATAAAAGAGAATATATGCACCATTTAATGCTGTTTGAAGCAGTTAAATTGTTGTTAACTCCTTTTCTGATCCAAGGAGGCATTTTTTTCCCCTTTCACATCCTCAGTGTACTCATTAAGTAAGGCACAGTGGTGACTGAGCAAGATGAAGATATTTCAGACTATTAAACTTCTACATCTTGTATAAAGCTTTATTTTGATGGTACGCTTTTTGGATGTCACCAACTGATTTTTTTTTTTGTTCTCTCCACTAATACCCAAGAAGTTACCCCATCAGCTGCAGATGTTCTACAAGCAACTAAGCATTTCATATTTACCAGTTGCAATAAGCTCATATTCATACTTTGGTAGCAACCACAAAACCCAACAGATCCCAGCAAAGATGCCATTTAGGTACAATGCACAATACTAAAGACAGAAGCAGCCTTATTCAGAAATCTATGACTATGGGAAGATCCAACTCATTAATCAGACCACAAAAATCTTTTAAAAACCCACCAGAAAAATCACAAGCCACACAAACTGCAGCACAGAGTACATTCAAAACATACAAAGAGAAGTCACATAAACTGCAATACCTAGATCATACACAACTCAAGTTATTTCAATTTGTAAACTACAAAACTTTTCCAAAGGACTTCTAGGCCTGTTTCAGGTTTGATTAGTTTCCTGACACATTATTACCACACCCTCACATGCATTGTCAAACCATGCTTTTAGAGGAATGGACAAAAGAGATTTAAGGCTGATCTTAAAATAACTGGGGTGGGGGTGGCTACTGGGCCAAGTTTTACTATGAATACAGACACTCTGACTTTTTAAAATATAAAGGTAGGTTTGGGTTTCGGGGGTTTTTTTGTTGTTGTTTTTGGTTTTTTTCCCTAGGAAATCAGACCTGACTAAAAGACTTATACTGGATCCACACAAATCATCTGATGTGATCACAAAGATCCAGATGAAGTGATTCAGATTTCCTAGCCGAACTATAAAATGATAAACTAACACTGAAAAACTGAAAAAAAGAAACCAGCTGAATTATTCACAGAAGCATGCAGAAAAGCGAGCCAGCTGGTGCACACAAACAACCTCTCATGGCAGGAGAAAAAACCCATCAATCCCTATTACAACCAGAACACTTCAGTGCTTACAAACTTGGGAAGCCCCAGCATGGGTCCCTATGATGGCTAAACTTATTTACATTTATTTCTAGTTGCAACACTACTTATTGTCTAGCTGAGGTTAGTAGCCTATATAAACTATCAGCAAACAAATTATCTTCCTGAATCTGGGGCTTGAAAAGTGCAAGAACACGGCTTGTAAAGGACTTTCTGGATGACTCACATATGTGAGCAGTGCTTTTCCAGTCAAGCTTATCACACAGCACACACCATGTTATCTGTTCAAAGTCAGCAACTGTGAGCGCTCACAAAATTTAAACCCATCACCTCAGGTCAATTTTCTGTGTAGAAGGCTGTTGTGCAGGTCCAAGACCAGCCCAGCCCACCCCAGCCTCCCATCAGTGCTGGTTAAGAACAAGCAGATTGCTTCAAGCCTGCACACCTGCCCTGTCTGCCTAATGACCAGACAGGAGCCATCAGTTTGCTACCAATACTAGGAAAACTAGTTCTTTAGAAGGAAGATGCTGATTTCTTTCCTAGTATTTTCATATCCTTAACTTGACAAATTTTCCTTACAAAAAAACCATACAGATGTCCGTTCGCTGTTGAACTGGAGCTCTCCCTGAACAGCAAGAACAAAATGTTGTCATTTCTGCCAACTGCACGTTTTCCTCGTTTACCTTGCTAGAAAAAGCGAAAGGAAAGCAAAGTTCAGTGTCTGTAGTCTTAGAAGCTCAAGCCCACAACTAACACCCTGCTTAAGGTTGAATGTAACACATTCCTACCATGCTGTTGCTAAGGCAGTGGCTAACTAGCAGTATTTTCTATGAAGTAAGGTTTGTTAAAACCAAAGTAGTGGGGTTTTATTTTTTTTTATTACATTAAGTACTGAATGCAAGAAACTTTTTTTACTTGGCTGCTAAAGAAAGACAAAGTATGTTAGGGAGAAAAAGTGAAACAACTCCAGCAACGAAACAAAAAAACATATGTTTCCAGAATTTCACATGCAGTGATCCCCATAATCAAAGGCTGCAGTGTGTCTGAAAAATACTCTTTTGCAGTAAAATACCCTTAGTTACCAAGATAACAATGATGTAAAAGAGGCTCAAAGTGACATGTGGAAGGGAATCTAGAAGCACCACTACAGCAATAAAATCTCCTTTCTGATGAGTGTCACCATCAATTAGGTAGGAAAAATAACATTGCTGAATCTATTAAACCCATTTAACATTATGAAAATATATCTATTGTCAAATTGATCACACTCTCTGTAACGTTCTTTTGTATGGAAAACTGAACATTCAAAAACTGAGAAAAAAAAGCTCAGAATAAAACTTTATTTGGCTCCTGATTCTTATTACTAGAAAAGTTCCTCAACTATGCACACCTTTTGTCTTGTCTTTTCAGAAGTCGATTTCTTTCATTTCTGAAATAATTTTTAAATCTACATCTGTGTAGATGTAGCCACTGAGTAGGACTGCATCACTACTCAAACTGTAGCATACACTGAACACACCACCTGCTGAAAAGAACTTTTTCCTGCCAAATTTGGTTTCAGACAGTTCACTTAGAAGTGACCAGGAGAGCCAGCACAAAGATATCAGCAATCCTCCATGAACAGCACTGAGGACTTTGTTGGAATAAACTGGCCCAATCAGGTTTTATGGCCATCATTTTACTCTAACGTAATTTGAAGCACTGCCATAGGCTAGCTGCTAAATTCCATCTTAGTTACTGAGTGAAGACCTACTCCCTTTACTTAGGGCTGACTGAAACCAAACACTTAACTTGGTAAGTTTATAAATGTTGTATGAAAAGCAGGTCAGCCAATTTCACCTGTTTTTCATTCCAGCAGGTAACTGATTTTTATTTTAACAACTCTGGTAACACTGTTAATTTAATCTAACTAACAACAGGTATAGCCCAGCCTTTGCATTAATAAAACTGACAACTTTTTAACCTTTATTTTATAATTAAGGTCTACTAATGCATAGACTTCAGAATGACAAGGCAAAGAACACTGAGACTTCAGGCAATTTACCTCACCAACCTGACCAACTATGCGGCCATGCACAAACAAACATTTGCTACTCATATGGTGTGAAAAGTGTGATTCAAGTGAACTATTCTGTGTTTTTTCTTTGATTCAAGCTATTCCCTTATTACAGAAATGTGTTCAATGGAATCTAATCCTCTTTTAGAAGCTGCAGATGAGTGCATTAAATTGCAAAAATAAAAATAACATAGGAAGAATAGGGAATGGATCAGCAACTCAATTTGCCAGGAAATCAAAGGGGGGGGGGAAGGGACACAACACTAACTAAACAGGCAAAGTTATCTTTGTTTACTGATTATGATCTACTTAAGATCACGTAACAGTTTCTTCTTTCCTTTCTCTGTTACTCCCACACTCCAATAAAACCCTGATATATAAGGGACTGTCATCAAGAACGACATCAGCAGTATCACCTTGAAAATTCTTTGTGCAAACTTTGAAAGTGTTGCATCTTCTAGGAAGAAGTAATTGACTTCACAGGGAATCAAGCAAATAATTACTTTTCTCTAAGTATTCACATATTTTATATAGCTGCTTGAATTAACAGATCAGATTCAGCCTTCACTTGGTTGGAATGTGAATGGCAGCTAAAAGACTAATCTAGAGAAGTGAAAAAAACCCCAAATTCAAGTTAATTTCATCCATAAAAAAATTTTTATTCTGCTGTAATCTTGTGTTTGCTATTCAAGAGTTAACAACTCACATAGCACAGCATATTTAAGTGCTGGAGTCGTGACTTACTATCTCACCTACCTCCAGTTATGCAAAATAAAATTGTTCTAGCTATTACAACCTGCCAAATTAAGCCTCTGGCTCCTTGGTAGCCAGTTTCTTACTTTTTGGGGTCTAGGAAACCGTTCTTTGCAAGTCAGGTTGGTGAGAATGATGACTATTTCGACAATTCTCTGTATTGTCAGATCTTGTTTTTCCAAACCACGATGCTTTCTTCCTGCAGAGCTACAAATACAAACCTCACACAGAGAAAGTCTGGCTTCAGGTCAGAAAGTGGAAAGCATTCACCCGCTGTTGATCAGCAGCAGGAGATCAATGCAATGCCTGCATTACAAAATTGTGTCTCAGAAGATCATAGACCTTCTCTCAAGATACACTTGCAGTTTCAACAGCAGCCACAGGCAGGTGAAGATCCTCAAAGTCAGCAGGTAGTAACAGAAGAGGACAGGTATAGTAGGTACATAAATTGCCAAGCCAAAGCCAAGGGATACTAAGTGAAATGGGATTAAAAAATAGGATTAAAGAAAACAGATTAATTTCTCCAAATCTGGTCATGCAACACACCTAGGCTAATTTAATAGGTTACTGCTGCTGAAAGATGCAGCTCTGCTTATAACTCCCAGCCCCTGCAGCCTCCCATACGCCAGCCTTAAAGCTCAAGTGGTCACAAAGTATACTTAATCAAAGGACTAACTGGGCAAGTTGACCAATAGCCAGACCCATTATTTTGTGCCAGGTAAGTTTTCTGTTCAGTTAATGAACTGAAACAGCTCTCTTTTTGGCACCAGCAAGCTGTTAGATCTTCCTAGGTCCTACAGGGTAACTCGTCCTCACTTTCACTTTTGACATCTCCATACAAGGAAATACCAATAAAGTAGACAGAAAATGTAACTGTACTAGAACAGCCATGAGAGTCAAAGCCAGGCAAGTCATTCAAGATACCTTCCTTTTTCTTCTCTCATATGTGTGCTCTCTCCATCTTCTTTTGCATCTTGCCCATGTCTGTAACATACAGTTTTATCTAGAGCTCATATCAAATTCGGTGTGCTTGTTTGGTGCTCCTATGAATGCAAGTGTTATTGAAAGGACATTTAAATATGCTGAAAATTGTTTTCAGTTCGTTAAGAGGGTGGCTGAGGAGAGGTGCGGCAGCATAACTATTTTTCACTTTGGCAAGTAGGCAAAGGGTGCGGCTGCACAAGGCAGGATTGCAGCTGGAAAGACAGACCTGCTCCCCTTCAGTGCGCTCCAAACAACCGCTTCTGCCACAACTCTGCCCAGCTCCAGCACTCAGACCCCTTCCAAACCCTGACTGAGATTAACCCAGAAAACAAAATGGGATCGGTGGGGAGAATTAGTTTTCTTTTAATTGAACAATCTGAACTGGCTCATAGAAAGGTCTGTTGAGTCCCATACTTAGCACACAGGATAGCATCCTGCTGCCCAAAGCACAAGTAGAAATCCCAAGCAGCAAGGGACTATGCTGTCCTCAGCCACTGGTGAAATACCAAAGTTTTTCAGTTAATAGCAAACAGTTATGTTTTCCTCAAGCTCTTCCATTACTACCAGTTTTCCCCCACGGCTCCTTAATAGTGATCACTAAGTGATTACTAATCACTTAATGACTTGGAATTAAAATAAAGAGATTGCAAGCAATTCATTTAAAACAGTACTCATCCGTGAACTTTAGAAAGTTCACATATTTGATGCCGTAATAGTGAATCCTAGTACAAAAAAACCACCAAAACACCAAATGCAATGCTACCCAGTACTAACATATAAAGTCTGACTGCCCAAAACAGAAGTTTAGACAAATGTTACAAATATAGGAATTAAAAAAAAAAAAAAAATCAGACTTAAGCTTGTCCATTCAATCCAATGTAGTTCCTTGCGTGCAAGTACTGGGAAAATCTACATGACGACATTTATTTTTCAACAAGACCTCTGACTCATCCAGCACATTGAAGAGACATTGTTCAACGAACAGAATATTGAGTAGGTTTGTGTTCTGTTTTTTAATTATTTTGCCAAGATAGAACAGGCTTCAGAATGCAAGAGCACATGAACAGGAAGGTCATGGTTGCGGGTACAGATCGGGGAGGTACTTGTGAAGGAGCTACTAGGCTGGCACCAGGTGTTCAAACTTTTTCATCCTAAAATAGAAAATTTGTATTTGTTTATACTCAAAATGGTCTCATTCAGATATGTTATGGTATGAAAAGTCACCTGATCCTAAACTCAGATTTAGTTTGAGCATATTTCAAGTCCCACCAAGATCTCCAGCAGCACCTCTCGCTGGTGTTCAGAACCCAAAGCAGCAGCAACAACCTGGTGAATGCTTGTGACTGGATGCAGTACAGAAAACAAGACAACATGAGAATGAGAGAGAATGGGGGGGGGTGTGTACTGTTTGCACAGAAGTTGGTATCTTCAAAGGTAACACCTGGCTTCATCTTGTATAACCTGTATTAAAATAGTTTGCAGGTATGTGCAGAATAAAGCTATCTACTGATAAGTTGATTTTTACTCAAATCTCTTACAGCTTTGTTGTAGGAGCATTTTTTTCAGCCAATTACAAAGTTATGTTTAACAGGAGCATTTTAAACTACTTACTAGATCCACTTTAGCAAGTGTAAGTTTTGAAACAAAGATAAAAATGTCAGAGGATCCTGCTAAAGGGCTGCTTGCCTTTTTCTTCAACTAAAGTTAAAGCAAACAGGCTCCCAGGCAACGTAAGAGGTCATGGATGATGACCACAGAAGAAGGGGGGATGAACAGCAGCACAAGGGAGAGGGCAAAGTAACACAGCTGACATCCACTCCGTTCCATGTCGCAATGCTTGCTTCATCTAAGCTTACTTAGCAGGCTATCTGAACTCCATTTCCAGCACAGAAATTTGCTTATTTACAAAAAACCCCACCGCTCAGCCCCCACCCCCCCAAAAAAAAATCCCTGTTTTGCAGAAGTGCTTATCAAAAGGATTTTGGGTTTTTTTGTATTTCTTAAGTAACCAGTGAAGTCTGAATACTACATTTTCAGAAAAGCACTACAAAGCTATGCAATCAAGATTTACTTTTTATCATCACAAGGAAGGGCTGGGGCATAGCTGTATATCCATACAAATTCCAAAAATGGCCTGTTTTGCCTGAAAGTTATGAATTTGTAGGTTTTTTCCCCCCAGTGTAACAGTCACTACACAATACATAGTTATGATTCAACTCCACTTCTTATGATGGTGACTATTTCAATTACCACCAAGACGTTAAAAGATTTAAGATAAATGAAATGCACTAGCATTTTTAGATTGACACCCCAAAACATGTTTAAATTGTTTGAATAATTGGTTTAAACATTTATGAGACAAAGCCGTTCCTGTTCACAACAGACAAATGCTTCAGGGCTCATAAATTATTTTAGACTGGAATAAAGAAGTCCCTACACTGCTAGTACAAAAAATACAGATACTCTTAGAGTTAAGGATTTCAAATAGCTACAATTAGTCCCTTCATTTTGACTGATGATCAGAAGACACTTTAATGGCCTTACTGCATTTTATAAACAGCTGTGGAAATTTAAATCAATTAAATTCCTGTTAATCTAATATGTACAAGCTGCTGACGTAACCTATACAAACGCTAAGTTTCACTTGTCTTGCCCATTCACCTAACTTGATTAGGTTTCTCAAGTTCCCCAGCCTTCTCTCTCCAGTCTTGATTAAGACGAGGAAAAAAATTCCACCAGAGCTACTATCCACTTATCTACCATGACTTTTATTAAATCATGAGAGCATTTCACTTTTTACACCTAGAAAAATTAGACCCTCCAGAGGTCTGGCAAGAGACCTGTAAAAACCCATGTTCTAGGTTCCCATCAACTAGCTCACTTAGACACCAGCTTCATTCCTTTCACTTAGATTTTTTACTCCTGAAAAATATGTTTAGTGTGATCTTTATGCTACTCCACATATGTATTTGTACAAGATTTCCCTGTTGAAAACTCAGCTCCTTTCCCAAGAAAATTATCTTGGTATACCATTATTAACAGCTCAATTTTTCAGCTGAAATTCTGCTATTTTAAACTTTCCGATATCCCCAACCTGCAAAGCTTTTCTGATTTTTCTATGTATTTTCTTAGTATGTGCCTTGGTCTGTATGAAAACAACTGAATCCCAATAATCCTATATTCTCTCCAGTTCTGTGGCTAAATCCTCCTGTGCTTCAGAAATGAGATGCTCCCTTCTTAGCTTCTCTCAGGAACAAAGATGCCATAGTTTTCCATAATTATCTTGTCATTTTTTTCAGAGTATGTGGCTTAGCCCGTAAACCATCAGTTTAAACACTCAAAAATTGACAGAAGTGGATAATAATTTCAAAGCCTCATGTATTTCTTTTAGATACTCAAGTGTTCTTTCAGCAGCTACACTGATTTACTTATAAATTTAGAAAGTAATTTTAGTACTGAAATTATGAAAGATATTTAAAGAGTTTAGAATTCTAAAGCTTTTACAGTTGCTAAGGTTCCTTCTCCCTGATATTCTAGAAAGCAGCATTATTTTAACCTTCCTCCCAGAAGAAGAGAGACTGAAAACAAGAAATTCTGACTATTCATGTCAGCCATCAGCAACATCCCTGAAAAACTCTACAAGTCATTGCAGCTAGGAAAGAAAAAAAAAGTAATTTCAAAGTCAACATTCTGCATACAGATTTTCCTTAAGGTCTTATTGTTACTTTCTTTGTTGTAAGCACGAATAAAATTCACTACAAAAGCTGCCAGTCCCTGCAAAAGCTGGCAATGGGTAAAATTATTAACACGGCATCAAGATCCAGTAAAATCTACTGGAAACACCAAAAAATAGTTAAAGACATCAACATGACATTCTTCTATAAGTGATATTTATTTCTATTTTTTAGGCCTCACTTTCAACAGCCCTCAGTCATTAAAGGACCCGCTACTCAGAACCTCCTCTAATAAAGTCACATTTATTCAAGACTTTCCAGGAAGTGCCCTGTGAAAGCCCTGACATCAGAAACTTCCTTGAAAAACCTAAAAGAACTGAGGTGAGCCAACATTTGTTAATTAGCACTGAAGAAAGGTTAGGAACTAATAGGGGCTTGCTTCAGCATCCTTTCTGAACATACATAGATGTTGTCATGGTAGAAGCACCACCTGGTAAGATCTGTGGCCTGTTAGCCAAGCACATCTGAGAGGCACATTACTGACAGGGTTAGAAGTTATTCGATGTAGTTCTGGTTCCCTTTCTCTTCCTGCTGGAAAACTAAGCAAGGTCTCTCTAGTTTAGTGTGCGCTGTGCCACAAGCTTCTATTAACAATAAGGTTAAAAAAAAAAAAATCACTTTCACTGACAATAACCACAGTGCCACCTTTTGTAGATCTTCATTCTGTGGTCTCTGGAGCAGCCCCTGCCTCCTGCAAACAGCTCTGTTACAAGTATTTCCAGCACCCAAAGTTTTCCTTTCAATTAGCAGAATCTAAACATTCTGAAGGACCTGTGAAAAACATCTTTTGTTAGGAAGGGAAGAGTCTCATTTGCTAATGGGTAGTCTCAGGCACCATTTATTAATTGATGTCCTAATGGAAATAAAACCAAACCAAATCAGAACAGTGTCAGTATCTGCTAAAACTCAAATTTGAAGAAAACTATGACTGCACTCATTTAGGCAATAGTTGCTGATACATCTAATCCTGGCATCACAAGTTTGAAAAGTCTAGAAATATAATTTATTCTAACCACTAAGTTAATCAGAAGAGTATTTCCTTAACGCATTCCTTCATCTGTCACGCAATCACTTTGGTCACTTACTACAGCAATGCTTTTAAACAGACCAGTTTACTGCATTATTCAAGAAAAGTAACCCAAAACCTCACAAACAAGGTGGGTGTAGCTGGAAAGGGAGCACAGGGACAAAGGCTCACACCACCTCTACTCCTGCGCTACTGCTCAAATGGACATGTCCAGCTACAGCTTCGAATTTGACCACCACAAAATATATTGTTTCTCTGTTTACCAAACTGCTCGAAGAAAACAAACTCACAACCAGCAAAAATACACAAACCCACAACAGCCAAACTAATCCTTACCTCACTGATGTCTTCTAGGTAAATGGTTAAGTGTAGCCCAAAAGCTAACTGAGACTATGCAAAGTCAAACCAGGAGGAACTCCAGAGTGAGAGTTCTTGATGTGCGAGCTCATGGAGCAGCAATGCGCTTGCATTAAAACAAGGAAAAAAAAAAAAAAAAAAAGACATCTAGCTCCTGCTTAAGGAGTGACTCTGGGTTCATCAGTTTGACTACTGAGAAGTTTCAAGGTCATGAATTCTGCTATGCACATGTATAACCCAAGGGCAATAGAAACAAGGCAAAGAGCAAGAATGAGCAGTCCCCAGTACAGCCATTGTAATTCCCACAACATGTACTCACTCACAACCTCAACTATCTGGTTTACGTAGTTTAAGTTTCTTAGTGATTGTTACTTAGTAAATGAAAACTTGAAACAAAAAGATTAGAAAAAGATGCTCAAACTTAAATCCTTGCTTTCTTCAAATACTGTTTCTGGAAAAAAAAAAATGAAGGGAAAAATCTTTACTGAGCTCCTATCTCTAGAGATAGTGAATATTCTTTGCAAACTGAAGTAATTCCCACCAAATACAAGTTACACACAAACATTTGAAATGAGAAACTTAAATATTTTCCTTAAACAACATGTCATTGTAAACAAACATTTTTCCCCAGTGATCCCAAATGTCTTTTCCCAACCCTGCCTCCCAGTGTGCTGTAATGACATGATATGTCTGACATGACTTCCTTGCAACAACAAATTTGTGCATTTTTTTCACATTTTTTATTCCTTATCATGTAAGGCAGAGATCTCATATTGTTGGACTTCTACAGAATTCAGGCTTCATACCAGGAAGCAAAATGTTTCTGAAGGTAATAAAACATAGTAGCACATTGCTTTATTCCTCAGCTTCTTCTCCCTACTTTATTACAGCATGCAGATTGTTTCTACCAAAAAGAGGTCAGACCAAAGACCAAAGGTAAAAACCCTACAGTTGTCACAGGACACAGCATGACACAGTCAGCTGGAAATCTTCCTTGCCTTGCTACCTTGGGATCATAATTACAAAGCTCCAGGGTGGCAAAGAGTAAAGTAAAGTACTGGCACTCTCCTTCATCCTTCTCCCCTCAACGCCATCCAGTTCTGAGCCCATCTGGGTATAACACTAAGCCAATTCAACTCACTAAATTGCTTAAAAAAAAAAAAATATATAATTAAAATGTTAACTTTCTCTCACATTAACTTGCTGCCACTGTACCACAGCATCAGGCAGGCGCCAGATGTAGCTCAAGATAAAAGCTTGGGGATGGGAAATCCCCTGTTGGGCAATGGTTGCTTCTTTAGTTCAACCACCCAGTGAAATGGCACCCTACCCAGAGCCCGGGGACGGACAGAGGTCCCTTTCAGCTCCCTTCACAGCAGCAATGCAGCAAGGCAAGCGCAAGATCCCCACTGTAAAAAATGAGACTCTCTTGTGTGCAAGATGGGAAATGGAAAGAAGGAGCTCCCACAGCAGCAGAGAAGTGCCCCCAAACTTCATCCAGAAACTGCTACACAAAGGATAATACAACAGAGAGAGAAGTAGCGAAATCCAAGTGTGATACTCTTTTCCAGTGGGAAGGAGCTAGCAGAATTGATACAGCCCATATATACACATGCATGTGCACACCCTGCAAGCTTCATCATCAGCCTGTTAAGTGTAATCAGCAGTTTCTGCAGTACCATGGAATATTGGTTTAAGGATAAATAAGGGAATGTTACCCTCATAACTTTCTTCTGAAGTAGCTGTTTACTCTAAAAGGCACTCTAGGAAAAAAAAAAAAAAAGAACCAGAAATGAAAGAAACAAGAAAACTGGGAAAAAGGAAAAAGAAAAAAACTAAAAAATTTGAGCCACAATGAAGTATAATAAAAAGCCAGAATAGAAGATGATTTGCATCTATTTTCATAGCATTATTACATCAGCTATGAGTGTATTTTCAGCGTCCATAAATAGCAAATGCTAGAAGAGGCAGAAATTTGTCAGAACTTTCTTCCTGGCATCCAGGAGGAACACTGAGCAAGAAGGTTCTGCTAGTGAAGGGATGAGGCCCAAATGAATTCACCAGCTATGAGAAGTCTAGCCAAATTCTTAAAGGGACATACACAGGGATAATAAAATAGAAATATCTTGATCTTTAAAAGGTAACAACATGACATGGAAGATTAAGAGCTGCTTCGTTCTTCACTGTCTTGTCAATAAGCTTATCACAGACACCCACTACAAGACACAAGCTTCAACACAGGAAAAAACAACAAAAAATCCAAGGAGTTTTAAAAGAAAACAGGTTATTTAAAAGGAGGAGTGAATAAAATGCATTTCTTGGGATGCAAGCCAAACAATGCTGCATTTTTCAACAAGACTTCGGGGAGGAGATATTTTTGCATCCTCTTGAGTGCTGCTGGAGAAACAACAGTTGAGAAAGAACAAAGGTGGTAATAAAACAGTAAGAAGAAGGTAGGATATGATGATGATTTGGAGGCTTTAATGATTCAGCCACACATTTCAACTTCGTCCCCTGAATTCTGCGTTGCAGAACTGCTTTCTTCAACCTTAGCACAGGAAAACCATATACTCATATCTTACTGCAGATCTTCAAATTTGGGTCTGCAATCATCACTTCAGGAAAACTGAGGAGAATGCAACAAGTTTATGCTCCCTTGAGAGCTACAAACTTTGTGCCAAGAAACTGTCCCAATACTTTGATACTTATTCCAAGGTAAATACACAGGTTCTTTATAACCAAATGACTGTCATGAAATCAGAGAGACTGACTGAAATATTTTGCCTCTGTTATTTGCATGCAGGTATGGTAAAAAGATCTTTCTTCCAGTAACAGAAGTGGGTGGTACATGTGTAACTCAGCAGTATGAAATGTCATCAAGCTGGCATCTTGGGCATCTTGAATCTCTGTGTCATACTGTTCTGCAGTCCAAAAAATGCCCACAGTCCTTTGTCAAGGAAATCACATTTCAGAAGAGCAGTTTATTCCTTTTAAAAAAAAAAACAAACAACAAAAAACCCCAACCAACCACACAAAAACAAACAAATAAAAACCCCCACAACCCAACAGCACTTTAACTAGCAAATGAGGAAAAAAAATAATCCTTTTACATTCTCAAGACAGGCAGAGCTTGATTTAGGTTTAGGGGGAAGGATAAGGAGGTAGAAAACAGGACAGTGTTCAACATTAATTTTATAAAGGTCTATTTCACTTCATAAATATATGCATTTATGTTTTTAAGGGAAGCTTACTTTTGCATGAGAACACTTGGAAGAAAATATATTTCCTTTAATTCTCTTGAAGTACAGGTTGCCATCATACTCCTGTTCCTCACCAGGATTTAACCTTCCTTGCCAAAGCAACATACAACAGAATAACAAGGTTTAAAGGCCAGCCCTCTGCCACTAAACAGCTGAAGTTGGAAAGAACACCTCAAGTTCAACTTAGTTCAACCCCCTGCTCCTGCAGGCTCAGCTAGAGCAGGCTGCCCAGGATTACATCTAAAAAAATCCTAAAAGGACTTCTGACAAATGTTACCCATGTCTTAGCTAGATAAACCCCAGCATTTTGCAGTTATCATTACTGTTGCCATTCAGAACAGCAATGAATCAAGTTATCTCCCAGGAACATAGTGAGCTGCCATTGAAGTCTTCAACCTCAATCTCCAACAACTACAGTCGACCATTCAATGCACAATTGGTTCTGGAAGAAACAGAGAGCATTTTACATTCTTCTACTCAAACACAAAGAACAGAATAATTTAAACACTGGCTAACTACAGCAGAAATCCAAAAGAAATTAAAAAAAAAAAAGCCCCAACCACCTAACTGGTCGAGTCTGAAATTCAGCTTCGATTGGAAAGAAAGTTGATGACCTAGCACTCCCAGTTCTCCTGGTTGTGCGTTTTCTGTTTCCTCAGCATGATAAAGATAACACCACCACAGTCGATTTAGTCCTTTTTTTGTAAGCCCTAAAGTACATTGCCATTGCTCCTATGTTGGAAGCCAGACATCAAAATAAGACTCGATGTCCTTAAATCTTCTGCAGATTCTCACTGCTCACCGAACTGTTTTCATTAGAAGCAGCTAAAAAGTGTAAAGATGCTCTCAGCTAAGACAAGACACCTTGCTCATCCTCCCACATTCCAGAATGTAGGAAAAAAAAAAGGGGGTGGGGAGCAGAATAACACTGATGGAAAACATAGCAACAAGAGTCTCAGTTGTCACCATTACAGTTACACTAATGTGATATGATAACTCTGAAACATTGGGAATGGTCCCAATTACGAGATCTAACTCAGTTTAGAAAAATACCTCCTGCACATTCTAGACAGGACAGCTCAACCTCAAAAGCCACTGTCAGCAACAGACCCAACTGCACCTTCATAGACCAGCACAAGCTTTACAACGTGTGGTGGGTTGACCATGGCTGAACGCCAGGTGCCCACCAAAGCCGTTCTATCACCCCCCCACACCCTTCACTGGACAGGGGAGAGAAAAAAAATATAACAAAGGGCTTGTGGGTCAAGATAAGGACAGGAGAGATCATTCACTAATCACCGTCACAGGCAAAACAGGGATTGAACTCAGCCAGAGGGTGAAGAGCTGTATGACAAGTGCGGAATTTTTGCTGTTATAATTGTGGTGAAGGGACCACAGTCTTTTTGGTGCCGTGACTTGGATTCGAACCGAGGTTGCTGACATGGCTGACACACAGAACAGAGGAGGACAAACACGTAGAGTAAAAACAGCTGCTATCATCACAGTGCCAGTAGCCTGGCTGAACAGAAGTACTCCTACTTAGCCCAGTAGCAATGCCTCTCTCCTCCACCTCTCCTTTCTTCTGCTCTACCAGCAAATCAGTTAATGCTTACGGCAAAATTCAGTGCTTCAACAGTCTTCAAAACTGTGTTTTCTACTGTAATCAGAAAGTCTTACTTGGGAAAGTAGGGGGCTTCAAAAGCAATCTAGTTTTCAGCTGCTGCTGTTATAACAGAAAATTTAGTTGTAACCAGAACACAGCTTCAGAAAGCTGAAGTCATATGGTGTCTGTTCTTTAATGACCTGGACTAGCTGACCAGTCAGAGCAATGGGTTGAGACAGAGCAATGACAACCTGCTGGGCAGCTACTTCATGGCCAGCCTGTCAATGGCAGCAGGTGACTTTGCATCCACCGATGCCATCAGTGAAACGCAAGGCTGGGACAGCAGCTCCATCCAGCAGTAACACCTTTTGTCCACAAAGCCACCAACTTTTCACAGCAGGCAAGAAATCTGCTTGGACGTAAACATAAAGAAGGTTTTGGAGCAAAGGTCTACCACTGTGAAGGCAGCAGCTTTAATCTCCTAGAAGATATCCTCCAAGATGGCTGTAACTGGAATTCCAGATCACATTCACCATGTTCATTTCAAAGAGCAGCAAATTAAATCCTCCACCTGTTACAGGGTATGAAAAGCCCCTCTTTTCCTTAAAATAACTGGATCTCTCCCCAGTTATAATCCCGTAAGACGTGCATTAAACAACATAAACCTAAGAATGACACGAATTAAGAATGTGCTTAGAGACCCACCAATGAAACAGTGAACTCCCACAAGGTCAAGCCATTATAACTAGATTTTCTGGCTATTTCAGGAAGGTAACGTTAGCTACATCTCTGTACAGTTTTAAAAAACCAAAATCCGTCAAATCAAAACCAGTTTAAATACAGGCATATTTTGATAACAGGATTCAAACATGTTTATACCCATGTAAGGCACACTTGAGTTGGCTACCACTTGTTGGCTTATATACAATACATCATTAAGGCAGTGAGTATTCATGAAGATTACAATACTACCTGACTTCCAGACAGGGTTGGCAGAAAGAGCTAGCCTTGTTCCATCAATTGATAGTCACCAACAACGAGCCCTCAAGCCCTTCTTCAGATAACTTACATGACCAGAATTGAAGGTTCCCTTGTGTAGGCTAACCACGAAGCTTGCAATGGCAACCACTCCTTGCCACAAGATTGTTATATAATAAATAAATAAATAAAATAAATAAGAATCTTGCTTCCCTTCAAACATTGCGTGACTATTTCAGTCACAAACCAGACCTTAGGATACGAGCTAGCCTGAAGAACATCAGCCAGTCGCCAAGACCTGTGCTGGGTGTTAACATGTGAGAACAAGCTTTGTAGACTTACTCAGTCCCCAAGGGCATTTGGCAAGCCCAACTGTACTATCACACAATTAACAGTTTCTGTTGGAGAGGCCCAGAATTAAGCAACAAAGACGCTGCAGGTCAAGTTTCACAGACTACCATCACTTACCAAGCATCTGTCTCCCCAGTTCCAAAAGTTCTTCTCACTGACAGCCTCAGATTATATTTATTTCTAAGTATTAAAATGATAGCATAAATGGTAAACAACTGCAATTTGCAGGTATACTTTTTGAAGACATCTGTAACAGAAAACTACCACTTTAAGACCAGAAAAAACTTAACACCCAAATACCATGCTTTATCATAAGAATAGGTTAAACTCTGTGTGCAAAACCTCTTCCTCACCTGATTTCACATACAGTACTTTAATACATCAATACTACTAGTGTAACAAAAGCAATTAAGTTAATCTTTTCAGCTCTGACCACTACATTTAGTCTTTATATGAAAGGTGTTCTGCCAAGAAAAAAAAAAAGATTCTGCTATCAATTTATTTTTTCAAAAACCCAACTAGACTGTTAGCATGGGCCAATACTGGCTAGTATTTATTACAGAAAGTATTTGCTGAAGTTTTGCTGGAATACTTGCAGTAGCTAAAAATGTCAGACACTAAATACCTTTCATTTTTTACAGGAAACCCTTCTTAGCTGACACCTTCTTCCACTCAGCTGTATGTATTAAACTACCTGCAGTACTTCAAAACATGCCACCCCCCCAAAAAAACCCAAACCATAACCCTAGACAAAGCTTCCTTGTCACACACACCAATTCTTCCTTTCTTAAATGGGAAATAAATAATTGGGATCAAAATTATGTGACAGCAAGCTTTCTGTCCAGGCAGATGCAAACATCTCATTGGGAAGCAGAGCAACCTGCACATCAAACCCTCCATCTAAAACTTAGCCAGTCTCAGAAGAAATTTTGGAGCGCTGCATTAAGAGATGGACAACACAACAAATAAACAGTGAAATCAAGTGATAATTGAGCCAGTAAACTACAGAGCAATACATTTCTATCTCGGACTAAGTCTGTAGCCTGTTTGATAGAAGCCACCAGGAGCAGCATTTACCATCTGGCAATCAGTGGGGTAACAGAATAGATTTAAACTAGAAAAAAGTATCGTCAGCCTTTTTACAGTAGGTAATCTCTGGTAAGAGTTTCAGCTCAGTTCCAAAATAAGATTGACCTACAAATTCCTAGGAGACAGCAGAAAAAAACAAATCCATATATTTAACATTTAAAGCTGATCAAAAATTCAGACCAAAAAAGAAAAGCACTGTAACATTCACATGCTGGTCAAACAGCCACCTGAAAGTCTGTAAACCCACATTTTTCTTTCCTCAGCTTTTATGTAACATTTACTGAATGCAAATCGTATGTTATGCATCCAAATGGCCCAGTCTCACCAGAAACACATAGCGACAAGTACAAAAAATTTCCAAGAAAAGAAACAAGTGTAGTCCTATGTTCTTGTAAGACCCTGAACTGCTAGCAGAGGGGACTACCACCATGAGCAACTCTAGAAGACCAAGCCACACAAGCTAACACCAGTGGGATGGTCATCAGTGCTACATGGACACACAATAAGGTTTTATCTTTGACTACTTCGACTCCTATATATATTGTCCTTGGATCAGGAGGAACAAGCAAGGCATCTTCCAGCACAGGTGACCTGAAAGAAGCAAAAAATGACCCAATTCGACATCCCCTAGGCTTAGGAGAGTAAAAGTAAAGCTGCTCACATGGTAGAAGTGCAGTGCCTAGTGCTCTTCAGAAATAGGTCTTTAAACGTCAAGATTTATTTCTGCTGGAGGAAGAGTTTCATGACCTCTCAAGCTTTTCTCTCTTACCCAAAACATGCATCTCATTGCATATGCCATTTTGGCCATACAGCCAAATTTTAGCTATGTGCCATGGAAAAAAACTGTAGCAGAAAACTGGGAAAGCTCTTAAAAGGATAAAAATGAGGAGCCTTTTCCTTGTTTCGAGGCACAGCTTTCAAATAAAATGTGGTCTTCATGAATGCACAAATTATACAAGTAATATCTGTGTCTAAATGAGACCTGCTCTTTAAAATTATCATACCTTAATGAAAAGCAATGTACAAGTACATTAAGATACATAAAAATACACAGAAATATGTGATACATTATCATAAAACAGGTATGGGCTTTAAAAAAAAGCACACTGATATTTTTTCCTGCAAACTCTCCACTGCAGATTTTTGTTGTTTTTTTAAAAAGGGGGGTTTCTAACCTTACTTCTCTTTCAGAGGACAGAAGAAAAAAAAAAAACAAAAAACATTTTATAGTGACTAAGGAAAAACTAAAGTACTGGACTTTCACAGCATCACCTTCATGGTTTTACAGAAGATCCTGCCAGGCTGATAAGGGAACTCTGCATCTTTCCATTACATCAGAAGGTTGCAGCATCTTACAGTCTTAAGGTAAGAAAGCTTAAGTCTACAGATCAATGAGCTACAATTCAGCTTAGCTGCCAATCATAGTCTCAAAATTGTCCTTATCTCCCAAAAAGGTCGTGGCAGATCTCTCAGTTTTCACTGTAAGATTCACTAAATTTTTTCCACAAGAAAGAAATCACAGTGTTCATATAACAAAGAAACACAGCAGCATTGTTCTAGGGTTTCTTTTTACCCCCCAACTATTATTTTCCTAGTACATGAAGAATACAAACAATTGTCAATCAAGAGATTAGGACCTTGTAAAACTGGAAGGATCCATAACAGTGCCTGTGACCAGAATTGCAGCAAGAGTTGGGAGTTCCCTCCCCATCCAAGGCTCTTCTAAGATGAATACTTTGCTACTTTCTAAAGACAACTCAAAATCCCAAATAACGTACTCTGACACTCTTTATTTTCCTCTACATCTAAATGCAAACACTTTTCCCAACTTTCACTATGACAACCTGGGGCAGAACCAAAGCAAGTTTTTAATCATCTTCCTGATTCATTTATAGATGAAAATAATGCAATCAAAGGCAACATACGTTATTCCTGCCCAAGCACAGCATACATGACATTTCAATTAACAAAGTACACGTACAAAGTAGAAAGGAACTTGGTCTCAAGTTTCTTCTTTTCTTTTCCTCCCTTCACGCTTCCTCTCAAATTATGGCAACATCCTCCTAAGTATGACCTTCTCTAATTTGCAATGTATTCAGCATAAGAAATCTCCCATTAAATCTCCTTGCAGTCCACCTGTTTTCACACACGCGCGTCTTTGTTAAGGCAGAGGTTAGCTACAACATCCATACACAAGTGCAGAAAAGCACTGTACATCCAGCAAAAAGGCTGCTGAAAACTTGAGGAAGCCATTGTCAGCACTGGCCTTCCATTATGGGCTGGATTCTGCTCAAATAAAAAGAGGGAAGTAACTGACAATCTCTATAGGTATCAATTTATTTCCACTTTACATAGATTAAAATGCAAGTATCTAATCCCAGATCAGTATTCCTTCCTCTCCAAGTAAGCAAATTCTGAATATTGATGACAGAGTAGCCCATTAAGAGCAGCACACACAAACACCAAGTGATGGCAGAACAGAAGTACATAACGTATTACCAGATGTTGAAGAACTGCCTGCAAACACTTTCAAGTCATTCAGGCAAGGCAGAAAAGGAATCACATCTAAGATCATAAACTAAGTCTTCAGAGTAGTCAAGAAGTTTGAGCTAATGTTATTGCTTTATCCAATCACTTAATTAATCCAAGAGCTGTACAGCAATACAAAGTTCAGTATCAGACACACTAGACTAAGTTTGCATTCACTTTAGGCATCTCACACTTTACAGACCCACATATAAAAAAAGATTCCAGTGGTTAAACAAACACACGGTCAGGACCTACACAAAAGAGGAGCCAACCCCAGGATACCCAGGCCGATTGACAAGCGCCAGCAGGCACACACCTGAGAGCCGCTGTACCAAGTGTGGCTGCAGTGCGAGAGCACACAGGTGCCAGCTGCACACTACCACAGCTCACAAGTCACAGGAACTCCTCTTGCACAAGCAACAAACACTACGTGTCAGGTACTGCTTCCTACTGCTCCGGCAGACATGCAGCGACAGGTTAAACTTGGACTACAAAGTTACTAATCCAATACTTTTCCCCTGCCTCTGCACCGAAGGTTCTACACTGGAGGCGAGGACAGCCTATCTGTGAATCATTTCCTAAACCACAACACATGTTGGCCAGCATATTAAAGTGAAATAAAGCCACTTTTGCCTGCCTGAACAGACTGATCTGAAAACTACAACATCTGAGGAGCAGACTGAATGCTCCTACCCCAGGACCACGGCACTAACAGCTTTTTAGCCCTTCTATTCCAAGGTGCAGCTTGACAACGTAGCTAGGGAAAGTGCAACGACTAACCCTCTCCCTGGCTTCCTCCATCCCTTGCGTGCTCTCCCGCACCAAGGGTCTACACCCACCTGCCTGCAGGGTGGACCACACCAGGGAACCAGTATGCAAAAACCCCCACCCCAATCCTACCAAGTGTCATTCCCATGGGGGTCACAGGACTGTTACCGCCAAACACAAGCCTGGAGGTGGCAGGAAAGGAACGGTACCTTTTGGGGGTAGCCAACCAACAGATGGGCTTGAGTCTATTGTCAAAGGGAATCTCAGCCTGGCACCGCATCTTTGCCACCTCTGGCCAAGGGCCTGTTAACTAGAGGAGCAGAGGGAATGTCACCGTATTCCTGCCTTGAAACGTGGCTTACAGTGAAGAACAAAACCACTGGGAATTGTAGAGCGATCCGAAGCGAGAGGTTTAAGATTTCAGCTATAGCGAGGAACAGGTACTCAAAATAAAACACTGGTGTTTTCAGAGTACCCAGCCGCACACTAACTGACCGTGCCGGCGCCAGCTGGGAAAGAACGGAAAACCACCTCGTGGCCACTTCCAAACGCCTCCGAAGGGGCCTCTGCCGCCGCTCCCACCCAGGCGCCGGCGGCCGGAGCCGCCTCCCCCCGCGGGCGTCCCGGGGCGCGGACCCTCGCAGCCCCGGGCCCGCCTCCCGCTTCAACGTCCCCCCTGCTCCATCCCGGCTCCCCTCCGAGGGCCGGCGGCGGGAGAGGAGCCCCGGGCCCGTGGGCCCCGCCGGGGGACGAGGCTCCCGCC
>JANZLQ010000001.1:9881487-9909951 GCA_026212715.1 Elanus axillaris
AATTATAATTTCATTAAAATGATGCTCTTTACATGGTTTACGTGTTACAGGCAATACGTAGGAAGAACCTTGCAAAAAGCAGCCCAGACCGCTGGCAATTATAAGGGCTAACAAGGTGGTTCTTACCTGGTTGTGCACCCCCTAGTCTTTGCTGGATAACCTCTAAGCGATGGATGTATTCTGTTAGCGATTGTTCAGGATCCTGAGTAGGCACAAGTGACTTTTCTGAAGCTGAACTTGTGGATGGATGCAATCTTAAAAAGGAAAACAAATTACTTTCTTCTTCTCATGCTATACTCTCAAATATAATAAAGTTACATTCATATAGGCAGTAATTCAGTGCAAAGCAAACTAGAACAACAGTAAAAACCACCACCACCACCAAAAAAGTTACATATAAAACAATGTAGACCAGGCAGCTTTGTACATAGGGGAGTCAAAAGAATGGACATATTGTTAAAAGCTGGAGTATCTATGAATCTCTCTCTACTGATAGGCAACACAGTTCCTCAGGTAAGAAAACTGCAGCCAGAGACAAGTCCAAATGGCCAAGTGAGAAAAGACCCAATTTTGTGGAGAAGGACTGAAGAGGACCATGCTGCATCCAGTCGTGTACTCTCTGGGTCAGCAGGTAAAATGCTATCTCAAAGGACAAGGTTGGAAAAGGGGGCCTTTTAGATGCTACACTGCGTTTCCTTTCCGGACATTAACAACAAATTTCAAATATTAGCAGAAATAGGCATTGGAGGGGAGACTGTGCAAACACACTCCTATTTGGAGTTAGGATTTATTCCTTCCCCCTGCACCTTTCGATTAGTGGTAGTTCCTATCCACCCCTTCCTTCTGCATAGCTTTGCCAGGAAACAAAAGCAGCAGCAGGCATCGTTTAACCTCTCTCAGATCCACATTTGACTTGAGCTACCACTAACCCAGTCACACTGAGTGATCAGTCAGGGCCTACTATTATTCATATCCTTGTTCCATACAATGCAGATGACTTTTCTTGATAGGTAAGCTGCCAGGTCTCTTTCTAGCTGTCAGACCCAGATACTTGCCATGACAAAGGAACAGGACGGGGTAGAATTAAGTCTTTTGGGAAATACTTGTGGGTCTCTAACTCTCAAAAATGTTTTGCTAAATTCTATGCAAACCAGAACACCACCTGTCCTTTGTGACAAGGACTGTCCTGTCCCCTGAATCAGTCAGCAATGTTAGAAAACCTAAAATAATTTGGAGCATCTGCTGTCTTTGTGTACCTCAAGACTACCACAGCTACTTCCTTGCTACTCTTTTCTTCTTTATGAAGAAAACTCTTGCCTGCTGGTTGAAGCTTCTAATGTTGCAAGGAGGTTAAGAAACAAACACATCCCAGGCTGGTGGGACTGAGAACAGCTACGTTCCACATCAACTCCTATAAATTCTGACTTTAAGGAGGAAGCCACATATGAGGAGTGGCTTGGGAGAGGAGATGCTACACCTGGTAATGGACTACACAGTGCCTAAGCTTACTCTGGGTCCCAGGGAGAGTACTGGGAGTGGGAAGGCCAGTAATGACCGAGGGCCACCTTCCTCCATCTCAAGCACAGAGCTGGCAGCTCAGGCACTGTCTTAGCAGCACTGTGCAGAATGTCACCTGTGACATCCAACCCAGCAACAAGTAGCTGGAGTTGTATTTCTGTGCAGAACTGGCTGTAACTCATGAAAAACTGCACCACCACACACCCCGTGAGTTCTCCACCTCCCGTTCTGTGTGCATGCACACAGTCTGGAGGCAGCTAATACTAATGCAGCGCTGTCATATGGTAGGGGAGCCGCTTCTGCAGGATACTTAGAAATTAATCTCCAACTTGGATGGCAAAGGCAACAAGAATTACCCCTCAAAGAAGGGTAATGGACATAGCCATTGTAAATCCTGTAGCCTGTCTGAATTAAATTGGGGAACACCACTAGGAATGCTCTTGGTCCAAGAATATCAGACATACTTAAAGCAAATGAGAAGTTTTCTTCTCCTGTAGCATCTTAAAGAAAGAAAACATTTACCAGATCTAAGAAAACAAATTCCTCTTCTTGTTCAAGTACCTCCTCCAGTAAGTGGTTACATTTTTATGAAAGATGGTCCATTGGGGTGATCAAAAACACAGGCAGAGGCTGCAGACTGACCTGTTGTGCAAGCAGTAAGAAGATCTGGGGGAGTGGCTCACAAATCTTGCAGAGCTGGTTCTGTGGCACAGCCCAGTGTCCCGGGTGGGGGGAGAGCTGATGTGAACAGCGGGGGGCTGCTGCTCTTTCAGAATTTCTGTTCTAGCACCAGAGGCTGTGTTAAATATGAAACAGTTAAAAAATATGCGCTGGGAACCATTCAAAACAGGCTATCATAAACATAACCAATAAAACCCCCAAGAATTACAGCACAGTACAATTGTGTTTGGTTTTAAATGAAGCTAAAAATACACTTTCTACAGCTAACTGCTTTCTTGGTTTGTTTCTTTTGTTTGTTTTAACCAGATTTTACTGAAGTTTGACATTTTAATGTCGAGCAACTGCTTCCTGCAAATGGAGAATGTGCACTGTTTTCTTTCTCCAGACTTGCTTTTTCAGTAGCTGTTGCTATGATATCCACATGGGAGGTTCTGATAGAAGCAAAATATCTTTTCAAGAAAATTTAATATTTGTTGTTTGCTCTAACTATATGTTAGTGTTGACTTACACTCTCCAATTTTAGAGACAGCAGAGAAAGAAAGAGATTTTTTTGGTTTGGTTTGGTGAAGGCTTTGGGGGAGGGGTGTCAGTTTGTTTTCATTAAAAAAGAAAAACCCCTGTAGATGAGACCTTTAAATCAAAAAGAAACAAAATATTTTTTATGAGGCCGCCAAGATGCTATTTTGTAGCAAGGTAGAGTTCAGCATGCATTTCAGGATTCAAGTTTCACATGAACCACACCACAATGGTTTTATGTATGAAGGTTTTGTTTTGTTTTTAAATAAGTATTTCCAGGAACTTAGAACAGTGAAAATTACATAGTACCAGGTAATAAAAAATGCACTATTTCATCTGAATTTTGCTCAATGTTGAAAGGCACAAGTCATGGAATATTACATAAAATGGGACAGTTCCACAATACCAGGTACTGCATCAAGATGTTCGTTCAGAGTAACCACAAGTAACTCAAAGGAACACAGTCCTTACTGAACTGCATCAGCCTATCTGTCCATCCGCTCCAGTTTGTCATCTTTGACTAGCACTTAAACTCCAAAGGAAATAGTTAGGGGATATATGACATCAGATTAAGCCTCTTCTGAACCTCTGGAACCACTTAACCCCCCTTTTTCACCTCTGGTTAACACGAACAAGACACCACTTCTAAGACTTACTTTAATGTTGCATGTACGTGTTTTAATACTAATATAGCAGTATTTGTCCTTGCCTTATTAATAAATCAAAGCTTTAATTTCCATTACAGGTAGCTTCAAAGTGTACCACACAACCCTCTGATGAATTTTATGAACACAGGCCTTGGTTTCGCAGCTTGAGGAGTTGCAATAAAGGGAGAAGAGCAGGAGCTAACCATTGTTGTAAATGATGAATTCTGAAAGTTTTCAACTGTCATTTCTTACAATGCCCTTGTAAACTCATAATCATTGTGTTCAGGAAATGGATAAACACATCTATGTTAACAGATTAACAGATTTTGCCACTTCTGTGGGTATTTTTTGGTTTTAGTTTTTAAATGAAACACATCACTAAAGAGAAATTGTGATTAGAACAATGCACTTGTCCAACATGCTTACCTGTATTTCCTCCTATACTGTGAGAAAAAGTTTCACCTTGTCCACTTTTCCTGTTAATTTTGTTCCACTTTTTCACCAAAAACTTTAACCTTAGCAACAAAATAAATTTGAACAATCATTCAAAATACACCAAAATACACTGAATTTTAATATTAAACTCTTTGTTGGCATGAAATGTATTAAACAATTTAAGTAACAATCCTTGCAGGAATCGAGGAAGAATTCTTCAACTTCAGTCTTTAGAATGAAGGCTTATCCTATTTTACGCTGCAGAGATCCTCTAACTATTGGAAAGGCTTGCTCATTTTGGCACTGCTCCTCCACTCCTAATCTCCAGAGAGTTCTGTAGCAGCTCCAGCCTTAGAGTAGTCTGGAGGTCACTGTTCCTACATCTTTTGATATTGCTATCATTATAGCATACAAATCGAAGACAACAGCCTAAAGACATCCTCTGCCATCTCCTAAAAGTCTTAAACTTGCTAGTAATCATTTTTACTAGACAAGGAAATTTCCCAGAAGTAACCACATATTACATTTAAAACTATTCTTTTCATTCAATGGACTCAAATGCCATTATGATATGACATATTGTCCCAAGTACAGCTAACAAAATCAATTTGATAGTAAGTGACAGAGTATGATAAAATCATACCAAATAGAACACAGGCTACAGGATTCAAGAGAGGAAAACCCATCACTGATGGAATGATCACATTCTGATACAAGACAGACTATCCAGTGAGTACAAACAGCTAAGGGTCAGACCTGAAAGGATGTCAGTTTGTTGTTGTGCACCGATTCTCAAATACATTGCAGCTGGGTATTTCTCAGGACAGAAGCAGCTTTCTATAAAGCTTTAGTTTAGTATGCATCCAACTTAGCGCTGACTCCAAAACAGCAGTTTGGCCAAAGTTATAGTTAACAAATCATGTTTGAACTAGTTTTGGAGATAGCTTTTGCTCAATATTAATGTAGGATAAACCTTAGGAACCATGAATTTTTAACATTTCTGAGAAAACACCATATATGAGAGACGGTGAGTGTTTTGGCTTTACCTTGATACCGCAATGATTGCCCTGACTGCACATCTGAACTTGGTAAAAGGACGTGAACGTGATCCAGAAAGCTGCAGGTCTGCAGGGGAGGGGTAGATTCCCATACGTGCTATTAGAGAAAGAGTTGCTTGCTCACAGTCCTGAAATCCACCGAGAAGCAGCAAGAGGTATTTCTTCTGATAAACTAGAGCCTTTCTAAAGCTCTCTGCTCTAAGGTACTTCCTGTATAATCTCTGCAACTGGATAAAGAAAGAAAAAAAAAAAGAAAAAAAAATCCAAGCTGGTAAGATTTAGCTACGGAAAACCCACAAAAGTTGGTAAATCTGTCCAGCAGTATCTCCCACAACTTTGTTGTGCATGGGTATTTAAAACCTATTTTGCTTTACAAAATTGTAGAAAGCTAGTTAATAATTACGAAGTATGAAAACGGTGCACATTTATCTCTAAAATGAAATTTTGAGCAAGTATTAGTGTAAGACTGTGACTTGGCCAGTTTTGGTGCAGAGTAGTGCTATTACACTCTGGCAGTTTGGACACCATACATGAAGGCTTGTACCAAGTCTCCTGAATTTCAGTATGTCTATGAAGTCTTGGCTAGGCTGGAAAATTTGGGCATGGTTACAGGTTGGTGTGCAAAAAAACCATCTATAAACAAGCTGTCCTCATGTCAAACATCCATACTGCAGACACAAGGGCAGCTGGAACAATTCTGCACACAGCTAAAAAGCACCCGAGTGTGGAGTGTCAGACTGCTTTAAATCGCCTGAATGTTTCAAAGCAAAACCATCATACCCAAAACTCTAAAACAGTTTAAACTGTTTAACAAAGAAAATAACATCTGCTTTAAATAAATATTAACCAGAAAGCATATTGGTGTAAGTGCTCCTCAGACTTGATTACAATCAAATGTGTCAGAGGAATAAAAAGTATTTAAGATTGGGGGGGGGGGGGAATTAAAATAATGGACATTTGATATTTTCATGCTTAGACAAGAAATGTGAATCTCCCTCTCATTTAAGAGTAGAAAGGGATTCCAAAGAGCTGGGTTACTTTTGGTGTAAGTTCCTGTTGTAACACCAAGAAAGTTAGAGGAACTTTTCTGATGAGGGACATATAGGGAAAGTGTTCCTAATTTAATATGCAGTTTATAAAACTGTTAATCTATAAAATCACCCTTTAAAATAGCAACTGAAAAAGATTACAGCACTAAGTGTAAATTAAATGTCATAATCTGTCAGAGACTTATATCCCCAGAAATCTGAGCTGTACACTTCCTGGCTCCTCTGCAACAGAAGTTTTATCATATTGATTTAAAAAAAATACAATTACTAAATTACCTCTTCTACATGTGACATTAATCCCTTAGGCAATGCCCAAGAACAATACTACCAAGGACTGAACTCTCCAGAAGTTTTTATGATCTTGAGTTGGTAACAGTTCTCACACATCAAGTCTGTACAACAGGCAAGATAGTGAAAGCAAACCAAGTGCCAAAGGTTTAAAAGACATACTAATGGCTATGGCATTGCTCCTTCACCAAGCTCCAGACAGCCCATTTGCTGGCTATTGCGATCATTTTACCTTAGGACTGGAAGTTTCTACCACTGGTTTGTTTTCAATTTCAACTATTGCTTTAGCCAGTTTGGATTCAGCCTGTTTCAGTGCATTCTGCAAAATGTTTCTCTCTTGCTGCCAAGCATCACGTTCCAGTTCTTGAACAGAGCCAGTATCATCTGTAGATCTGATCTAAAAATACAAAACCCAAAGGAAGTGAGCCATGATGGTTTTTTGCACATTACTTCCACAGCCAAACATCTCAAACTGAGTAATAACCTAACTTTATGGACAAACTAAAACATAAAAATAATGAGCCTGAAAATCAGCAATGGCATTCAGGTGTTAAACAGTAGGATAGGAAACTGAAACAGACAAGCAGCCCTTCTTAAGAAGTATCAAATTAATTATTAATCAAGCTACCCTTTCTCTACAGATCTATCTGATCAGCTTTACAGGAATCCCATTTCCTTTGATAACAGAGAGTCTCCAAACACTTGGAAATGGAAACAAATCATCTGGCTTTCTTCCACAGGCAGCACAGAAACCGTGAAGAAAGATGCCTGTGTACAAGCATGCACAAAAAACATGTTGTGAAGCATCTACAGAAGTAAATTCTGAAAAATCACATTCACTGCAAAACTGAATTTCTCTGAATTAAGTCATCTCTTGTAGGAACGAGACCCACAAGTCCAGGTCCAATTCTTTGCAGAAGTTCTGCCTTCATAACCCTCTTCATATCAACTATCACTTTAATGGTCAACAGTTACAGCCGTGTGTGATGCAGCAGATCACAAAAGAAATAGAAGATATTTTTTGAGGCGGTTAATGTTTTATCCCTTGAAATAAGATCTACACATTAGAGGAGCCAGTACACACAACTGACCCCAATTTCTCCTAGCAACTTGTTTTAGTTACAAGCTTATTAGAAGTTTGAACTTTTTCAGAAGTTATTTCTTATGAATACCTTAATACACTAATATATGCCATTTATGTTTGTCTTCTGTGAAAAGCACAACTTGTTCAGTAAAAAATCTTATATAATAAAGTTTAATAAACCACAGCCATCTAAGTCTTTTTACTGCCTGCAATACATACAGCAACAAATGGGGATTCCAATGCTATCTGTACCTTCAGGGCACATAATCCACCACCCTTCCCTTTGACTTTGCAGCTTCTTTAAAATTTCAGAAAGCAAAGGCTCTCCACTTCTCAGCATGTTTAAAGAGTTAAAAAAAAATGCTGCAGGAATCTATCACTACCTTCAGTACTGTTTTGAAATTAGATATTTATTTCTGTCCAAGTTAAACTCTTGTCCTGTACTTATTATCTAATTCACAGATGTTCTATAGAATTTCAGGTTTTTACACTGAAACTTTTTAAAACTAAAGTACACATTTCCCTACATATGGCTTTCACTGGCAGGGCGGTTGCACCATTATCAACACATAGGTGGGTCAGAAGAGCATTTTGAGAACAAGGGCAGAGATAAGGAATTCAGATACAAAACATACTTCAGGTAAGTATTATTAAAAATAGTTAAAACATGGGAAACAAAACCCATCTGTACCATACTGAAGTGGAGGGAAGCTGCTTTACATTGGCCTCCTCAGCAAGCATCCCAGTAAGGACTACAGTCCCATCATCCCAAGCATTTTACAGACCTACAAGAGCTCAGTTTGAAGGCAGTAACAGACACTTGTAATATCTGATGAGGTCTACATGATCCATCTACCCACTTGATTACTACTGTTGGCATTTGATTGACCAGTTGACTCCATATTTATTTGGCACAGATTTTTCATTTTGGCATTTTGCCAGTTTCCCTGTCTAATAGTCCCCAAGTTATTGCAACTCAAGGAGGTAACAGCAGTAAATTCCTTTGGTCTCCAGAGCAAGTGGTCAGTACCTTAAAGGAAGGAGAAATCCAGGGAGGAGGCTGAAATGGGAGATGATTTTGGAAAAAAATAAAAGCCTGAAAAGGGGGCAGAAAGGAGAGACTGTTTGTGCCCACAGAAGAAAGGATATCGAGGTAAGAGTTTTTGCTCTCTGAGCTATAGAAAGGCATATGTCTTTAGAGTGCTCCACTAAACTTTTTTTTTGTTAAGCCAAACTTAAGTCAGAAAACTTGATTCTCTTCATTTTAGTGTGGTCATAGTCCCTGGAGGATGCAATTGCAAAGTCTGGTCCAACAAGAGAATGGACTGCTATTCTGCATAGCATTTACTGGCTTAATGTTAAGACGCCTGCTAATTGATGGTGATAAGGGCCTGGAAAACCTAGAAGATGTGATGAGCATTTGCAACAGAGTTTCTAATGCAGAAGACCTAATGGCATCAGAGGGAAAACAAACAACCCAAACTATTTTTTCTTTTCCACTACAGTAATAACTTGGAGGGAGCTGAGCCAGAAAAACAGCTCAGGTCTGGAGGGAGTTCTGCTAAGTCAGAATTAAATAGAGCTGTAAGGTTGTCTGGTTCCCCCCACCCAGGCTCTCCAAGCATTTTGTCCGCAGCACAGGGCTCTAAAGCTTTGTGAGAGGAAGCCTTAATCAAAATAACTCCAAGAGGTTACATCCCTCTCCTCAAGACTGGAGATGATCCATTTGGCAACCACCTAAGTGGCTGCACAGTTGACAGAAAGAAACATTTACTCTAGTTTGTACACAGTTAGACACAGGGAGAGCTTGCACCATGCCATGCCAGCTTGTCATACATCAGACTTCAATTACAGAGCACGTGAGTACAACGGAAATTACAAAAGCCTCTTTGTGTACCAGACAATCAGAAATCTTTCTCAAAGGTGTGTTTTCTGGGGATCTGCTATCAAGCAGGTGAGGGAATAGAGAGAGGCTGAATCAAACAAGAGACAAGACTGTTAATTAGCCCTAAATCCCCAAATTTTAGCTGAAATGTGGTTAAAGATGTCTGTCTTTATTACAGGAGAAAGACATAAATGATAGGGCAAACTTATCTGGTAAATAAGATGGAATCTAAAAGCTATGTTTTTATGATGCATTTTATATCAATAGACCTGAGGTCAGTCTTTGAGAATCCCTAGGCTCATATAAAATATTTACAATACTGCAACCATCAGTCAAAATACCCCTCCTGAGATGACAAACCACTAATGCCCTTTTTGAAAATTACTTGACAATTTGCTGAAAACCAACTGTCTCTGGATTCATACAGAAGCAGTAGCAACACATCCCAGGGTTTGATATCCTTGGACATATTACTTATCTAGGAAAAAAAATGCCATCAGAAGCAGACTGCAATACAATAAAAAAGCAAGACTCTAATACTAAAACGTGTTAATGTAACAACTGTGTGAGTACAAGAGTACATCTTTTTTCCATCCCCAAGGCAAAACACAATTTTCCTCAGCATGTTTTACCAATGAAGGAAGGGGAGGAGGGAAAAAAAAATAAAAATCAATCAATCAACTTGTATGTGTACTGCAACCCAAAGAATACAGAACACCTTACTGATAAGCAACAAATATATGCTGTTTTCCTTACCTGAGATGCAGGAGGAGACAATAAATCTGATTTTAGTTCCTTTAATGTCTGCAGTAAAGAGGCTACAGCTTCAGCATTTGATGCAGACCAATCATTAATTGTTCTGTTAAACAGAAATACTTTTTCAGTATCAGGTTGATTTGTAGTAATGCTAACAAACATTTGATTCCTTCTCCCCATTGGATGACCTTTTGATGCTATTCTTACGCACTATTCATCCACACAAAATACTATGAATACACACAGAAATTAGGAAGATTTGTTAATTTTTAAGAGTAGAATTTCTAAATACTGCCACATAGGATTTATTCAGAAGTCTGAATTTTATACCAGTCTGAAATTCTATCACGCAAATTCAGGCTGCACCAAAACATCACTAGTATTCTACTCTGCTGCCAAGGAAATAAGAAATTACTGTTACTCGGCCACTCATTGCTGTCCCATAGGTTTTCCTTGCCATGCTCAATGGAGTTTCCCATTCTAAACCTGCAGATGTATCGATTAACCTGGTTTTTTGATTGCTCTCTAATCAGACTGCTGTAGTTGCCAAACAATCAAACAACTCTTTCCAGTAGGTTTTTTGGAGTCATTCTTTGTAAGCAGGATCACTTCATAGATCTAGTTCAAACACAGGCACACAAGATTCTAATGGGAATGGCTGCCGTGGGATGACAACAACCAGAGTCTGCTGTCACCTCAAACCCATGGTTTCACACATGGTTAAGTCTTACAAGGAGATATGCTGCTCACTCCCTTCAAGAACAGGGCTTTCAGCCATGACCCACACAAGTTCAGAGGCAAAACAGAAAACAAACTACTATTTTATAAACAACTACTCACTTATCTACGGTTTTATATATGAACTCATTCAGGCGCACAGCTACAAAAAGCAACTGCTGTCTTATCTTCTCTAGCTGTTGTTGCTGCTGTTTTAAATGCAATTTTTCAGTTTCTTCTGTCGTGGCCTGTTTAGCATTTCGATCTTTGTTTAAGGTACACAACAGTTCTTGCTGATGATTTGGAGATGGGAGATTTCTTTCTCTTTCTTCTAATATTGCCAGTATTTCCTGCAGCTCTTTAATTCTTTGTTCATCCCTCTGGTGTTGCCGTTCCAAATTTTGCTATTTGAACAGAATAAGTAGTAGTTAATTGCATTTTATATATATACACATACTCACATATAAGTGGTTTTTGCTTTTGTTTTTTTATACGCACAGACTGCAAATAAAAGCATCACACCTAACTAGCATATCTATCTTGGTGTTCCTTAACACACAGACTACTTAACAGGGGAGGGCTTACAGTACTGCCTTCCAGGGTCACCAGGAAGCCATTTAATGACTCTGGGGTGAGCACTGTCTCCATCCATCTCCAGATGTGGTGACTGACAAGTCTCCAGAGAGCCTGCAAAGACTCCCTCCTCCTCTAAAGAAAGTGAAGGAGCTGAGAAGCAAGAAGGGTGAAATTTATACTGCGGCAAACCATAATTAGGAGTCTACTAAAAATAAGGACAACAACATGAAACCTAGTTCAGTTCCATTCTGCGTTAAACCATATTTTTCCCCATCTGTTAACAACTGGCAATTCCCAGCATAGGCACAAATGTAAGGATCAACTTCTGTCAACAATAAACCCAGACACAAACCCCTGAAAACAGCTGTGTTTGACAAAGCAGGAAAAGAGCTCATTAATGCATTTTTCAGAATGCTTTGTTTAAGGAAAGGACACACTTCAATGAAAGAACACCATCCACAGGGTTAAATGCCAGTTTGTGGCTATTTCAGTGTAAGGCAAGACTTGCAGAGGCATTCTCACCAGTCTCTCTTGATCTCTCTGCCAGTCCTTCTGTTTCTCTAGCTCTGTTTGTTGCTGCCGTCTTTGCTCTCTCTCTCTCTCCTCTTTCTTGTTTTTATCTTGCTCTTTCATGGTCTTGAAGAGCGACTGCAGTTGTTCCCAGTCAGCTTTTAGCTTTGCCTCTTTTTCCTTCTGGGCCTCTAAGGAACGGATTACCTCTTGCTTTTGACCCTGAAGAGATTCCAGCGTAGCTCGCAATTTGTCACTGACCTCTCTCTCCTTCTGGGTTTCTTCACAGCACATCTGTACTTCAGCCTCTAGCTGCCTTTTGGAATGAATGGCTGCCTGGTGCGTTTTCTCAATAATAGCAGCTAGCTCCACAGTTCGGGACCTCTCTTCTTCCAGCTGGGTTTGGAGCTCTCGAACAAAGGCTTGTTCCAGCAGCGATTCCCTGTGCTGACAAGCACCTTCTTTCACTCTCATGCTCAACTGTTCTGTCAAAATGCGTTCGTGATTCAAGGAATTCAGTAGCTCCAATGAACGATTTTTCTCAGCATCCAAACTTCTCTGTAGCTCTGACAGTTTGGTCTGTTCCTGGGACAGCAATGCTTCACAGCGGGAGTGCTCGATCTGAAGTTCCTTGTGGAGATTATCATTTACTGTTCGCTCATGCTCTAAGGATACGGCCAGCTGGCTATTTTGCACTGACTGCATTTCTAAGGCAGCCTGCAGCTCCTGTTCAAAAGGGGGAAACAAATATTAATAATCCAGCACAAACATCTGTGGGGCAGGCTGGCAGCTGGCAATTTTCAACCTCCTGTTTTATCCAGGAAGAAATTCAAGACCGAACTAGAGTAGTTCAGGTATTAAAAAGTTTAATTTAAAAGTACAATTTTAATTTTCTAATTACAAGTGCAAGAAGCATGCTTGTTAGCAACATGACACCAAGTAACAAAACCAAAGATCGTAATGTTAAAATATCTTCTGTACACTATTTTTTCTTCAATTAGAATAGACCCTCATTAGGAAATCACTATTCTTTACATCAGTTAATCACCTTATGTGACATCTGAAGCAGAAATAACCCATGTTGATTTAAAAGGAACAAAAATCTAAGCAGCAGATGTAAAACCTCTGGATTTTACAGTCCCTCTCTTTAAAGCACACAGCACAGACTGACAAAAATAATCCATCGCTAATTACATTTTGGGAGCCAGCCTTTCTTCAGAAGGACAGGGAGCAACTGAAGAGGCAGTCCCAAGGTGCCTGCAGACAGTCAGAGCTAGCAGCCAGAGCTGCTGTCCTCCTAGCAGGGGAGTCTGCCCTAGACCCCCAGCCAGCACCACCTCTCCTCTGATCTCCTAGAAAGCCAGGTCAGATGCTAAGTGGCACCAGCTTTCTGCAGCAGGGCTTCAAGGGACAATTTAGGAATGCTAGACTGCAGCAGTGTGAACTGTGAATGGTATGATCTGTTGCACAACCACACCTCCACTTTTCTTTTTGCCTTCACTAAGATGGTCCCTGCCTTCCCTGCATGAGTGGTCTTTATAAAACATGGAGGATGTTGGCACCATGTCCCACCATGCAAGTAGTAACAAAAATCCAAACAAACAAAACCCACCCACAGACCTGAACACCTACCAGAAAGATGATGTGAGAGGCCAGACTACAAGGAAATAGAGTCCGAATTGTGTTTCCTCACTTAGGGCATTTAACTAGGCTTGGTTTGGAGTTAGCAGACAGAGTTTGGTTTTGGTTTCTAAGTTTAAAAAAAGGTTTATGTTAAATCTTCTTCCTTTTCCAGTCACTGTAGGCCTTTTACAAGAACTGAGTCATTGCTATCACAGTATCAGAGAAAGCTGTTCATTTATTTTCTGTTCAACTTAGAAGAAAGGGGAAAAAAAAGACTTTGGTTAACCTCCAAAAATACATGTTACATTGGAGAGGCTCCAGTTACTCTCTGCCAAGCATATGTATCACTGGGTGGTTTTCTTTATAATCTCAGTTGATCATACACATCACATCCTCATAGCGCATTTGCTCTAGAATAAAGGGTGCAGTTACACCATTGTAGAATCCAGCTCTCCCTACACAGCAAGGGACAGTACAGAACTAATGAAAAAGTGAAATGTGAAAGCGTTTTTGCTTATTTCTGCATGTGCAATTAAGGAGGGTAACCGAAAGCTTTAATTCTGTGAAAACAAACTAAATGCTATGCACATTCTGTAGAAGTTTGGGGGTTTTTTAAACAGTTATTAAACAAGAAAAAAAAATTGGACATGAAAAAGACTGCAAAAATAACCTGTAAGCTAACTTCATGCACCAAGGGAGGTGAACTGAAGCACTGACATGTAGGGCGTTACCTCCAAGGCCTTTGTCTTTTCACCTTCTGCTTTCTTATGCTGAAGCTGTTGTTCCTCAAACAAACCTTGTAGCTCTGTTTCCTTCAGACGTTCACTCTGCAAGTCTTCAAGTGCAGCTGTCAAATCCTTCTCTTTTTTTTCCAATTCAAAACTGCAAAGTCCAAAACAACACTTCTATCTATGTTCAGAATAGAACATCCTTCACCAGCAATGCACTTTTAATACACCCATACAATATGTGCTTGTTTCCACAACCTTCTCAGTCAAGGCTATGGAAAAGGTAAATATGCAGATTTGAAATGAAGAATAAATTAATTTAAGCAGTTAGTAAAGAAAAATGAACATATCAATGAGAAGTGAGAGAGGTTAGTTTTCTTTCTTGTGTTTTCAAGTGCTAAGCCATTTGTGGATCCAATGAGTATAAAGCTCTTTCAGACCTATTGATAAATAAATAAATAAATAAATAAATAATTAAAAAAATAATAAATCTACTTCTCACCGTAACTGGCTTATTTCCCTCTGAAGCTCTTCTAGGGATTTCTGCAGCCTTTCATTCTCTTGCTTACTTTCATAAAGCTCTGATTTCAGGGCTGCTTTTTCTTGATTCAAGAGATCACATGTTTCAGAGGCTCTCTTCTGCTCCTCAGACAGGGTGCTGTGCAAGTCACTCACAATAGATTTTTCCTGCTGAAGTTTATATTCTAGTAATTCAACTAGGATAACAAAATGTTAAGTTATTTCTATCACCGGGAACTTGACATTATCATTTACAACAATTCAAATGGGGGGGAAATCATCTGTATTAAGGTGTTGTCTGGAGAATTCATTTATTTTCAAACATTACTTGAATCAGCAGAAAGATGCACATACATGCTACAGATCTGCTGCTAGTGGACCAGGCAAAGTGAGAACATGAAAGCTGAGTGAAACTATGAGAGCTACTGTAATATACTGTAACCTGTTACTAATGGATTCTAAATCTCATTAAGTAAACCCATCCATTTCCTAGCAAATACATATATATATGTGAAGAACTTCCTGAAAACCAAGAAGGGTATTTTACTATCCTTGATAAGTTTTCTACAGGTATACACTATTTAACAAAGAGTCACCCTTCAGTTCTATTGCTTTGGGTTATTTTAAAGCTTCTCTTTGCTTTTGACAGATTTTGCTTAACTAATAATATCAGAAAGAAGAATTCATAGAATTCCTTCCTCTGCTAAAATTGTAGGGAACCTGAGTGCATTAGTAAAACTCAAGAATTGTACAGCATATGCTTCTTTGCAAAACAATCTTTTTTTGCCTTTTATCTTCTAGGCAAAAAAGGAAAGAACTGACATAGAAGACCAGATAACAAGAACTCAGTGATTACTACCTTTCCTCCGAAGGTGGTGTTCTTGTTTGCTCCCATGATCTTCCACATTGGTGAGGGTTTCCTGTAACTGCTGTAGCTTCTCCTGGTTCTGAAGATGTGTCATGCGTAGCTGAGCTCGGAGGTCCTGTACTTCAGAGAGCAAGCTATTCCGGTCTGAAGAGAAAAGGTGCTCTACAACCATCTGCCTCTGTTCCTCCTGAAAATGAACAACGGCCTGTTAAATCTACAATGCTATTCCCATACTTTCTACAAAAATAAGCCTTACAGAAACCCTTGCAGTATAAGTTTTACACAGAGCCACTTCAAATGACTAAGTTCATGCTTCATATTAATGCAAAATGTTAACGTTAAGTAACAAAGAAGATCCCCACATCACTAGCTACCAAATAGAATAACAGGTATTATTAATAGTTACTACAAAACATAATAGTTACTACAAAACATCTGGTTGGAACATAAAAACTAAATATTTATCAGAAAAAAATCCCAGATTCAGAGTTAGCTCAATATATACCCTTTGCAAGAGAGGTCTGTGAAGCTCTAGATAGAATTCTTCCCCTCCTTCCCTTTTTATCAGACATTTCCTTTACACTATCACAATCCTTCTGTATGCCAGCTAAAATAATCAATAGGCTTTGTAACATAACATACAAAGTCTGAGAAAAATGGTACCAAAACATAGACTACAAAAACCTACTGATCCCACTCAATCTGGATTAATGCATAATACAACATTTAACAACGGAAATAATAAAACTGCAAAAACCTTAAAAAATATGAGGGAATAAAAGAAGTGATTTATGAGCATAACACTTGAAGATGTTTTCTTACTTGTTGTTTCATGATATACTCCAGTTTTTCCACTAATGAACCTCCATCATCAGACCCAGGATTGGAGAAGTGAGACTTCAAGTCAATTTGCAACACATTTCTCTCCTTCTCAAACACACTCTGTACTGCTTGCAGAAGTTCTCCTCTCCAGTCAGCAGCAATACCTGGAAATTCCTGTTAAAAATAATCTTTTTTAAAAAATGGCATCTCTCTCAATCTCTAACCCATTGTCTTTCATATCACTACTGTGTAAGAGTATAACTATCTTTTTAATTTAAGCAGACCAAAGGTGTCTAAAGAGGCCTGTTCAAATCTCAGAAAGGAAAGAGTCCCTTGCTCCTCATACATATATATACACACACACACTAACTATATAACTATATATAGAAATATACATTTCTATAGATATAAAAACTGGTTACCTTGCTTTAAAAGACATTTTAATTATCATACCTTATCTCCTCTATCTGCCACCTTGCTTAGGTAATCTTTCAGTGACTGTATAGCATCAAGCAAGGCTAAGCCTTCCTTCTGCCATCCCTCCATTGCTGCTCTGGTCTGATGAACATTTTTCAGCTCCCTAAAACCAAAGGGATGTTCTGACAAAGCCAGTATTTTGCGGCTCTCCTCATATACCATCTTCAGCACAGTCTGAGAAGGAAAAAAAATAATGCATAATATTAGAAAAGAGGCATCAGCATCCTGAGAGTGTAAGAGTAGAATGGAATAGCACTAGACAATAAAAAGAAGGTGGTTACCTAAGATTTTTTTATCAGGAGGCACTGTATTCTTAAATACTGTATTCACAATGTGAAGTACAAATGGCAGCCTCAGCCAGCACATCTTACTGCTGTGTACATCAACATGCTAATATGTAATTAAGCCAAAGGACTGTATTTTACCTTTGCTGTTTCTGAACTATTTAGCTAACTTTTCTGGAAATAAATTAAATTCCATCAAGTCTGAAGCCATGTTACTAAACCTCAGTGATGCCAGAAAACTGAATTACGTGTTTAGACAATCTTGGCTTAATTTAGCAGATTATGTACAAATAATATCTCCCAAAATAATGAGTCTTAATAATTTACACAGTGGAAATTGCTTCCTCTGACATTGTCAGGCAAAATAATCTCTTTTAAATAAATTCCCTGATCACAAACTATTACATCATGCACAGATGTTTCCTGGTCTCTTTTCAAGGAAGGTCACTGGAGATTTAAGTCCTTTTCTACATCCATCTCATCAGAAAAATATCCCAGCCTTGATGCAGAGCTGTTTCTCATTGCTACTCACTTTGACAACAACAATATGGAGTACTTTTCTTTAACTCTTGGTATTCTTTCTTTGCACTTTTTGAATGACTTAACTTTTGAACCAACTTCAGTTGCTTTTCTGTCACTGGAATCAAAAGAGCGGTAACTTCACGAACCAATGCTAAATGATGAAAACCTTTAGTAAACATTAACAACAGAAGCACAGTAAAGTGTTCAAACTAAACATTCAGTACTGGAATATGCACTCAGGTCTTACAGTCAGCAAAATCTAGATTGATGATCCACAAAAGAAACTAAATTAAAAAATTCTCTGTTATCTTAAGATAAAATGACATTCACCTCTCCCATGAAGTCTATGAAACTACACTTTTGAGAATTATTAATTTTTTAAGATACAGAATCATAGAATAGTTTGGTTTGGAAGAGACCTTTAAAGATACCTCATCCAACTCCCCTGCCACAGGCATGGGAACATCTTTGATTACATCAGGTTGCTCAAAGCCTCGTCCAACCTAATTCTGAACACTTCCAGGGATGGGGCATCCACAACTTCTCTGGGCAACCTGTTCCAGGGTCTCACTACCCTCCTCGTAAAGAATTTCTTACTTATGTCCAACCTAAATCTACCCTCTTTCAGTTTAAAACTGTTGCTCCTTATCCTGTCACTGCAGGCCCTGGTAGAAAGCCCCTCTCCATCTTCTAAGCCTCCTTTATATACTGAAAGGCCACAATAAGGTCTCCCTGGAGCCTCTCTTCTCCAGGCTAAACAACCCCAACTCTCTCAGCCTCTCTCCATAGGAGAGGTGTTCCAGCCCTCTGATTGTTTCTGTGGCCCTCCTCTGGACCCGCTCCAGCAGGTCCATGTCTTTCCTGGGCTGAGGACCCCAGAGCTGGATGCAGTACTGCAGGTGGGATCTCACCAAAGCAGAGTAGAGGGGCTGAACCCCCTCCTTTGACCTGCTGGCCACACTGCTTTGGATGCAGCCCGGGATACACTTGGCCTTCCAGGCTACAAGTGCACATTGCTGGCTCATGTCCAGCTTTTCATCCACCAGTACCCCCACGTCCTTCTCGGAAGGGCTGCTCTCAATCCCTTCATCCCTCACAGCCTTTGTTGATACCAGGGGCTACCCCGACCCAGGTGCAGGGCCTTGCACTTGCCTTGTTGAACCTCATGAGGTTCGCACAGGCCTATTCCTCCAGCCTGTCCAGGTGCCTCTGGATGGCATCCCTTCCCTCACATGAATCAACTGCACCACTTAGCTTGGTGTCATCCACAAACTTGCATATATGCCTTGCCAAATTCCTCTCCAACTGTGCCTTAGCTTTCCTGATCCCATCCCTGCACATCCAGGCAGCGTCCCTATATTGTTCCGAGGTTACATATCTGTGGTTCCACTGCCTGTACATTTCCGCCTTACAATTTCAACCAGGGGGTCCTTACTCAGCCATGCTTGTCTCCTGCCTCCCTTGCCTAATTTCTTACACATGCGAACTGAAAGTTCTGGCACCCTAGGAAAGATGTCCTTAAATAGCTGCCAGGTCTATTCTGCTCCTTCATCCCTGAGGGCAGTTTCCCAGGGAGTCCCATCTGCAAATCCCTTGAACAACTGAAAGCTTGCGTCCTGACTCTACTGTTTTTCAAAGACTGCTCTGTACTATCGATCCTTTTAAATTTTTTTTATATAGAAAAAGCTGCTTCTCCTTCCTTGCCTGTCTCTTCTGAAGAGTTTATAACCATCAATTGCATTGTTCCAATTGTGATTTGTCCCACCAAGTTTCAGTGATAGCAATTAGATCGTAGCTTTCCAGCTGCACAGTAACTTCCAACTCCTTCTGTTTGTTACCCATGCTATGTACATTGGTACAGAGGAACTTCACTTGGGCTGTCAACTGTGACACCTTTTTGGAGGAACAAGGCCCAGTTTCTTTGAGGCGTTTCATAGGTATTTCCCTGTTGGTTCCTAATACATCAGCAGCCCCTGGCTCTTCTCTATTGCTCAAAACTCCACCCCCTTCTCCCACTAAGTCTAAAGCTCTCCTTATAGGTTTGGCCAGCTTACTGGTAAAGACATTCTTGTCCCACTTGGTCAAGTGAATTCCATCAGCTCCCAACAGACGCAGCTTCTCAAAGGTACATCCACGATCACATAAACCAAAACCTTGAGTATAGCACCAGCTAAACAGCCAGGCATTCACATGTTCATGTCCTCCGTCCTGGACCCCTTCCTCTGACTGGGAGGATAGAAGAGAATACCACCTGTGCTCCCAATCCTTTTAATATTCATCCAAGGGATATATAGTCTCTTTTGATGGTTCCAAATTGCTTGTTACAGGACTGTTAGACTCTACATGGAACAGTAGGAGCAGACAATAATCTGTAGGGTTCAAGAGGCTTGGCAGCCTTTCAGTGATGTCACAAATACAAGCACCTGGTAGGCAGCTGTCCTGGTTTCAGCTGGGATAGAGTTAATTGTCTTCCTAGTAGCTGGTACAGTGCTATGTTTTTGAGTTCAGTATAAGAAGAATGTTGATAACACTCTGATGTTTTCAGTTACTGCTAAGTAATGTTTAGTCTAAAGCCAAGGATTTTTCAGCTTCTCATGCCCAGCCAGCGAGAAGGCTGGAGGGACACAAGGAGCTGGGAGGGGACACAGCCAGGGCAGTGACCCAAACTGGACTTACCTCAACCCACAAGTTTTACTTTTGTTTCCTGATTCTCTCCCCCATCCCACTGGATGGGGCGGGAAGTGAGCGAGCGGCTGCATGGTGCTTAGTTGCTGTCTGGGGTTAAACCATGACACCTACTCAGGAGCGGGGATGTAACTGTCGAAGATCTCATCACATGTTCTGTGATGGCAGAACAGTTTCTTCAGTCACAGGCAAATGGATGCCTGCAGCATCAGTTCAGATTTGCAGACTGCAACTAGCTTCTCCATTACATTTTTTGTTGGGCACAACACTCCTTCAGGTGCCTTTTTAGAAGACAAAAGGTTGCTAAGGACTGTCCTGGTTTCTGAAGGTTAAATTAAGTGTTAACAAACAGAAGGTCTGCAACTGAAATGCTGATTGGGACAGTGTATTTTATCTCTTTGTCTGTTACCTTGAGATCGGTATCTAAACCTCACTACAATATTTTGTTTCTGCTGCAGGTTAATAACAGCCACTTTTTCTGAGATTCTTGCTACTTTTTGTTTTGACAGTATCACTATCTGTGGGCCTTCCATTTCTCAAATACTTTGATGTAACCAGATTTGTGGATTTAAGTAAAATTCATCATCCGTTCACCTGCTTTTGCTGTATCTGGGCTGGTCTTCCGGCTGGTTTTGTTTGCACCTGAGTTCAGTGAGCAAATACCTGAAGTTTGATTTGGCTCTGCTGTGTTTAAGGTCAGCACTCAAGCATGAGTAAGGCATCCCATCTCTGTGAGGTCCCTGCTCTGAAGAGCCACCTGGCTCCCTCTATACTCAAAGCCATGATGATAGCCTATATTAAAAGTGAATTAATGATCCAGGGTTTTGGTTTTATTATAGTCCTGAGTTAAGAGGAAGGTATAGGTGGATGGTGGGGTTTTTTTTCATTGATTACCATGATCACCTCTGTGTCTAAGATGCAGTTTTCTTCCTGATGTGTAACACTACGCTGAATGCATTAAGAACCACAGGATTGCCACTCTCATCGTTTTATTCTTTCCATTTCTTTGCATTTGCTAATGCAGAGAGGGGAGACTTGCTGCATTGTTCAAAAACTGGAAGAGTCTGGAGCAAACCTGTTGTTGTTGGGGCTTGTATTCTTGCCAGCCTTGGTAGAAGGAACTTCTACTGACTGCCCAGATAAGGAAAACCCCTCAGTGCAAGATTTATGGATATGCTAATAAAGAAGGACAACATACAAGAAGAGTATTCCCATTCATGCATTTTCATTAACATGAGGCTATCAAGGTTGCAAAAGAGCTTTGGGTGGGAGTGGTTGTCAGGAGTATTGAGGTCTGTTACTGTCTTTTCTACTGGTTCCTTGTGAGTTGATAAACTCTCTTGGGCTCAGCGTTTTGCCTCGTATATACACAGTTAGTTTGGACTATGGACTGGTGACCTGAGTTTTAGAGCTGACGCGCATCTGCTGCTGCCTTTGAAGTGACTAGCATTTAGGTATGTTGGTGGATATTCAACATCTCTGAAAGTGAAGGCACATAGTTCTCAAATTCTTAGGTTTATGTGCCTGAAGGAAATGATACAAGTTTGAAAATGCTGACTTTAAAATATACTTTGGTTTCCAGTCTTGTAAGTAGACAAAATAAATTTCACACCACATGGGATACCCTGGAACTTAATTAAGGTGAATTAAATGTTTTAAAATCTTTGCAGAACAAAAACTCCAAAGTGTGTGCAGAATAATAACGGGTGTATGTTCATCAATGAGAACTAGAGTTTGGGATTCTAGGTATAAGAAATGCTTTGGGGATAAGATACGGCTAAGTTTATCTCAGCTTTTTGCCATGACGTCAGCCTGCCTGGTCACGGTTAACATTATTTTAGCTTTCCCTGACCAGGACCTGCTACTGTTAATTGAACTCAAGATGATCACAATAGCCGTGCTAGGGACACTGTGAACCACGGTATGTAAATGAATAGTATATTACACTGTGAAATAAGGACTATGAGAAGAGAGTGTTTCAGATGTAATGCAGTCTGTTTCACATGGTAGTCTTCAGTTATCCAAATAGCAAACATGTAATAATGCAAGAAAGGGAGAAAGTTTATCTTGCTAAGGTATTACACGTGTTTTTAAATTCTGCCTTCATGATAGTGTCTCACTGACTTACATTTTTATTAATATTTGGAAAAGTCTTCTGCATATAAGCAGTGATCATTTCCATGTCTTTCATATTTTAGGAGGCATTATAAGATTTTAACAGTACTGCTCAGTGCAACATGAGACACAAATACAATGTAATGAAGAAAATGTTTTTTCAAAACCTAAAATGTAGCAATTCACATCAAAACTTAAAAAGCAGAATTGGCTCCAAGAAAACACATCAGTTTAAAATATGCTTATCTTTAGTCACTGTATTATCTTTACTTGGTCCACTGGAAGAGCTCTCAGTATAGATGAATTGGATACTTCGAATAAAAAAACCCATCTCTACTTTGCCGTGTAAGAGTTCCCTGTGCTCTTGGTAGAGACTGTGCTGGCTATGAAGTTCTTACTAAAATTTTATTAAGGGCTTCTGTTCATGCTAATTCCCATTTTAAACATGTAAAAATAGTAAATATTTTTAAAACTTTCTCATATAGCAGTGCTGCTCCTTCTCAAGAAACAGTAGCTTCTCAGATTGTTTAGCTGAAAAAGTAATGTTAAGGATAGTTGCAGCTGCCAAAGTCTGGAAACTCAGAGTTATATCTGACATTTCATTCTTCACCTTAACTATTGAGCCTTGGCCATTCATTGGTTTTTCACAGTGCTTTGGAGTTAGAAGGGAGTTTTACAGATGAAAGATGAAAATCAAAATAAACTCCTTTATCAAGTAAACCTTGCAAGGGCATTCTGAATTTTACAATACACAGGGAGTTGATTGTGATATAACATACAACACAAGAGGGTTGGAATAAACAATTTATTCTCTATTGTTAGGGATGGCCATGCATAACTGACTTATGGCTCTGGTTTGCTCTGCCACTTGTTACATGTGCAGTCATCCCTAACTCATACCAAAAATAGTTTATCATACTCCTGTGTTCCATAGTTTTTATCAAATGTTCTCTCATTAAAAACTTTGCTGGGGAGATTGAATGTTTCAAGATGCTGGCAATGCTTATGAAAGCTTTCCCCAGACCTTGGTCTCACCGAGTGGAGTCTGTACCAACATTGATCATGAGACGGTTCCCAGTATCCTACACAGATGCAGTCTGGTGGGCAGGTAACAGTCATCATTTGGCAGTACACAGCAGGTTCAGTGCAGAGGTCAAAGGCTGGCTTGTCAGAAAGACTGAAGGACTGCAGGGGCTCCCCCAAAGTCGGGAGTGAAGCAGGGCGGTAAGACGGCTTGGGACAGAGTCACTGCCCCCGTGGTGTAGCTCCTGCCCCTGCAACGATGGTTTTGTTTCCTCCACTGTCAATTCAGGGCCTTCCTTGAGCCCTAAGTCCATTTGAAAACAAACAAGGCCCTCTGCCGGATAATTCCGTGGCCATGCATGTGATAGATGTATCTGCAGTCTGTAGCTGTCTCTTGGATAGCCGTTTGAAAGGTTTTATTCCTAAGCATCTTGTGGATCAAGCCTTGAGCTGCGTGCTCCCTTCCTGAGGGAGGTTCATTTTGGGTTGAGCCTGTCTACAGCACCACCTAGTTCATTCTGCCCAGTATTCCCAAGAGAGGATGCAATCCTGACGCAAATGTAAATTGGTGGGTCCCCAGGACTCGTAGTTGGAGGTAAGCCACCGGCGTGCCTCAGTAGTAAAGCACCCGCTGCTGGAGTGCACCGCTGAGGTTGGAGCTCCCGGGTGGCAGGTTGACTCCGCCGCGTGCGGTTGCGGCGGTGGGCTTTGCTTCATGGCAGCCTGTACCTCTCCTGGCCAGGAGCATTTGCTGCAGACTGACACACAGATTGCTGCAGGGATGTTGTTGCACTTGGAAAAGCCTCGGTGCTTGGCACAGGTGCTTTCCATCGAATGCAGGATCCCCCTGCACGTTCGTTCATCTCGATGCATTTTTGCCTCGGCTACGTCACCTTCCTACTTCACGGGAACATTTCGAGCCTTTATCTCAGTTTTATCACACCCAAGCTTAGTATAAGTGATGCAAGTTCAATTATATGCGAATTGACTATTAAAGCATCAGGGCTCATCTGGGGGTCTGGGTCTCCCCTCCCCTTTTCGCTTACAATTGTGCTAAATCCCTTAATGTTGGAAAGAAATTGTACATTCATCAGGTGGAGCGTCGGAGGCCGGGGTGCAGATAACCGCTTTTACTGCATATGAGACATTGCAGTCCTGTTCTTAAGAACTGCCAGGCAGATTGGGAATCACGGTCACGGTTAATAGCAGCGAATTGCCAGCTCTTGATGGGTGGGTAGTCACTCCTTTCAGTGGTTGCCCCCTGGGGGAGAAGGTAGAAAAACAGAGGGAGGGAATTAGAGTGACTTTGCACAGTTGAGCAGGTTCATGCCGCTGGATCAGTGGCAAGCATTGGCAGGGCTCCACTCTGGGGAGGCTCACAACAACATCACAGTCTCATTTTTACCAATTGGTGTTGCTATAGCCAGTGGTGCACAGGGGGAGAGCAAAGAGAAGGGGGGGAGCCGGGGGGGAGAGTGAAAGCAAGAGTCTGGACTAAATTAAACAAACAAAAGTGCTTGTAAGTACCATTTAACCCATAACCATTAGCCCAGTGCTGCTAATTGTACTAAACTATATATCTGAAGTTCAGTGTGTGATTAAAGAGTTGGCTCACAAACTCTCTGCATAACCTTAATTTTTTCAAGGTTCTTTGAGTGTAGAATGGCTTATAATAATGATTTTGACTAATACGATTTTTGACATGCAACTTTAATGCTTAACCTTAGTACAACTCCAGAGCATTTCATGTGTATTCAGCTGTAAAGAGTGATGATTTAAAGGGATAATATAAGAAAAAGGTCGTTCTAGAATGAACCTCTAACAAATTGCATGAAGGAAGCTTATTATTCCATGAGTAGAGAGATATGCAGCTTTTCTGATCATTTTTCTGCTTGGTTCAAAAAATTGTTGAGACATGATTGGGGAAAGAAACACAAAAAATGAAATAGAAAACTGCAAGCAGTGAACATTCTTTTGATGGTTATGATTTTGTTGCCACTAAAAATACTCCTCAGTAATGTGGTTGTTCATCTTTCCTCTTGTTTTGGGTGAAGAATTCGTTCCAATAAGAAAATGCTGTTATTGGTTGGAGGATTGCCTCCCGGACCTGACCGGCTACCCAGCAATTTGGTTCAGTATTATGATGATGAAAAGAAGACGTGGAAAATACTGACAAGTAAGTGGTTTATTTTTGTACAGTTGTCTTGATGAATTTAAAAACATGGTTAATCAAATTAGACACTTTATTGATTTGTTTCTCTTCAGAGATTTGTTTATGTATCACAAGGGGGCTTCACAATGGAGCAATAAATTGAGATTGCAGAAGATGCTAATTTTATAATAGGATAGGCCTAAATTAACATTGGCTTAAAATCATTCCAGTAAGTTTTTTAAGCAAACTTGTAAGTCTTTCATACTGCGACATGAATACATGCATATTTATGTACATATGAATAAAATCTGGTTTAGGAAAAAAAAAGGCAATGTTCGAGACAGTTTTCTCAGAGTCAGATCCCTGGTAAGCCATAGTACTAGAGCACACCTTTGATTCTCTTTTGCATTTTCATTTCCTTCTTCCAGCTTTATCTGTTGTCCACAATCATTAAAGAAAGGTTTCCTCTGTACTGCTCTGCGTCCATTGCTGACAGAAGCATTGGTGGAATATATCAGCTACAATAAACAGTGCAAGGAGGCTCCTATCACAAAAATCTTTCTCACCTTCTTTTAAAGGTTGATTGTATTTTAGAGTAAGTATTTTGCCTTGAGCATTGAGATTTGGAACTTATTGTTATGTTGGTTGCGATTCCCAGTCTGACTTGGTCATGGAATCAAATCATAGCTTCCTGAGTGCAGCAGGCTGTGTGTGCATTAGTCCCCTTGTGGCTAAACTGGCTGCATTGGTCAATAAAACTAAATTTTAACTGTCAAAATTGCCCAAAGCAGTATAGATAAAATAATAAATGAACAATTTTGATCCATAAATCAAAGCCATACTTCTAAAACTGGACAACTGGTAAAACCTGGATTTCCTAACATACCTGCTTTTTTCCCCAAGTAAAATACATTTTGCAGAATTCTGTTCCTCATCCCTTATCCAAAGGCCTTTAATGGGATATATCCACATTACTGTACATGCACAGGTTAGGATGAAAAAGAATTAAAAAGACTGCTATGATGCAGGACTTGAAATGATGCCTTTGCAAATTGCTTTCTCCCATGGAAAATTTAGGAGCCTTTCTCAAAGTGCTGCACTATAAAGACTGTTTAGGTATAGATGCGCTGGGCTAATAGTTGAGAGTATTGTATAAAAATAGCAATTACAAAAGGTCATATGAACTGTACATTAGAAAAGTCTATAGCATCTGTACTAGGGAACATACTGTTCTTCACATTTTTTAGAATAATGAGGTATGATACTCACCTCTGTATGCTACTGCTAAGAAAATACTGAAGATGCTAAGTCAGTGAAAAATCAATGATACTACATAAGGCAGAAGTGTTCAGATTTTTTTAATTTGTTGTGTCTAATCCAGTGGCTCGTGAGGAGAGGCAGGAGAAATTGATGTTTTTCTTCAAGATCTGAACTCTCCATTGAATTAAAGTAGAAAACTTTATTCTGAAACCTACCTATCTGTAGATATGTCAGATTTTGTAAGAATGAAATTTACTCAGTTCTTGGTTACTTACGTTGTGGTGCTAACTCCAAGGCTGTGGGAAACTGGACTCAGGGGTGTGACACCTAAATGCTCTGGTTAAAAGACCATCTATGGTGGTGCTGAGAGATGTTTCTGAATAATTTTATGTAATTTTATCAAAAGAACGTAATCTTTTCTGTGTTACCTCTAACAGTAAACAAAAAATCTCTTTCCATTCTGGTTAACGCACGTAAACCTTCGGTGCTATGATTAAAAGGCAACGCATTTGTTACAGTTCTAGCTAGCTCATGTTCAAGCACTTGGTGCTCAGCACTGGAAGTTCTGAAGGTCCCAGGATCTGTCTCAGTGTCAGCTGAGACAATGGCTGTCAAATACACAGCCCTCTCATGACATAGAGTAATCGTGTTCTTACAAAACCTGCTAGAAAAGGATGCACTTTTGGCCTGGACTACTGTTCCAGGAGCACAGAGGATAATGCTTGTCTTTTCACACTGAAAAAGACTAAATGTTAACAAGCATGATTTCTTAGCAAGTATTATTACTACTCATTAAATGGTAGCAATAATTATTTAAAAAATAAAGTTGAAATAAGAGTTGCAAATATTCCCTGCTTTATTTTCTAATTTAATATAAGAGGGGATGGGAAGGGGGGACAAGTTGGAGTAGAACTTTTGTCCTGTCCTTTCCATAAAACATTGAAGGACTCTACAGCATAGGAGTGCAGGAACTTGAAGAACTGTGACTGAGCAGTTTTAGAGAAGACCACAAACTAATCACTTTATAGCATGGTGATAGTTCAGTGCACTCATGGTGTTTTATGACGTTTACGATGTGGGGGAAGTTAAGGACATTGTTCTATATTTATTTTTCATGTACTTTTTGCAATATAGGTGGAAGTACATTTATATCCTTCCCTTACCCATTTACCTCTCTCCCACTCCACAGTTTCAGAAGATAATTGGTCTGTTTGTTCTTATCAGAGATGTACAATCAACAGTGAAGGAGGAATATTATTTTTCTGTTTCTTTTTCACTTGTTTAGACAGCTGTCAGTCCTGAGGTTTGTGGTGGGTTGACTCTGGCTGGACACCATGTGCCCACCAAAGCTGCTTTATCACTCCCCTTTCTCAACTGAACAGGGGAGAGAAAATATAACAAAGGGCTCATGGGTTGAGATAAGGACAAGGAGAGATCACTCACCAATTACCATCATGGGCAAAACAGACTTAACTTGGGGAAAATTAACTTAATTTATTGCCAGTCAACCAGAGTAGGGTAATGAGAAATAAACCCAAATCTCAGAACACCTTCGCCCACCCTCCCTTCTTCCCAGACACTCCCAGATTCTCATCCTACCCCCCACCCCCCCGCAGCACAGGGGGACGGGGAAGGGGGGTTGGGGTAGTGCATCACAGGTTGTCTC
>JANZLQ010000001.1:9910051-9945176 GCA_026212715.1 Elanus axillaris
GAGGGGGGGATCTCTGCTCGGGAACTAACTGGGCATCAGTGGGCAGGTGCATCACATTGTGCATCACTTGTATATTCCGATCCTTTTATTATTACTTCTGTCATCTTATTAGCGTTATCTTTATCATTATTAGTTTCTTCTTTTCTGTTCTATTAAACCATTCTTATCTCAACTCACGAGTTTTACTTCTTTCCCCAATTTTCTCCTCCATCCCACTGGGTTGGGGGTAGTGAGTGACCGGCTGCATGGTGCTTAGTCACTGGCTGGGATTAAACCACAACAGCAGCAAACATCTCTAGAGAAATTGTCTGGACAACAAATGGGTGCTTCAGTGCCTCTTACTAAGGAATCGCCAATTGCTTACACTTTACATGCTTTTCTGGTGGTATTGGTTCTAATGCAATTGGTTTCTTCAACTTTGCATGGTTGGCTTTTCTTGGATCATGTTAGTTAACTCAACGTGCTCTTCATTCTCCAACCCCAGAGCATCATGTCTGTTATGAAGGGGCACTTCAGAGAATGGGGCAAGGTTCTTCTTTCTGCCTTGAGGAAAGATGAAGGTCCAATCTCCTTCATCCTGTGAGTTACTTGTGTCAGCTTGAATTTGAATTCAGGCTTACCATCCCCTTGCATAGCTTCCTTCATTGCACACATCTTCCTTCATTTTGCTGAGCAAGCTGAAAGAATCTGCTAAGCATTTTAGGAGGCAGCATTCACCTTCTAGGAAGTATATTTCTTCCAGTTTCTTATTACTCAAGTTTTTTCAAATATTCAAACTCCCTGTAGCCTACCGCACTTACCCACGCATTTCTTATCAGCCTCATAGATGAGATGATCTGGAGCACTGAATTTCTCCCTTACACCAGCTGGAATTCCTGGAATGCCTGAGAGTTTACTCAACTGCAGCACCAAATCAGAGTCCCAGGCATATACTTTCTTAAACTTGCCTTACTGACTACAAGAAGCAATCACTGCTCAGAATACTGTATATTCTTAATGCTCATTGAACTGACTCTGAAAGATCCCTCCACACCTTGCAGGGGTGTCTACACAGCTCTCCATCATATCACAATGATAAGAATAGGCAGGGGAGCACAATGTCAGCTAGCTATGCTTATTTATAAAACACCTCTCTGTAAAGCCTCCAAGACAAACCCATACATCAGATCAATCAGTCCTTGTACCGCCACGTTCTGGAACATCACCAGTGCTATCCTAGCAAAACTTTTTCAATCCTAGCAAGTACAAGCAAGACAAATGTCAGTAAATTTGTCACAGAAGAGATGCAAAAATGACCCAAGAACCATAATCAACTTGAAGTTTAAACCATTACAGAACAGTTACAGTGTAAAGGTAGCAGCTAACTCTATTTCATATCAGCAGTTCATTTTTGCTGTTTCAGTTTTAATTTGCTGGTATGTTTATATTAATCATATATTACCTTCAGCTGTGGTGAAAGTATTTCCTTTTCTCTCTTCGATTCCATAATATCTGGAAACATTCCACGGTACTGCAGATAAGCCATGAAACTAGCATCTAGGTGGTCGGATGTTTGTAGCTCCTGCTTTAGTTTTGCTGCCAAATTTGAGCTGGTATCTGAAGAAAGAGATAGCCCCCCACCCCCACAAGTGTTACAAAGATGAAAATAACTTGAAACCAGCATAACTGCTTGCAAAATAACCATGATTTCTTCTGCTAGTATGAATGCAGGGTCAGCTGAAATTAGTTGGTTGAGATCTTAACTAACTTAAAGAAGTAAAAAGGTTGTAAGTTGCCTTTAGCATGGGAGATAGTCTTGTAGTTAAGACAGGACTCACTAAAACCCCATGCCTTCTTTTCAGTACATAAAGATGAAGAGGTAAAAGCAGACTTCCACTAGCACAAATATACAAGTCTTACTAAACAAAGAACCACCTGAGAAAGGCACAGCTTTCAAATAAAAGATCTACAGTAAAAGAAAATGAGAGAAAGTGGAAACATTATAGCATTTTTATACTGAAGTTAACAAAAGGTGAAAGGAATCTACAAAGTTAAACTTACTGCTGCCATATCCATCGTTCATCACATCTATGGCAGATGCTCTTGATCTTACATCATCTTGTAAATCAGAAGGGGTTAAAGTCAGATTATCAGCTTCTCTCATCTGCTTGGAAGTAATTTTTCACATTAGTTTAATTTTCTGAATCCAGCTGTAGACTATTCTGCATTTATAACAACTTTTGTTACTAGTGCAGGTTTTATCAAATGCCTACTTGATCATAGTGTTAGAGATAGCAAATACCATGATGAATGCCACATTGGTACTCTTTGGAACCCATTCCATCTCATTTTTTTCTCCCTTTCAATAGTCTTAAGAAACAGATAAACATTCATAATTAATTGCCATTCCAGGCACAAAAATATATAACCAAAGATTAATTTTCTAAAGTACAGACTTTATCTTCCTGAGAAATGATACAGACACAAATATACAAAATAGTTCCATTAAAAAGAAAACCCTCTCTTCTCCAATTTGGAAACAGCCTCTTCTAACGCTCAACAACAGATATTCATAAGTGCAGAACTGTTAAAGTAAACTGAGTACCATGGTAGCAAAAAAGTTTTACAGGTTTTAGCTTAATTACTTGCACATGAACTATTATCACAAATTTATCAGTTACTTCCATGTAGCGTCACTGCAAAAGTACCAGGATTTGAAGCGTCATCTCAACAAATCTGAGAGCCGAAGAGCAATATCCATACATCTGCTGACACCACATCAGCAGCGTGTAGACATGCAGGATGCAAAGCCTGCTGTAAGCAGCTTATTGCTCAGTTTTAGGTTTTAGAAGACTGTTTTCAATTATTAAAAGCAGTGGTAAAAAGCATTTTAATACAGGCCAGAATTTGCTCCACTATACAACAGTGAGAGATGAACTAACAATCGTATGTCCAGAATGTTACTGGACCTACCCCTCTCCATGTGTCAGTTTCTACTACTTGGAACCAATGGCCCAACAATGATCTGAGGGGGACAGAGTTGAGCAGTCTTGTTTAATTAGAATGAAATCAGACATGAAATATCACTTACCAAAATCTTTTCCATATCTTGGTCATCATCAACAGAGTAGGTGCTTTCAGAGAAAGCTGGAGATTTTCTATCTACTCCCACTGCTGCTTCCTCACTGCCATTTTCATATAGGTTAGAATATCCCAGCAATACAGAATTATCTTCTTGAATGGATGACCTGGTGTGCATCAGTTCAAAATCTGTGCTTTCAACTTCTGAAAAGGGCGTCAGCTGAAGCACTGGTTGAAGTTCCATGCTTATATCTTGCTTTCTCACAATCTCAGGTGAGCCCCATGAAGCCATACCTGCGATGAAATTCTGGAAGTCTTTCAAAGTGTGTTTTGGAGAATCAGGAGTTTGATGAATTTCCAACATTTGCTGGCAATGCTTTTTCAAATCTTGTTCCTCTTCAGAGTTGTTGATCATGTCCAATTCTTGAGTCAAGATATTTTCTTGTGATTGCTTAATCTGAGTTTTTGGATTTATATTGTGAGTTGTCAAGTCAAACATAACTTCATCTTTTTCCTACAATTAAATAACACATATTGTTTAATGGAACTTAAATATGATTTTACAAACTGAAAAACATGCCTTTAAAAAGATCTTCCCAAATTTAGTAGTCTTATGTACTGTTATTCCCAGGTTTTATGTAAAAATGATCCAACACTTTAGCATATTTTATATGCTAGCTAACCAGGCTTTTAACAAGCATATCATCAATAGGAGGAAGAATAAATAAATATCTGCGCAATAAGCAAATGTATTTATGCAGAGCTGACTTTTGTATGCATCAGGAAAAAAAGGGTAATCCTTGTAGCTGTGTAGATAATCTTCCTACTTTCAAATAAATACAAATCAAGACCTGTTGTTTTCCTAACTGGACAAACCTCCTGAACTATCTTAAGGCTTAATTCCTGACCCATGGCACCAGGAAATATGGTTAAGAAGTCTACAGATGGTTCCTATGCCTGCTGTTTCAATGCAGGAGAAACTGTCAATGATCTACGTCTAGTCACTGGAGGGAAGAGCAACATGGATTCACATGTCCCATCATGTGAGACACATAGCAGCTGTACATACCAACGTGCCTTATCCTAAATTTTGGTAAGGCCATACTTGTACCTTTTAGTGTCCTGTTCCCACAGGGGTACTCTACCCGTTTTTTTTTAATTTTTTTTTATTTTTCCAAGCACCAAACAACAGACTTAGGTCTCTGCTGATCAGCAACACTGCAGACCATTTCTCAAACTGACTCTGTAAAGCCAGATACACTAGGTCAGGCTGAAGTCCTTCTACCCAACCACCATCTCTGACAGAGGCCAACCAGGAAACACAGCTAACATGGATGCAACAGGTGTCCACGTTCCTCAGTTCTTGTGATCCTTGGACACAACTAGCTATCTTCCAGCCTGAAGGCTTGAGTATCCGAATGGCTGTAGAACCTTTCCAGCATCTTTCCCATAGTGTGAGGACATGATCATTGACCAGGCCAAGGCTAGACTTCCACCTTCAAACTGCAGGGATATCTGAATAACGTCAAGACTGTGCCACAGAGTATGCAGATACCTCCCTGCCTACCTTGCTGCAAGGGCTCTCATTTAGTCAGCGTTTCTCTATAAAAAGCATTCTTCCCTTCCTGAGGCCTCTTGAAGCTATTGTTCCTTTTCTATCACCTTAACACTCTTTTCAACAAGGAGGTGTGTCACAGACACCATGGGAAGGCTGCTGTTGCAGAGCCACTGCTTCAACAAGTCCCAAGTGCTAACACGTGCTAACTTCTGCTTGCTCCAGAAGTCAAGAAGTCAAACCTTCCTCCTGTCTCAGTCTCTAAATCTGTTACTCACTCCACCTGGAGGCTGACATCCAAATGAAACACCTCAGAACTGCATGATGAAAATACCTTTACCGTCATCCTTATAACTTCAGGGATCCAGTGTGCCATCACCAAGTGATTAAGGAACCCTAAGGCTACTGCCCAACTCACTGTAACTCCAAGGCTTACTGATGCCATTAATATAGAAACACCTAAGGGAAAAGTAGGCACAGGTGTGCTCATGGCAAAGGCTGTTCCTCTTCTGTGGCAGGAGGAAGACTCCAGAACATATATTGAGCATGCCAAGCTGCAGCTTCTCTTCTAATGCCTCCATGACTTAACAAAAGGTCTGGCTGTCTTGCTCCCTCCACGTTTTCCATCTTCAGTGCCCCAGGCACCAAATCCTCTCAAAGCCCGCTCCCAAGCTGGCCCACCTACTGCTTTAAAAGAGGTCTGTTTTCCCTCCTTGCTGCCCTTTTTACCACCATCATCCCAAGGAATGTTTAACAGGACTAGAACAATCTTTCCACAAAGGAACCCTGCCAGACAGCAGAGTTTTTGCAAAGCATTATCTGCCCAGCTCCCTGCAATCCAAGGTCTACGCATCCCAGGCCATGTATGCAGTCAACACCTTTCTGTTTGACAGTTCTTGGGTGGTTTTTCCTTCAATCACTTCAGCTAAGTCATTTTAAGATAAAATTACTCTCTTGTCTTCTTCGATTCTGTGGCTAAGAGTCTAAACAATGCACTGTTTGAAAGGATATTTCTTTTAATTTATTTTAAACATGCCACCATAAAAATTTAATTTCATTCTCCATACCTCTTACATTGTAAGACACAGTGAATAATTGTTCTCTCTCTCATTTTAGACCAACACCTTAATCCTTCTGTGTTAATCATCCATCTTAGCTGGTGAGTCCTAGCCTGTTTTAAGCCTAGTGCTAGCTGCAAGTACTTTACCCTTTTAGCTGTTCCTCCAGCTTTCATATTAATACATTTCCCAATTTTCACATTGTTTCCACTTTTGAACCCAAGAATAACTGTAGGGGGGTTCTTTGCTGCTCTATTAATGCTGCATTTGTTTGTGTTATGTTCACTATTACACAACAGTTCTTCAATGTTAACAATTTGAACCAACTCTCATTCACTATTTAGGGTTAAGTAAAAAGCTGCTTAATCTCATGTGGGTTTTCTGTCTTGGTACTCCAAGCAGCAGTCATTTCTTTTCCTTTGAAGATGCTCTGTATAGTGGCATTTAGCTAACCCATACTAGAACAAAAGTACCCAAATTGTTATTTTTCCCCTCCTCCAGCTCTCAGGCTCATGGTCACTTATCTTGCTCAATTAGTTGATACTTTAAACCAAATACTATACTTTTCCTTATATTGGGATGAGCTAGATCCACAGGAAAAGGTCTGTTGTAATGAATGCCTGAAGACACAGTAGTTCACTTACTCTGACTCAATATATTCTCCAACTTTGATGATCATCTCTCCTCAGCCTACTTTAAAACTTTTAGCACTTAAATATGGAAATACATATACTGACATATATACATGAAATTAAACTTTTCAGAATCTAAGTTTCTACTTGAAAAATGATTTTTAAATCATTTAACTGCCTCCAGAATTCCAGCATACCTTTACATCCCTCAAAATTTTACCAGTTCTCTCTTCACTAAATCCTAACTCCTTTTTTGCTGAACCTAATTCAGAATTAAGTTCTGCATTATGAGATGCCATCTTTACAATTAAATACTTTTCATTCTGTGAAGTGTTCATAGCTTTCAACTCTCCATGCACTTGCGTTCAAAGGAGAAATATTTTTACATAAGCCATACATATATTGTGTATTTTCCACACATTCGCAAACTTTATCTACAGTAACTATGACTTTAAAGTTGTGCATGCATGACATGACCTGTGTATGTATTTTACATGACAAACAGCATAAATAATGCAGTTGGCTGGAACTCACACAGCATGTTCTGGTAATGTAAGCTTGTAACAAATAATCATTACTAAGCAGAGATCAAGCAGCTGTACTCTTATTCTGGATAAGAGAAAGACAGTGTTGCTGCATGTGATTTCCATGAGGAAGCTGGTAACTGATCTTCATGAGTTACTGCTACTACTAAGTGGCTATTACAACTTGAAAGAGACCTATGGAGACAGATCAAAAGCACAGCCAGTAAATCTGGTACAGAGTGTATTTGATTATGGCAGTTATTTATGTTCTTTAAACAGGGATCTAACAATCACTATCTGTATAAGCAACATGGACCAGTGGACCACTACACTGGAAGTCAGGTGCTAAGCTCTGATGCGGCCTGTATACACACAGTCAATGGTCTGATGGACATCATTCTGCATAGATCATTCAACTCTATTCCCACCTGATTCCTTTTTCTGAGGGATTTCTGAGACAGACCCTGAATGTACAGTATCACCTAGGCAAATGGCACTGATCCAAACTAGAACTTCTAAGCAAATAAAGATACAAACACCAGGAATGATCACGTTTTGCATAGCTACACTCTTCTGCTTAAAAAAAATAAATAAAAGTCATTTTACATAGTAATTATCCTATCGTTTCTGTAAGTAAGGACAAATGGCATTCAAGTATAATTTAAATAAGATACATTCTAAATACTCCAGTGTAGCTTAAAGATAACAGACAAAAGCCTAATGAAAATCCACTGTTATTACTGAGTAGGTTTTAAAACAAAGAACTGCATCCTGTTTTAATTGCTGGGCTATGAAGTGAAATGGCAAAGTAATATGAAACATTCTGTAACATCACAGTAATGCTGCAAGTAGGTTTTTTACCATTAGTGATACATATATTAAAGCTCAGTTATTTTGCCTAACTTCAAAATCCAATAATTCTACCTATAAACTGTCATTTCTACCAGTGCTGAAAAGCCATCTTCCCTTCCTACTACAAATGGGCAAGTAGTACAGTTTAGGTCAACCACCTTGGGTTTTATACCCATATCATAAGCCAGTCAAGATCCCCAAGATCCACGTAAGCCTGACACCTAACCTCTTTCCTTTCCTATGCACTCAGAAACTCTTTTCACATAAGCCCTCTTACTAACACTTATCACCTCTGTAAGCCAGCCTTCAAAGACAGTAAGTTGGCATATGACAGACAACTTCAGCTCTGAAAACAGGTCATCTGGGTCTTACTGCTTTCCAAAAGTTCACATTAGGATATCTGGAGCAAACGGTTCTAGAAAAGATTCAGAGTAAATATGGGAGGGAGTCACAGTAAATAAAGATTTCTAAAAGAATATGATACATGACAAAGAATTTTCAAGTAGTTCTCCAAGACAGCTGTAAAGCATGGTGTCCTGGTTTCAGCTGGGATAATTTTTTTTCTAGCAGCTGATATAGTGTTATGTCTTGGATTCAGTATGAGAAGAACTTTGATAACATGCTGATATTTTCAGTTGTTGCTGAGTAGTGTTCAGACTAAGTCAAGGAGTTTTCAGCTTCTCATGCCCAGCCAGCAAGCAGGCTGGAGGGCACAAGAAGTTGGGAGGGGACACAGCGAGGGCAGCTGACCCAAACTGGCCAAAGGGATATGCCGTACCATGTGACATCATGCCCAGTATATAAACTGGGGGGAGTTGGCCTGGGGCAAATTGCTGGTCGGGAGCTAACTGGGCATCGATCGGCAGGTGGTGAGCAACTGTATTGTGCACTACTTGCTTTGTATATTCCAATCCTTTTATTATTATGATTTTATTATTGTTATTATTATCATTATTATTTTCTTCCTTTCTTTTCTATTAAACTGTTCTTATCTCAACCCACAAGTTTAACCTTCTTCCTTCCGATTCTCTCCACCATCCCACTGTGGGGGATGGGGAGTGAGTGGCTGCATGGTGCTTAGTTGCTGGCTGGGGTTAAACCACGATCCATGGCAAACATAGATCCATGGCAAACATAGTCCTAGTAGCTCACGGTGAGTTCACCTTGGCTGGCTGCCAGATGCCCATGCAGCCACTCTCTCACTCTCCCTCCTCTACAGACCAGGGGGAGAAAATAAGATGGAAAGAACTCATGGGTAGAGATTAAGACAGGGATATTACCTACTAATTACTCTCACAGGAAAAACAGACTTGACTTGGGGAAAAATTATTTAATTTATTACATAGATTGTATAGATTAAAATAGATTGGATGGCAAGAAACAAAGACAAACACTGAAACAGCTCCCCCATGCCACCATCTTTTCTCCGCAGGCTCAATTTTGTTCCTTCATTCCAAACTGCTTTACCTCCTCCCCTGCAGTGTGGATATCTCCTCTAGCATGGTCTCTTCCATGGGCTGTTTCTCACACTTTTTTGCCCCCTCACTCTTCACTGGCTGTGCAGCATTTTGCCCTTTCTTAAATATATTTTTGCAGCAGTGCCATACATATGGCTGACAGGCTCAGTAGTGTCTTGCGGTGGAACCAGCTGTGCCCAGCATGAAGCAGCTCCAGCCTTTTCTCATAGAGGCCCCCCTGCAGCTCCCCCACTGCCAACACCTTGCCACCTACACCCAATACATACTTTAGGATCCATGCCCAAAACCATATCCAGCTCAGAAAAACTGACAGGATTAGGTTTCCACGCATCCTTGCCCTGTTCTTAGACCTTCCAGGCATCTACCTCTAGCCACTGCTGGAGAAACTACACAAAGCTAGACAGATCCTTCAACTGACTCACCACAGCCATTTTTATGCGACAGTATTCATCTTCACCCTTTATTACAGCACTGAAAAGGATAAACTGTAGGGCTTTCTATGACACATAAAATTGGATTGTTTTAAAAAACAAATAATACTATTAAAAAACAAAAACATACCAGTTTATCAGGAGGGGAAGCCAGTACTGCAAATGACTGATCACCATTTGCTTCCAGTTTTTCCAGTTCCTCCATTCCTTTTTCAAGGGCTTCACCTTTTTTTTCTCTCCAGCAGAATGGCTGGAGAAGGTTAGTCTCTTCATGATCATGTTGATCCTTTGGCTTGTACGACTCCAAGCGTGAAATAAGTTCACCTCTTTCCAATTGTAAGGCTTCAAGCTCTTTCACATATGCCTTGATTTGATCTTTCAGTTTTGCTGTGCTACTTTGCAGTTCATTGATTTGTCTCTGATAAGCTACTTCTTTCTCATTCAGTGCTTGCACCTGGAAATCAAGTCTAGAAACTTCTAACTGAAGACTATAAACCTCTTGAGCCCGACATGCATCTCTCTTTTCCAACTTGGTTTGAAGCTCTGCTGACTTTTTTGTTAAGTACTGCAACTCGGCTGTGTCAGCTTCTTTTTGCTCTGCCATTGTCTTCATTTGCATATCTTTCTCTAGAATATTTGCTTCCCTTTCTCTCACAGTATCTTCAAGTTCTTGAATGCGAGAAGCAATCATCCTTGCTTCAACCTCTCTCTGAGAACAATGTGTTCGGAAAAGACTGTGCTCTTCCTGAAGTTCATTGTACTGTATTCTCAGAGAGGTTAGCTCTGCAATGTGCTGCTCTGATGACTCTTGTAGTTTTTGGCATTTTTTCTCCAAAATTTCCACTTGCATTTTGAACTGTGTTTCCTTCTCTTCCAGTTGCTGCTGCTGAGCTTCTCTAGCAGTTGAGACAAGCTCTAGTTCCTCCTGAAGTTCTCTCACTTTGGAGAGTAGCAATGTGTTTCTTCTGTTTGGATCAATGTCATCCTGACAATCTACCAGTCCTTTCCTCAACTCATTCTGAAGGTTTTCCACTGGCTTTCCCAATGCAAGTTGATAGAGATCATCTTGGTTGTCACTAACTTCATGACATACTGGTCCGAACTGTGTCAGCTCTTTTTGAAGCTTCTCAATTACTCCATGGAGTTGCTCTACCTCTTCATCTTTGTCCTTACGCAGCCTTTCCTGGTCACCACGAAGGTGTTCGACAAGTGATCTGAGTTCTTCAATTTCAGATTTTTGGTGTTCCACAACCTGATCAAAAGGATAAGGTCTGAATATTACTGTATGTAGGCAGAATTATTATTGCACACAGAGTTTAAATTACATTTTTCTACTGAATCATGCAGGCACTAATTCACACGTTTAACAGCAGGAAGAATTGCAGACTTCAGCTGGTAGCTACTTAGAATACTCTCTACTTTCCTAAAAGAATTATCAAATAGATTTCATCTACAATAAGATTCTGTGCACCTTGCTTCCCTCAAAATAAAGCAATGAACATATAGTAAATACTCTTACTTTATTCTCCACAGTATTCTCTAGCTCATGCTGGAGCCTCTTCATCTGCTCATTCAAGTGATCAATTTCTTGATTCTTTTCTTTAAGTAGTGCTTGTGGGAAGGACAAAGCTGAGGAATCACTAATATCCAAGTCCTGATTTTCCTTCACCTGAAGTTTTGTTAGATCTTCCTGATCAGAAAAAACATGTCTCATTAGAAAGAACTTTCTTTCTCTCCCAACATAATGGCAGAACAGAACCAAGGACTTTATTGAAACATTCTCCTCCTTACTATAATGTTAAAGAACTCAAGAACACAACTACAGCTACTTAGTTTAGATTTGTACCACTGGATCAGATTGCCACAAAGTTTCTGAACTTTCAAGGTCAGAGATGAGCACTCTATTTGCCAGACTGACAACCAAACAGTTTCCTAACTACTAACATTTGCTATGGCTGTAGAGGTCACGAATGCACACAAAACTGTACACTATTTACTAAATGACAACACTGTCGTTCATAATGTATCAGGGCTAGAAAAAAATCTAAGCTTTTTATTTAAATCAAATGACTGCAGAACATAATGCCATAAGCTTGAATCTAGAGTTTCACTGGGTTTTTGTTCTACGATAACCAGCTTTAGCCTTGTAACAGTAATGCAATATACCCTTGACAAGAGAAACAAACAAAGTATATGTTTAAAAGGTCTGAAGACCACAACACTAAAGAAAGGAGGTCTCTGAAGTTTTAGCTGATGCACATTAAAGCTAAGGAAACTTACCTTCAAGTGTGCATTCTCTAACTGAAGCTGGCTGATGCTGGAAGTGGTAAGGTTTTTTTGCATCTCTAACTGCAAGTTCAGCTGCAGTATCTCCTCATTTTTACTGATCAAATTATCTTTATATTGTCCTAGTTGGTCTAACAAGCTTGCAATCTAAAAAAAGAAGAAAATACATAGTTGTTTCAATTAAGTCCTCTTATTTAAGCAGAAGAGATAAAGCTTCATTCATCACCTTATTTACTGAGAGCAAGTAACTTCAGCAAACTCTACGATTTAAACTCTCTCTAATCAATTTGCATTAATAAAATACTTGACACACAGGAACAGAGTAAGAAGCTAATGTTCCAGCTCCTCAGCTGCAAAACCAAAGTACTGCAAAGGTAGTTTTCCATTTTATTTTAAAAAAATAATCTAACTGTTCATAAAAGATATGTTCATCTGTTCTGAACAATCAAGGCTTGACCACTCATGTAATTTGACGCAACAATAGGAGACATGTTAGCATTTGATGTCTAATGTAATCACAAGCAGTTAATATAATCACCATTCCTCTCTGCCGAGAAGACAGAAATTAGCACTGCAGTGCTAATCCCAGTAACATAGCAATCAAAAAATTTCTGAGCATTGACTCCTTCAACCTGTAAAAGACTCAATAACTACACACTTCTCTGCTTGTAGCTTGTACTTGTTTGAAAGCTTGAGAGCAAAGAGGTATTTGGAAACGCTGTGATCTTGCCACCCACAGCTTTTATCACCTCTTCCCTTAATGGGTAGCAAGGTATAGGGGCTTTGAGAATGTAAAAGGCTTAGTGGCTCCTGAGGTCACACTTCTTAAGAGACTTGGAAATTCCATCTGTAAGAAATTAGTCTTTATTATCTTACTGCTCTTGAAATAATGGCATATGATTAACTGGAGGATCACCAATGCTTGTCATCTTTGTACATCCTAAACTGGACTGTATGTTTGTGTATTACAGATATTGTAATAGTTATGTAATATTACATAAACATATAGGAGGGCAGGGTGTATCTGTGCATGTAAATCCAAAAAAGTTCTAAATAATATGACCAATTACACTGTATTTCAGCTTAGTTTGGCACAAGAATTCATCACATTCTCTGGCTCACAAAATAGAGGTCAGATGACACTATGTGTAATTGCCCTTTCTGTTCTTAAAGAAATTATCATCCACTCTCAAAGTCAAACAAAATGTATCTACCTTCTGCTCCACTTCAACTTTGGAAGGAAACGAAAATCAGTTTACAAGAGATATTGATTAATTAGTCGCAAAGCTGATGTGAATCATCGTAAGACAGTGTCCAGTGGGAGGGGAGACCAACAGATAGGGGAATGACAAAACACAACAAAGCAAGAAAAAGGTTAGTTAACACCAAAGCATAGAGAATACTGGGTAAGAGGGCACATTTACTACAACATCAGTCACTGTGTCTTTTAATGGCTTCAATTCCCAATTACAAGTTTGAACAAAATGTTTCTGCAATTAGGTGAGGGACTTGGAAGACTACAGGACCCTACCAAAACTCTTACCTCTCTCTCTTTCATCTGAAGTGCTTCCTGCTCTGCCTGTAACTGCTCCTTCAGCACTGGGGCAGAACTGCCGTCTGCTGGTACTCTGTGTCTTGCTTCATCCAATTTAGACTGTAGGGCAGAGATCTGAATCAGGTTATTGTACTGTTGCTGTTGTAATGCTTCCTTATCCTGCAAAATATTTTTTTTATATGTTAGAATTTATTGTTGTCAATATACATACTCACCCAACCAGAACAATCCTGCCAAAACACTTCATCATTGTTTGAAACAACTGAATGGCTTTAGCTCACTTGAGTTTTTGCCCCTTTATTTTTTCTAACCCAAGTTTAACAGCTTCTGAAAATTCAGCATTTGGTGATACATTACACTTTCTCCATTACACAGTGTTTCGTATATTTAAGAACCTAAACATCTTGTTCTTGTAGCCATTTCCAAATTTATTATGATACCGTATATTTGCCAAGCTAAATTTAAGAGCTGGAGAGTTTTGGGTAGATCAAAAACCTGCTACAAATACATCATGTTAAGTCAGAATGTGAAGCACCAGCACTAAGTTTGTCAGATCTGTGCTCTGCCAAGCTACCATACTTTCATTTACTTATTTTAAAAACTTCTACTTTGGTCCTTTTTCTCTCACAGTCTTCTCAGCAGCTGGGTCAGTCCACAGAGGAAAGCTTCACCTGGGAATTCATCCAAACAGCAAGCATATGTATCTGCACTTAATGCAACAAATTAAAACTGGACAAGAAACCTAAGGCAGTAACTGCCTCTGCTGTTCAACTCTTACTCTGCCTATAGCTCAACACACATACCACTAACAGAAGGGTTATTTTAGACTCATCATATGATTTGCAAAAAAAATTATGTAAAATTTGACCATCTTTTCTCTAATCAAGGGGAAGTAAGACCTAGAGTACAGAGAAGTATCTTCTGATCTTAAAAAAGAAAGAAGCATCAAAGTTAACGCTGTATTGCGGTATCGAAACAGCATGCCCAAGAACAGATATTTAAAACAGTTGTCCAAACCTTCACATCCTATACTAAATAGGCCATCTGATTTCTACCCACTAGCCCCCAACCAGTCCCTGCTGGCTTTCTGGCCGGCTCTGGGGGCACTGCAGGCACACATAGCAAACAAGATAGAGGAAATTATAGGGGAGACAGCCAGTTAGGATATGAAGCTGTGTCATTCACACCTAGTATCACTGGCAGGATACAACTCAAATGTAATAATTATGAAAGCATCACCTGCACTTTTTTGGGTTGGAAAGCACCTATAACAGAAATATTTTTGTTTGTCTTGAAGGGAAAAATGAAAACTCTTCTTGCCCTCACATGAAACCTATGATATTAACCAGCTCCTCGGTCATCCTGCTGCCGTACATGAAGGGACATGCATAACAACAAAATCCATGCAACAATAGAGCCTTTTTTTGTTTTATATCAACTGAAAATATGACATAACCCACACCATCTTGGTCACCGACAAAAACCCTCCAGTAACAATGTGCAAATCCAGACTCCTGCAGAACTGGGCTGCCTTACCTCAAATGTTCCTGTATTTACTGGACAGCAGAGTTGCAAGTGTGCTGTAGCTCGTGGTGTCACCACAGCTCTGCACACAAGAGTTAAGTTTCTCCTAGCGTTCTCCAGTTGCTGTGTTCTTTCTGAGGTTGCTACAGTGATACAGCAAAAACAAGTGGCAATCCAGGCAAAAATCAGAGCTTTATGTAATGTACTTTCACTGTAAAACCTTCTTCTGGATGCCAAATCAGTTACAGTCTAATGTGCTATCTTCTTTCACCAATACCAAAATCCACAGGATAGCAGACTCCCTAAATGAATCCCATCTTCAAGACCTCAAGCAAAAGGATGAGCAATCCTCCCAGCACAACCCTAACCAGAAGCATCAATGCTACATACCAACAACTTGAACAACTGGAAGGAATTAGACCAAGAAAAAACGAAGACCTGCTCCATGCACATAATGGCAGGATAAATTGATCTGTGAGTTTACTCAGTGTTCTTCGCAAAAAGATACCATTCCATATTCAAAATTACTCTTTCCAGACCTATTTCTAATTAGCACTAGTCTCCATTATCTGTAATACCTACATTTTTCATATGTTGGAATTTGGGGGACAAAAACCTCTAATTGCCATTCACATCAAGTATATTTTTACAGAAAAAAAACCATGACACACAATCATCCTCAGAGCTCCATCGGCACTTATTTACTGCACAAAATTGCTTAAAGGCAAGCTATTACAATGCCTACAGTTGGCAAACGAAATAGTATAACCTTGTCTAAAGCTGATGAATTAGTTTCTTGGAAACAAAAGAAAAAAACAAAACCAAAACCAAGAGTTTGCATGTGGCTTATTTAGGATTTTAAAGAAAGACTAATTTAATGGGACATTCAAACAGCTAAAAGAATATTTTGAATTCACATAGGTAAAGAAAGCCTGTTTAACAGAAAGCTGAGATTTCAGAGACAAGAGCAACTTGTCAACAGCACTATCACAGTCTCCATCTACTCCAAGGCAGCCAGACAGAAAGCTAATGGGCAAAGCTTTTGTATGTTTGGATAAAATCACAGAATAGCTTAAGCTGGGAAGGGTCTCTAGAGCAATCTGAGCCAACCTCTGACCCAAAGCAGAACCAGCCTGGCTCCACTCAGGGCCTTGGCCAGCTGAATTCTGACCATCTCCAAGTCACAGAAACCACAGCCACTCTGAGCCCCTTTTTCAACATTTTGCTGCCTCTAGTATGACCATTTCCCCCTAACATTTAATTGGAATTTCCCTTGCTGCCGTTCATGCTTGTATCTTCTCATCTTTTCACTGTACACCTCCAAGTCTGACTCCATCTCCTCTATAACCTCGTATTATGTGGTTGTAGGCAACAGTAAGATCTCTGCAACACTAAACAAACACTGCTCTCTCAGCTTCCCCTCAAAAATCATTTGCTCCAGTCCCCTAATCATCTTGATCGTCCTTTGCTAGACTTGCTCCAGTACACCAATGTCCTTCTTGTACATAGGAGTCTAAAACCAAGCAGTTCTCCAAATGCAATCTCACAAGTACCACATGGATGGGAATAACAGTACCTAATAAACTACAAGTGCTAGCTACTCTTTATCATGTTAACTGAAGCAAAACCAGAAAATAATATTTTGTTCAATATTTTTAAAATGAAAAATAATGGAAGTAAATATTTACAGAATTAGCAATTAAAATAATAAATTTTGTTTAGATCATGCCAATCCTAAATCTTCAAACCTGACAGACACACCAACAATACTTAACCAAGGAAAACTGCTGGGAAGAAACTGAAACATTTAGTTTAAGAAGGTAGAAAAGGTTACTCAGATGTTTGGTAAAAGACAAATATTTTTGCTAAATGGAATGTAATTCTTAACTCTAAGCTGTGATTAAATTTGCAGTAGCACCAGAGCACTAAAAATTCTGGAGTATGGCAAACATATCTGGCTCCAAAGACACATAGCAAGAAGAGCTACAGATTAAGATAATATGATTTTAAACAGTTACTTATTGAAGATCCATGATGTTTAATATTCAGTAACACTACCTTCTCAGGAACTTCCAGAGAAGCAAAAGAGCAACTCTGATCCATGCAAACATGACAACTGTCAAAAGCAGTCTCTGTACTAAGTAGACTTATAGTTCATAAAACCAGTTTGTTTAAAACTGTGGCTGCGATACCTGCCATTAATACAACAGTTTAACTCACCACTAGGTGCCAGGAAATCTCAAATACCACTGTAACACAGTCATTCAGATCCCCCATGAAGACACTGTCTGCCTAATGCCACTCCCATTTAAGTAAGTATTTAAAAATTACTTGTTTTAATTCAGTTTCCACTTTCTTCATTTTTTGCAGTTGTTGTTCCAAGTGGTGTACAGTCTTTGAGGCTTCAGTACCGTTGTGCTCCAGTTCTTGTATCTGTGCCACCAGTTTCTCTATCTCTTTATCACGAGCTTCAATTTCTTGGTGGTTTTGCTCCTTTTCCAATAACAGCTTATTGTAATCATCCATCTTCTCTTTTATTTCTGCTTGCAAAGATTCTACCTATACAGAAATCACATTATACAGATATTCAGGCAATATAACAAATCTCCAATTGGAAGCAAGAGTAATTTCATGGCAAAGCAGGTAGAGTTTTACTATGGACTAAACTAGTGCTAACATCCCAGATGAAAGTAAAACTAGATGTGGACAGAAAGGATGAAAAAGTAACTTTCTGAAATCATGTTTTCCAAATGCAACAGCTCTTAAATACACATTTGATTACTCTCTCTTAATATTTGCAGTATTTTCACAAAGTACTGGATGAAAGCATACTCTCAAGGTCTAGTGGTCATCAAAAGGGGGCCTGGGGGGGTGTTTGTTGTTGGTTTTGTTTTTTTTTAAAGATTAAAACCAACTAAGATTACATTAATTATTACTAATAGCATTAGATGTATTTTTGTAACCTCAGAACCGTGTTCCTTCAGGAAACTGAATTACTTCAGGGAATTCCAGTTTAAAGAAGATACCAAGAACTGCAAGATTAATATGCAAGGTAACATACTCAATGCCTGCAAATCAGACAGATTCACAGTAGTCAGCATAGAACAGGTACTCTTTTTTTTTCAAAAAATCGCTTAAATGTGAAGAGGATAACAATTTTGCATTTGAGCTCACTGAGATCCAATCATGCACAGAGCTGCAGGAAAAGAGTCACTTACTCATCCCAGCAACTAATGTGAAGGCAAGGCTAGGAGCTTTGGCGGGTAAGAGGCAGGAGAGAACCAAGTGTGATAGACATACTACACTGGCAGTGATAAAGTCATTAAGCACACTGAAAGCAAGCTCAGATAGGAAAGCAATGGGAAACCTTCTAAAGGAGAAACAATTTGGTCAACACCAATGAGCAAGGAAGATAAGATTTTATAAAATTAATGCTTTGTTCATCAATAATTTTTCGAATTTATGCAAATTCCTCTTCAATATTGTAAAATAAAAATTCTTTGTATTAATATAGAACTTCACATCCTCAAAGTATTGTACAGATATTACTAAACCAGAAAAACACCCTCTAGCAAAATACAGAAGGATAGAGTTAATTTAGTCAAATTAATAAGCATGAAGAGCATCACAGACTAGTTAGGATACCAAAAGTGATTAACATTACATTTTCAACTGCTTACAGGCACATATACATTTCCTTAATTATGTATATATCTTACTCCCTTCTCATCTCATCAGCAATTAATGAACTGTTAAGCACAATACAGGCCTTACAGTAAAGCTTTTTGGTATAGAAAAATCTTGTAGAAGTTTAGTACTTTCTAATGCTATAAAATTCTGGCATCAGTATCCCAGAAACTATGACACACCACACATGAAAAAGCCTGGGTTTTAACACCACACTGCTAGAAAGCTAGTGCTGCAATCCTGTAGCTAAGAAAACACAACCTTCCCCACCTTCACCCTCATGGCATACTCTCAGATGACAGCTCCCAGTACCGATCAGCATTTTTTTCACAAAATAATCTGACTCGCATATACCTTGAGCCTAGAGAACAACTATGAACTTGTTATAACTCCTACATGCAGAAATTAGAAGTTCACATGAACTGATTTGTTTCAGAGAGAGTTAAGCAATTACCAAGGTTACAACTGCATTAAACAACTGTACAAAAACTGTCTAAACCCTGACATTTTATTTTGGTACAGATTGCGTGCACACCTCACCCTACCCACAAATGTCACTTGCTTAGTTACCTTCCTTGCGGGCCTTTCTCCAATGAAGTTTTAATCCTTTCTGAGAGAGATTGCAAAGTTACAGCAGCTAGTCTTAATTTTTTCAGATATTCCTCTCTACTAAGCCACAAGCGCACTAGTAACAAACTGTCATCCACCTAACTCCTTGGATAGAAAGCAAGCTGTGGTTTTAACAGTTTGACATATGTTTAATAACCTGATATACATCCTTTATGAGTCTGTATGCCCAAGATTGCCACAGAGGTATACATACCTTCTGCATACAAAGAGATCTTCAACAAGTCATAGAATCACAGAATCATAGAATCGTTTAGGTTGGAAAAGATCTTTAAGATCATCTGATCTTTGCCACAGTGTAACACGTAGGCTATGCGTGTAATGTACTCAGAAAATCTTAATGCCAGACAATGGCATTCATGAAAATGAGAAGCTGAGACTGATGCAGAATGATATGTAATCATGCTACTTCTTAAGAAGCCTGATGAATTCTTATCAGAGGTTAACAGAAGGCAAGTGACAATCAGGTGCCCCCCAGCACAGAAAATTTACTCTATCAAAGATTCAGTTGTTCCCACAAGATTTGCTTCTCTAACACCAAGGTACGCAATTCTGTAACATGTATATAAATTAACAGAAGGAAATAAAATTAAGTATTATACACACTTTAGTTTTGTTAAGAGCAGGGCCACAAACAAAAGCTGAAGGCTAAGGCACACCGTATCATCATAATTCCATTATCTTTGTTTCAAACTCCAAACCTCAACTACTCCTTTCATGCCAAAAAGCAGTTTTATGATAAGTAACTGCCTGAATACATCTAAGCAATAAGCCAGGAGAATGAAACACTTATGTACAGAAAATTAAATTGAAAACAGTTCCTCACTCCCTGCAAGAATTCTGCCACCCTAAAACAGGTATCCTTATCTCCAAGTCAAGATGAAGCAGCCTTGATATATCAAGAACAGGAAAAAATGCCAAAGCAAATCTAATTAATAGAAGAGATTGAAAGGAAAAGGAAAGAAAAGTTAGAGATATTCATGCTGTTTTCCATACCTGTAGAATCAATTCATAGTTCTGTATAATGTTCATTTACGTGAAAAAAACAAAACAAAAAAAAGCAAAAGTTAATCTTTGAAACCAAGCATCAAATAAATGAACATGTGAAAAAAATGACTGTTTTATAAATATAAATAGGACAAGGCATGCAGACAAAGAACATCTCTTATTACAACTGGTATAGCTAGAAAAACTAAACATGTTTAGAACCCAGAAGTAGTCACTTAGGTATGCTCTGTAGAGCCGAGTGTCTGTATTGTTGTCCTCCTCCATTAATTTAAAATTTAATCTATGCTCATAGGCTGTGAAACTTTACTGTAATGCACATCCAACAATTCTTTCTATCTCCATAAGAAATAATGCAAGTACATTCTCACTGCCTAAATGTAGTCCAGCCAGTTGGGGAAAAATCCACTTGCTGGGTGACAATAGAGGGAAAAAAAGTCTCTCAAGAGCCAGTCCCCCAAGACAATACAGATTGTGGTATTTAATTGTAGTAAACAAACTCTTTTGGCCACTAAGTGTGATTTTACTCACCCTATACTCTCTGGGCTCTCCTGAAGTCTGTGATTTCGCTGAAAGTTTTAACTGTTCTTCCAGTTTCTGAATTTCCTGCTGAAAATCATCACGTTCGTGTTCCCTTTCTATAGCTTGTTCCTGTAAACCCAGCCAGAGATAATGAAAATCTTTTTAAAGAAACTTTTCATTTGATTAAAATATTGAGTATAAGAAAAATGTGGCGTTTGTTTTTGTGGTGAAGAAACTATGCTCACTTAAAAATAATTAACCTCTTTTAGTAGTCCTGAAAGCATAGCTAAAATTACAAGGAACGACAAAAAAACCCTTTCTGGCTCCAATGTACATACAAACTACAATTAGCAAACTACAATTAGCAATTTCCTCTAATAAAAGAGGAAAAAATATCCTGTGATACTACAGAAAAGTAATTAAAAAACTACCTTTAACAAAAAAAAAAAAAAAAAAAAGAAAAGAAAAAAGAGACCAGTCTTTTAGAAGACTAGAATACCAAAGTCTTAATTTCAACCAAAATGGAAAGTATCCCATTTTAGGAACCATCTTCCAAGTCTCAATCACTAGGATGAATATTTATCACCTCCAAAACCATGGAAATGTGGTACGAAAGCTTGCTTACATCCATGAATTGCCGCTGGTTTTTAAGCTGTTTTTCAAGAACTTGAATTTGCTGTTTTAATTCAGCAACCTCCAATAACTGTGTAGCCAGGTCTTGATTACTATGCAGCTGTTCTTCCAGCTCCACCTCCAAAACTTTCATTTGAGAACGTAAGTTGGAATGGTCCTTTTCTGCCTGACACTGAAGCTCTAATTTCTCCTTTGCTAAAAATTCTACTTCCTTCAGTAGACCTGGACAGGAACACAAAAATAACAACAAAATTGTCAGTGCAGGGTACAAAAATCAAATCAAGTTTAAGATGAGATTAAATTCAGGTCCTTTGGACAGCATCAAAATCAAATTAAAAAATCTCCTGAGATTGTCTGTAAGAGACACAAAAGGGAGTGTGATACCTGGCTGCCCACTGTGTCTCTGAAAGCCATCTCTATTAAGACTACTGTACAATGTAGTAAAGGAGGACATGGGCATCTGTTCTCAATCCCAAAGTGAATCCTGGTTGGAAATATTCTGGGCACATATAAAGCTTTCACCTTCCCCCCCTGGAGACTTCACAGTTCCAGAAAGCCCCATCTCACCTGACCCAGAGTCCTTCAGATTCCCTTCCTAGGTCCTCGCCCTCTCAACCCTGGTTCCATGCTCCTCCTGCGCCAGAGGCTCTTTCCAAACCACACCAGATCCTCAATCCTCCAAATTCACTCCACTCCAGATGTGCTCCATGCCTAAGTTTAAGCCCCACACCCCACTTTTGGCCACCTAGTCTCTCACACCCATATTTCCAACTGCCCCATCCTTCATTATTCTATCCTAAAATCCTTGCCACCCCTTCCATCCCCACTTCCCACCTCACTTCAAATCTCTTCCCAATCAAGCCGTCCAATACTGAATTCTCAATTCCTCCAAACTGTCATGCCAAGATCCTCCTAGAGCTCCAACAGCCAGTCTCAGGTCAGCCCCTCAATTACTCCTCTGCCTCGTGCCATGCTGGATACTGCTGCTGACATCTATCCTGTTGAGTTAGCATCCAGTCCATCTTTTTAGGGGCCACCGGTGCCCAGCCCTACCCTGAAGCTAGCTGCTACGAGAAAGTGAAGTGAATCTTCTTCTCTGAACCTGAATGGGGATTAACACCCAGAAAAAAAATCACGCTTACAGAAAAACAGTCCAGTTCTGAGATTACAATGGGAAGAAACACCTAGGAAAAAGATGGCATGCATTTGCCCTATACAGACTGCAAAAGGAAAATCACAACTATGAAAGCATACATACCTCAAGATTATTTAAGTTACCAAGAGTTAATTTATACCTACAAACTGCATTTTCAATCAATTGGATGCACTGAATACACTGTTTAGGAGACCCAAAGTGAGACTCTACTGTGAAGGCACCTGGAGCAAAACTATTTTAATGTGAATATAGCTAAAAGCTATATGTGAATATAATGCGAATATAGCTGAACACAAAAACAGAAGTCCAGCTCTTTAGTATTTAGAGCAAGGTCCTACAAAAGTTCATTATTTTACTTTTCAAATGTTCCATTATTCATCCTAAATGTTTTCAGTCATAGAAAAAAAGGTAAGTCTATGATTCTAACAAGGACCTTTACTAGTCATCCAGCCCAGTTCCCAGAATGGGACACTTCCCTTTTCCAAGCATGAGCAACTCATTCCACATGATTTCTGACCTAACATCTTTTTAAGTTGCTGCTACAAAACTTTAAAAACTAAAGTGATACCACAGCCTCCTTACATCTTTTCTAGTGCTTCACTGTCTACAGATGTTTAATTAAATTTCTGGACACTTTAAAACAAGCCAAGAAAGGACGAACATAAAAATGTTCATGTTAAGAGGATTAGCATCACAAGCTTAGAATGATGCAATAGCATTTACATTAAACCTTGGGGAAAATGTCACTGCAGTAAGAATAATGGCACAGAGTGTGCAGGGACTGTGAAGTCTCTGTCTCTGGAAATTAAAGAGGCTAGACAAAGAGAAACAAGTAAAGGAGATTCTGGTTTGGGAAAAAAATATGGACTAAATGAGCTCTTGAGGTCCACAGCAACCCTGTGATGCCATGATTTAGTCACCTGCTCTCTTACTGTAGCAACTATACTTTCTCCACATCAAGACAATATTAAAATACCCAAGATAAAACTAAGAGGTTAATTGAGCAAAAGGAAAACTGAGCAGAACCGTACCAGATTCTTTAACCATTTGTCAGATTTGCTAAGCACCTATGGCAGCTTTTGAAACCAACTGAAAAGGACACAAAATTACTTATCAGTCACTTGAATTCTTTAAGATATGTAGCACAGATGTACATTGCCCATATGAGAGCATGACACATACCCGCTGAAGGAAAAAACAAACCCCAAACCATTTTGCTTTGCAGTCACTCTATACGTGTTAAGAGCCCCACCCTCCCTTACACATGGGTAATGCTGGCACTGGGCTTCTCCTGCCATTTTAAGTTTGCTATTGGCTAATAAATACAAATCACAGAATTAATAAAGGGCTTTGAGGAACTGCTGGAGATACACAGACTACGTGTTTCAAAAAGCTCTAGTCCTGGTAAATACTTTCTGCCTTTGAGTGATAATCCACAACTACGTTCCAACTACATTTCACTCCAAGCACTAATTTTGCAAACTCACAAGCACCAAGAGCAGTATCTCAGATGCCCACATAATACAACTGTGCAGTCACCTGTGCCACGCTCCCTACTTTTTCTAGCTCGGTGCTAAATAATCACATGAACCAAGTAAGCTTCAAGCTTCCTAATCAAATGTTCACTGAGTTGTGGATGTAACTCAGACTCTGGCAGAATGCGTGCAGGTAAATGAAGAGTCTCCCCCCAGAGCAATTTATCTCACAACTCACTTGGAGCTGCATGCAATAGCCTCCTGCCATCAAGGAGATGCAACACAGCAAGGCTGAAACACGCAGTCCCCAAAAAAGCTGACGACAGTCTGAATTCCATTAGGAGACTGAATCCCAGCTATAGCCGCACAACAGAGAATATCTTTTACCACATGCCATGTTTTGCCAGGCAGGAGATGGGAATAAAATACCACTCTACTGTATTTTGCTTATACATGGTGCACAGAGGAGGGCAAGGTATAGTGTGTACAGATATATGTGCACCAACAAGAAGGGCACATATGCAGACTGACCCTCTGAGAAAAGAACTGATGGTTTTGTAAAAACAAGCACAGAAATTTTTCCTTCTATATCCTAAGAAACACAATTGTTAACGAGTTGATGGCTTCTTTTTAGGTTCAAAAGGACTACTGCTTTCTGAGGAACAAAATACTGATTAGATAAAACAGAAATAAACAGTCATGGTCACCTCCTCAGACAGAAATGCAAGCTAATAGAAAAAAAGTCATTAGGCTAACAGATTTTACATGGAATTAAAAATGTTTCATAGAAAGCAGGTATCAAATTTTGGCAGTCCCAGGAAGTGTAAGCTGTTTGAGCAATTTTTAATTTTTTTTTTAAGCACATGTTCTCCAAGTCTATAAATACATTTCAAGCAACATGAATAGATCATCAGATCACAGATTTGTTTCTTTGTAGGAACAAACCTGCTATTTTATTAATGCTAATTCAAATCATGCAATTCCACTTTGGTAATGCCCCAGCACACTGCTTCCCGCTCCCAAGACCATCATTAGCAAATGCCAAGCTCCATTCTAAATGCCAAGCATTGTATTAGCGAGGCCATTCTACGCACATTAGTACTCCACATCAAAAAAGGGAGAAGGCATCAGCTTTTCAAGGAATAAGCCATGTCAACGAACTCCAAACATGATTTTTGTTTAGCATATTTTCCACATAATACAAACAATGCCAAAACCAGAGGAAGAGTACTAGAGATGGCTGGGGTGGGAGAAAGGGGGCGAATTTTAGGGCTCAGCCCTTGCAGCAAATGTTAACTGTTCAGGTTCTAATGAGCTGCTGGCAAGAGCTGGACTGCAGCTACCAGGAGAATGTCAATCCCCAAATCCACTCTAACCAGCTAGGTTAGATGGTTGCTGCGAGCGGCAGCAAATTTCAGGATGGCGAGGTGTTTACCAAAAATATGTTAAATTAAAATAGTGCTCCAGGGAGATCTGAATGGACAGAAGGAATAAAGATAGAGCAATGGGCAAGACCGCCCAGTGCAGCTTTTTAACTCTAACGGGAATTTACCTAGATAATTCATTTTTATTCACCTGAGGGACTTGGTTTCCCTTTGGTGGAAAAGAAAAAGTCTAGAAACAAAATACAGTGAATATGCAAGAGAACACATCTACAAATATTTATACATACATATATGTGCGTATAAATAAAATCAATTTAAGAACGTGGGAAGAGAATTATATTTTGAGTACACCACAAAACATAATCAGGTGTTAAGTATACACAGTTTAATTGGGGGGGGGGGAATGCCTTTTTCAATTTGGCACCTACAAATTTTACTCCAGCATTAGACTTCCAAAGTTACTGCAAAACTCTACAGATCTTCCTTGCTTATTTTCGGTTTCACCTTTCCTCCCACTACTAGCCTTCCTTACCATTCTGCTCTCCCCTTCTTTTTTCTGATCTACCTATCCATTCAATTACATTTCTCTAGTCTCCCTTAGACTTCATTCAGTTCTTGCTGTAGTTTTTTAAGCTCAGCATTTTACATCACCTCAAATATTCTTCATTTTTTCCCTCTAAGTTAATCAATTTGATAGTTCACTGTGAAGCATTAGAAGCTCATAGCAAGCTTACAACCCACTCCATCCCCTCAAAAGACAAATAAAGCTGGCAAACACAAAGATAATGGCACAATGCACTTTAAGCCTAATGGCAACAAAACATTTTTTCCTTTAAATATCAATCAGTGAATTGAATATTCTTAGTTTTAGTCGTTTTCTGATGCATCAAAGAAGTCATAACTTTTTTTTTGCCAAGATATTCATAATCCCAGTAATTTGTTGGGCCTACTTACAAAGTACTATTCCTCTTTGTTAAAATAAAATCAAAACTATCAATTCATTCACTGTTACAGCAACACAAACCAGAAAAAAACCACACATCATTACAAACCTGAACCTTCTTTTTGTGCTATGTTAGCAATAGGTGTTCCTAGAAATCAAAACACACAGACACGTACAAGACAAGAATAGGACAGTGTGAGCCATTCCATCTTCTAAATCACTAAAATTTCATATGTAATACAGATAGTGCCTACCTTTTGTTCAGCAGAAATGCATTTCATCTTTATTATGACACAAAAGCTCCTGATGACATACGTTGATCCATGTCTGTAATTGGACTAGAGCTACTATAGAAATGGTTTTACATTATAACCATGCAAGTTTGTTGCAACATTCTTGGCTAGTCACTCATGCACTTTCTAAGACAATCAATATTCTCTTTTCGCAGTTTTCCCCATACAGAGATGGAATAGTTAATGCCTCAAACCCCCCTTTTAGTTTCTGCCAGCGGATTCAAAGCAGGATTCAGTTTAGCAGGACTCACTGGCACAGACTTACAAACTCTGTCATCCATTTCCATGACATACAGATGCACTTGTGTTCAACAATATCATGGAATGATTTTGTGTTTCCTGTGGGACATATTACTCAATGCCATAATCACTGTTGTAAAGCAAGCACAACATGCATATAGTTCCAGTTACAGCCCCTCAATCTATTTATGTTCTGCTGTTGTTCCCCTGAGGAAGAGAGCTCTTCTCCTACCTCTTCCTCTGCCTACTGGGACAAACACGCACAGGCTCTGTAAGCCAGGACAACCTGCACGAGACCACTATTCAAATTTCTCTTAAGGTAATAGTAAGATATTACTAAGATGCTGTATGAGAGGTCAGAGACCGACACAACTTTTAATGCTAAGATATGTACTATACTTCTTAATAAGGCCTGTAGCAATAGGACAAGGCATAATGGTTTTAAACTAAATACAGTAGATTCAGGCTACATATAAGGAAGAAATTTTTTACAATGAATGTAGTGAAGCACTGGTGCAGGGTGCCCAGACAGGTGGTAGATGCCCCATCCCTGGAAACATTCATGGTCAGGTTGGACAGGGCTCTGAGCAACCTGATCTAGTTGCTGGTGAAAGGGCTAGAAGGAATGTCCTACGAGGAGCAGCTGAAGACTCTGGGTTTGTCTATTTTGGAGAAAAGGAGGCTGAGGGGCAGCAATATCATTGCTCCCTACAGCTTCCTGAGGAAGGGACATGAAGAGGGAGGTGCTGGTTTATTCTGCCTGGTATCCAGTGATAGAATGCATGGGAATGGTTCAAAGCTGCACCAGGGGAGGTTTAGACTGGACAGTAGGAAGCTTTTCTTTACCATGAGGGTGGTCAGACCCTGGAACCCTTTACCTAGAGAGATGGTCAATGCCTTAAGCCTGTCAGTGTTTAAGAGGCATTTGGACAATGCCCTTAATAACATGCTTTCACTTCAGGGCTGACCAAAAGTTGTCAGGCAGTTGGACTAGATGATTGTTGTAGGTCCCTTCCAACCCAAACTATTCTATGATTTTATGTACAACATGAGATTTTGATTGCACTATATTTGAAAGGTTGAGTGCTGCGTCAAAAGGAAGAACAAGGAAGGGTGGTGGTCCACAAGAGCAGGACAATGGTAGAGTCAAGAGTCAGAAAAGAGGTGAAGAGCAGCAAGATGAAGAAGAGAAGAAGAGAAGGTGAGGTGGGGGGGGAGGCAAGAAGCAGACAAAAGTTGCAGAGGAATGATACAGTAGGGCTGAAAGTCAGTCAGGAGTCTATAACAGAGGCTCCAGGGAAGTGGACAGATAACTGCAACACAGGGACTGTGTCCAGTCAAACACACCCCTCCTACAGGATTTGGGTCCATACCCTGAAACCTAGAGTCTTTACATTCCTCTACTACTGACAATGGAGAAATTCAGTAGAAAATGGTTTCTTGTTGTTTTTATTTCTGACCTAAGCATGTACTATGTACAACTACCTGTTATGCAGTTGCAAAGATCTATGCAACATAGCCGAAGGTGGCATTGTGTTGTCATAGCTGAGAGTAACATAATATTGGCATTAGCAGAAGTAGAAAGGCAGTGATCCCAAATGATAAAATTTCTACTGGAAGATGATACAGAGAAATTCACTTATAGAAGTACTAGGATTACATTAAGGCTGCAAATTCAAGAAGTCAAAACTACATAATGTTATTTAAATGATTCACAGATTCATCATTAAGAACCAGCATAACCTAGTCTCAAGATCTTGCATAGTGCAAGTCACACAACATCTCTGAATTTTCTTCTGTGAATCAAAAAAATATCTTACATGTAAGCCAGCTATATTACATGTAGATTCTTCAGGATCTTTGTTAAATCACTGCTGTCAGTGCTAAAATGTGAGCTCCTTCATTTGCAGTGCAAATTATCACAGCATCAACTTCCACTCACTGGGTGTTATTAGACTCTATCCAGTATGTTGGAGAATTCCCCTCATCCTACTCCACCTCCCTACGCAAGCTCCTTTTAGTTAGCTTACATCATATCACATACTCTGTGGGGCTGAAGGAGTAATGGAATGGGAGAAGGAATTATGTAGATTGCTTATTTGCACCTACTTATCCGAGTTTGATTTGGTATTTCAGTGGCTGTCTGTGGCTTGCAGTGAGTCACCCTTTATATAAAAATTTAAGATACTTGCCTCACCTTATCCTCTCCAACAACACTACCTCATTCAGCTTTTTCAACCCATATACCTTCCTTTAAAAACCCAAATAGACTTTGAGCTTGACCATTAAAATCTTTCCACAGTCACCCTTATTGGTCATGTGTGAGTGTCTTGACAGGACAAGGCTGGGGAACAGGGGAAAAGCTTATGTATGAAACTAAGTACACATCACCACCACAATTTTTTCATAATTTAAATAATCATCCAGGAGTATTTTATCTCTTCCGTCATTATTAAGCTACCTCCTTAGTCCTGGAAACTGCCAAAAGCCTTGAAGCTCAAACTCATTTGACACTGCAGTCAAAGAGAAAACCAGCATTTCAGTTACTAACTAGGTGCTAATTATCTGTTGCAACTACCTACCTGTAGTTAATACATGCCTCTTATTTTCTCAGACACTTTCCATTTCTAACTAAGCATAAGACTGCAGCAGTACTCTTTGCTAACAGTACTATTGTCCCATAAGCAAAGAACCAGCTGCTTTATTTTATTTTCTGCTTTTACAGGAAGACCTTGGTAACCTCTGTACCAGACTGGGCTGCTCACTAGGTCATCAAACCAAAGACTGATAAAGTATAGAAACACACTGCAGTGTGCCCTGACAGGACACAATTTTGTTTTCCACTAACAGTGTCATACCCACTCCTCACCAATAATTGCTTGCTCCTGGGTTAGCTCCTGGAAACGTTCACGCATGTTCTCCAGCTCCACAACAAGGCGACGTTCAGATTCCTCTTTCAGATTCAAGGCCTCTTCCAATGCAGCTTTTTCTGCAACATAGCCTTCGATAATGCCTAAAATCCCAAGTCAGAATGCAAATAAAGCAATAGACAAACTCATCTATTGGAAAAAAGCATCTTGAAAGCACGAGTAAACAATTTTTTGCAAACAATGGAAGGTGACATAGAAAGGAAGAAGTGCAAGATGACTTAAGTTTACACTGTAGCGAGGCTTTGTGAAGTATCTTAAGGAATGAAATGTACTAGTTAATGTATTCCAACAGATTTTATGAGGCTGCCATGTCACAAACTGTCCCCGAACATGTGGAATGTATATGGGGATCGCTAAGCCTTGATGGCCTGGGATCACCTCACAACACAGGACAGCCTGACACATCCTCTGCTGGGGGCTGAGGTTCGAAGAAACAGAATCTCCAGAAAGTAAGATCAAATTCGGAGCCCAAGAAATCCAGGAATGATTCACAGAAAGGAAGGAAACAGGATTTTGGAAAGACTAAATAAGCCTAAAGGGGTATGACTGAGAAGAGGAATGAAAAGCAGATGCCATGATTAGAGAGAGAAGCTCAACTTGAAGGACACAGAAACCCTCAGAGATGCTCCTACATAAAAGCAAAGACCTCAAGTCGTAATCTTCACAAGGGGGAATCAGACTGATGATATGCAGTCTGTGATAGCATTGAAATCAACCTCAGCCTTTTCGTCTCTTCTTACAGAATCTCTTTATGCCTGCGCTACCATCAAACATTTCCCTGGTTCATGCTGAAGCCTTCCACAGTCAGACAGGTGGACTGATTTACAATGGGAGTATATCTTCTGTTCAATAATCCAAGCTCCCATGTTTAGACATGCAGGAATGCAAACTGCTGATTTAAAAATTATGGTATTTTTCACACGCAGTCAATGTTCTAAGTATAGGACTAAGCACTATCATGCTTGGCCCAGGGAAACACATGAAGAGAATTAAGTAGTAGATTTGCAAGAGAAGACCCATGCTTCAAGTAATTTAGCAATATGAAATGCAGAAAATATATTACAGACAGGCAAATCAACAACAAAAGACACAAAAAGCATGTCAAATATTTGGAGGAATGAGCTATGAGTAAATGACCCCAAAATCTCTTTATATTGGTTTCATTTTCTTACCCTCTGCTTTATGAAGTTCTAGTGCCAGCTGATTCTTGGCCTCACTTTCCTCGCTGAGGCACTCCATTAGTTCCTGGTGCTGACTAACCACTTGGGCAGTTTCCTGATTTCGGCGGCTGAATTCTTCTTCAAATTGTGCATGGTTTTCATGCATTTTCTCCAGCTAAAAGTAAACAATTTCCCCTAGCATCAGATCTTAGATGCACATGTGATATAATAACACTAGAGACATTTAAACAAAAACCTTAATATTTTATAACATTTATGCATTAAGGGCCAGGATTTGAAATTTCATTTTGGTACTAGGTTGACTTTGCCCAAAACCCCTGGACACTTTGGTGATTCCCTGTACTCACATAACTGTATTTTTGCCATAAGTCTTCCTTAGGCACGTAAGTTTCTTTACTGTACATAAAAAGAAATATCTCCCTGTTGGTTAATCTGCTCAGCTTGACACTTCCTGAACCACTTGAAATTCAAAGCATCCTTACACTTAAATTCTTCAAGAGATTCGGGCATGTCTAATAGACAGTGAAGTCAATACATGATCAGATTTCCAAGGTATGGCACCAGTTCTCAGACTATGCATCTTGCATTCCTACATGCAATGTCTCACGTTCAAAGGAAAGTAATAGAGAAGCCCCATTCCCATTTAGTTTATCTTATCCTGGTGGATAGAACATTTCACAGACCTAAGTATGCCTGAATTCAGCTGATGAAGGTGACCTAGAATCTAGATCTGCCACAGCTTGGGAAAGTGCTTTAGCCACAAATTAGCCACAAGCTAGTGGAACCAGCATCAGTACCCAAAAATACAAATTTAAGCACCTCATTCTAGGAGGGATTTTTTTAAGATGATGAATATACATTTCACACAGACACTTATGTCTGGATTGCACAAAACACCTGACAAGAAGAATTTCAGATATATTCCTTCCCTTCACATTTTCTCTTAAATTAGGGTCTTCCTTACTCAACAAACTAATTACTGTAGCATTAAATTCAGTTCTCTAAATGTATACAGTACCCAGGCATCTACTTCAGATTTACAACTTCTCTTCCCAAAGCTGAATGTCTAGACATTGCAAAACTCAGTATGGACATACTCAAATTCTTTTATGATACTGAGTCCAGCTCCTTTTATCACAATTAAACAGTATGTAATTACAAGGATGTTTCCTTGCTGCTATCTAAATATTCCTAAAACATTTTAACACGGGACTGAGTTTTCCTGAACCTGCTTATCAATGTTGAAGTACCACTGATGTGAAGTGCCATAAAACTCCCTCAAAACCACTTAACTTTTGGTCTCCTGAAGTTACCAAATGCATCTAAACTCCTAGTTTAAATCTACTTAAGGCAAGCTTTCCTACAGGATCTGCAGAAGGAAAAAATAAAAAAATAAAAAAAGTTGTTCAAGTCTCATTTATAAGGTATGATCAAATAAGGGCAAAACCTTCATTGTACGCAGCAAGGGATGCACATGCCTCCCTATACTGGTAACTTGTCATGTATTCAGACAAAATCTGATTCTTTTTAGTAGCCAATCCTACACAAGCCTTAAAACAGATTTCACATTTTCAATATAATTATACATCTATACAAAGGTTTACTTGTTTAGTTGATTCTGTAACCAGTTCCAGAAGTCTCTCCACTGCAGTGCGTAAACGATGACAAATTTTCAGTACCATTTCTTCATTTTCACATGCCAATTCTGGCTTTGCAAAAACACTTTCACATAAGTATTGGCTCAACTCAGACCCCTCGTCAGCCACTGGAGACAGCTGGTTGTGTTCTGCAAGAGTTTCATCAAGCAGCTCATCGGCTGAAAACAAGCAAGCTATTTAAAACACAGAAAAATTACAAAGAACTGGCCACTCAGATAACAACTGACATCAGACAGTGACCACTGATTGGTCCTGAAGATGTATTACAAGGTAAAAACTTGTACACATCAATAACTCAGTACTGAAAAATCAAGGCAGTCCTTCACAATGTTTTGAAATATTGTGCTATACCTCAGGGCCTGAAACTCTGCATTTGTCAACTTCATCTTTCTTCCCTATAACCCATTCAGCCTTTTCCAGCAACATTTTAGTAGCTGCACTATCTTAAGTGTGGAGCAACTTTGAGACACAGAAAACACTGCAACAAGTGATAGCCCCTGTCTGAATCTCATCCATATAAAAGGAAATGAAAAGGCCTTTTTCAAGAATGTGAATTGACTACATCCAGTTATGTAGATTTGTACTCACCTTTTTCTAGGTGATGCTTTTCTTTGGCTTTGAAACACTGCATGTATCCCGTTTCGTCCATAATACTGTGACTTTCTCTAGAATCTCCAGAAGCCAGACTGTCATCAAGGCAAAGACCAATCCTGCTACAGATAAGGTCCTCAACAGCTATTGTAGCCTTCACCAACTCCATAAGCAATTTCAAAGCATGCTGATAAGATTCCTGCAGTTTCTTCCTAGAACAACAGCATATCGAACACTTCAAAAATTGCAAGCACTTGATTTAAATACATTTTGAACCTACTGAAAAACTGACACTCTGCAATGGAAATCTTGCCATAGTTTGGCAGTTATCAGTGAAGATGATTCAGATGACTCACAGAAAACCTAACAAGGCCATTTTCACAGAGCAGGCTCAGCAAAAATACCTCTGTCTTCTCCACAGGTAGATGGAGAGCTCATACTGCAGTCACAAGCATCTCAGGCTTCCACATCTGTGGAAGCACCTATAGGGAGAACATGTCTACTACTATAATATCTGTGACATCAAAATAACTAGACGTGTTCTGGCAGAGTAGGCAAGAAAAATTTTATTTACGAAAACATTTTAGTTTTGGGAAAAACAGTAAGCCAGTATAAAGGTGTGAGGGGGAATTCTTCTAGAAGCTTATTCAGCATGACAGCTTCTCTCCAACCCACACAGTCCAATGACATATCAAATCAATCTATGTTGCACTGACAGGTTTCTGCAACCAAGAGGTTTTCTCCATTTCCTAGCTTTTTCCAAGATTATAGATAGTGGAAACCCCAAAACACCAAAGTCTCAATCAGGCCACAAGAAAAAAAGGAAGAAAAAAAATTTTGCTCTCTATATCAAAATAGGTGGGTAATTGAAAAAAAAACCAACCAAAAAAACCTCAAAACCCCTTGCAAATAAAAGCAATATATCATCATCCTACACTATTAATTTGAGCTGGCTTAATTTTGCCTAGTTATTGATTTCTTGATGAAAAGTGAGAAAACAAGCAAACAAAAAAACAACCACTAAGCATTATGTTACTGAAGATGTACAAACCTTTCAGCCTTGGACTGCTCAATATCAGATCTCAACATGGCTACCAAATTCCCTCCTTCTTGGTTTTCTCTGTCCCGCCGTTGAAGGAGCGTCTCCAGTTCTGAGTTGGTCTCCTCTTTTTCACGGTTTAAAGAATCCACTTTCTTTTCCAGCTGCAGAAAATACAGGAACAATGCAACAAAGTCAATCTTGTTGCCTAAACTACAAACTTCACTCAATGATCTTACCCTTCATCACTTCATATATATTCACACAATTATCATCTGTTGTTATGCAAATTTGCTTCTACAATGTATGGGGTTTCCGTGGCAAGGTTTTGGGGGGGGGGGTGTACAGGGGTGGCTTCTGTGAGAAGCTGCTGGAAGCTTCCCCCAAGTCCAACAGAGCCAATACCAGCTGGCTCTAAGATGGACCCGCCGCCAGCCAAGGCCGGACCAATCAGCGATAGTGGAAACGCCTCTGTGATAACATTTTTAAGAAGGAAAAAAAGTTGGGGGACAGAGAGAATCGGCAGCCGGCGAGTGAGAACATGTAAGAGAAACAACTCCGCAGACACCGAGGTCAGTGCAGAAGGAGGGGGAGGACATGCTCCAGGCACCGGAGCAGAGATTCCCCCGCAGCCCGTGGGGAAGACCATGGTGAGGCAGGCTGTCCCCCTGCAGTCCATGGAGGTCCATGGTGGAGCAGATATCCACCTGCAGCCCGGGGAGGACCCTGCCGGAGCAGGTGGGTGCCTGAAGGAGGCTGTGACCCCGTGGGAAGCCCGCGCTGGAGCAGGCTCCTGGCAGGACCT
>JANZLQ010000001.1:9945276-9963143 GCA_026212715.1 Elanus axillaris
GCCCTTTGTTATATTTTTCTCTCCCCTGTCCAGCGAAGGAGGGGGCAGTGATAGAATGGCTTTGGTGGGCACCTGGCATCCAGCCATATTCAACCCATCACATACAAGTACTAGAAATGAAGGACAGCAAAAAGGCTAAAAATAAATGGTAATTATTTTAGTTCTACTTTTCCGATGCTGATTTTCCTTCAGGGAGCTGCCTCACTTGCATTCAGACTCAGTGCATAGAAGCAATGCAAAAAGCTTGTAAAAACTTTGCATCATACTTTAGTTTGCTTTCATTGTTATGTCTCAAAGACACAAAGTAATGTCCTAGCATAAATTTTGACACTGTAGCTCACAAACCTGAACAGCAACCTGATCCAGTACCAGTGCCAGCTAACTTTCTTCTTTGTTTTATAAGCTCCGCCTGAAAACAAGTTTCTAGAAAAATGTTGTCTCTCATATTTATATGTTCAGATGACACCTCCATCCCATTAAAACACACACACACACATATATATATAAAAGTACATATATGTATGAATATACCTACCCCTGACCCCTGGATTTTGCTGCCAAACAAATCACTACTATTTTGTTGGAAACTTTGTCTCATAAGTCAGCCAACAAATCAATCTATCTATTTGGGAGGAAACTGCAAGGAAGGAAAAGCATTCTACTCCCACACCAACTTTCTAACCCCTCATCAAATCCTGTATGAAGAGCAGGAAACAATAATACATTTCTTCCAGTGGGGGAAATTCTTAGTATTACTCCCAGTTTTCCCACTAAACATAAAGGTCTAACAGAGCAGTCGAATATATTGAATTTACATTTTAGTCAGAGCTTCCTGAATTGTGAGAGAAGACATGAATGTTTTATTTCATTTTATCTTCTATTTTGAAAACTCAAGCTGTTCCTTTCTCTCTAAAGCTTTCTGGGTCACCTAGATTCAGTTCCGATATTTGCTTTACAGAAAACATAGAATTTTGTTTTGTTTGGCAAACTGATAGTATCCTTGCCATTTCCAGATTGAAGCTTCCCATTTGCCTGTCTTACTTCCTCCAAGCTATAGGTCAGTTGGTCTAACAAAAGCTACTAGAGCACTATTTTCTTGACAAAAAAGATGTGATAGATACAGATGGCATTGTCAACAAAAAGGCAAACACCCAACCTTCTCTTATAAAGCAGTGTTAAGCTCCCTGAGAAATGGCTGAAGACCAGTTTTCAGGCTGATAGCCAGTTTCAATTTCCATGTTACCGCTGTAGCACTCCAACTAACACATAGAGACCATCATACAATACACCCTGAAAACTAGCAATCACAAGAATTATACACAGTACCTGTATGTACATCTTGAGAAAGGTGAGTGAACTGTGATAATACAACCACAAAAGTACATTTAAAAAACTAGGCTTAAAATATTTTCGACATACCTGGGTAATTATTGCTGCTTTTTCCTGCAGCTGGGCTGATAATTTTTCCTGCTCCCTTTGCTGAGCAGCCTGTGCCTTCTCCCTCTCCTGAATCAACATCTGCTCCTTGTCACATAGTGATGCCTTTTTTTCAGCTTCAAATTCATCCTGTGTAAGTCATACACACTTTGATTTACCAGGGTGGGGTTAGAGGTGGGGAACCCAACACCCCCAAAAACCACACACAACCCAAACCCTCCTGCCCCAATTTTTTTTTTTTTTTAGATGTGCACACCTTACCTCTCAGATTAACTAGCAGTAACTTACACAGTTAACATCCCCAATCGACAAAATCCTGCCAAAACTATGATTTAAAGATAGTTAGGCAGGTAAATGAACTACCTAATTGTGCTCACTGAGACCTGGGTCATTTCAGACCACTGAGATAGTGATGAGGAACAGAAAACAGATAGACAAGTCAGGACAGAGATGGACAAGTCAGGACCGAGATGGAGAGAAGCCACCTTCAGCAACTGCAAGTAGTACAACATGTATAGTACTGAGTTCCACATAGGAGGAGTGAGTTACCAGAACTAACTGAAAATCTACAAGGTAGATTTACATAGCTAAATGATCTAGAAGCTATTAAATTTAATCTCACTTAATTCAGAGTGCTCTAAAGCACTCTAAATGAAGGGATTATTAGACATTCCCCACTCCTTCATCAGCAAATACGGGAGGTGAAACAAGATCCTCAGATCCTTTCCCAAAGAGGCTAAAAGCAACCCTGATTAGTAATTCTTTCTGCAACACCAGAATTGGGAAATGAGCCTTCTTGATCACAGTATAAAAACAAACTCCTGCAATTTGATCTATGAACACCAATACGCTCCAAGGTGATAGCTGCCTTTTTTTTATTGACAAGTCAAGAAAACAGGTTTTTCCCCAAGGCATGATATAAGACTTCAGACCAGAACATATGTAGTCACCTGAGTTGTCCTGGATCCTTTGTGGAAGGCTCAGCCAGTCCTTGCACTGAGTAGACTCAAACAGCAGAGTGCTTAGCAGTTAGCAAGATACAAACGAACAGACACAAAGCAGTATGAGGACTTTACTCAACCAGTACAGTAATCTTATGGATAAAGGCTCTGAAACAGCCTGCTTATTCTCCTCAGAAGCAGTGCATCCACTAAAAGAGTATGTCAGACTGTAGAAAGGAATTCTGAATACCTAAAACTTGCTAGGGGAGGCCATGGGGTGGTGGGGGGCGTGGGGGAGAAAGCAAGGAAACTGGCTGGCATGAAGGCAACCCCATGAATGAGGAGGGGAAGGCCCATTGTAAAAACCTGTATCACATCATGACACAGCTCAGCCTGACATTGCAAAGAGATCCAGCCAGTCTCTTATGGGACAAAACATGGATCATCAAGTTAATGAGGAAAAAAAACCAAAACCCAAAAGACACAGTTGTTCTAGCAATAGAATTACCCCTGGCAAAATTTCAACAAAAAGAGAGCTTTCTGGTGTTACAAATGCTAACTAAAGCTCCAGGCAGCACAAGAAAGAGAAGCAGGAATCACTTCTGGGGTATGTGCGTAACAGTCAGTCCAGTCCCAGCTTCTGTGGATTGAAGGCTGGGGTTCAGCTGAGGACAGCAATGCCAAATATACCCCCAGCAGCTTTTCAGGATACCCTTGTGTCCTCTGTTTGAAAAGACAGCTGCACCAGACCGGGACAGGTCAAAGAATGACCAGGACTCCACAGAGGGCCAGAGGCAGGAAACAAGAAATTTTCTGCACATCTGCAGCATCCAGCTCTAGAGGATTGTGGAACGGTTATGAAGAGTCCCACCTGAGGTTGGAGCACTGACAGGAACAGTAAGGATCTGTTGAAATCTCCCAGGGAGAAGTAAACAAGGGGATGGTACTTCATCTAATTTAAGTTATTTGTGCTCAACACGTGCTCGGTACGGTGATAACACTGAGATGAATGTAAGCACTGCTCTCAGTGTGTTGGCAAGCTTCCCTCTCTCTTCTGACACAGGATGTGTCTTCTCCATTCATTTAATAGCTTGACATGCAATTGTCACCTAACCAATGAAGGGATCCTGCACAAGGCTCAGAAGACGATAGGCAATTACTACATTATACACAAGCGCAAACAAAGATAATTTTCAGGAATAAGCATCTTGAAGATGCTTATCAAGATGAAAGTTTGGAACTCAAATGATGAGCCCAAGAAAGCAGAAATTAAGAACAACTGAAAAAAACCCACCCTCATGCACAAAGCGCTCACTGTCATCACACCCTTCGCAAAAGCTTAGGTAACACTGGACGTGTTTTTGCCACATATACACAAGCACAGTAGACAAGGGATGATAGGCCAATGGCATAGTCTCTGCAGACACCAAGAAGAAAAATGACAAACTGAACATAAACATATGCAAGGAATGTTGCTTACAGCAAATACTTTCCACTGATTTTTTTGTTTTATTTGAAGGACACTACTTAAAATCCTGAATTGGATGTGAAGACAACCCTGTAGTAAATACCGTAACTGCTTACAGAATAACACATTGTTTCCAATACTGCTTTTCTAGCTCCAACATTGTGAAGCAAGGAAGATATCTAACTCAGATTGTCACTTTGGACTCATACAGCTGAAGAACAAAAATGTATACCAACTGTTCTTTTTCAGCAAGCCATGCTACCAATGTGTAAGCTGAAGTTGATTTTAATCAGACCCTACCTTCAGCTGTGCAATCTGCTGTTCAAGCAGTACCTCTGACTGACACTTCAGCAGCTCAATCTCTTCCTGGAACTGAAGCTGCTGTTTCAATTTTACCTCCTCAAATTCAGCCAGAAGAGCTGTTCGCACAGTTTCTACTTCAGAGGCTGATGCAGAAGCATACATCTGCAGACAAATAACATAAAATATTTTAGCCATAGTGTTATAATTAAGGAAAAAATAAAACCAAAACAAAACCATCAAGCTCAACCAAATTCTTAATGAGTATTTTCACAATAGTTCTTCCCAACCCTCAAAGTCACACTGAGCTGCTATCTATCATCATGCTGACTATAGAAAAAAGCAAGTTGATAAAAATAGGTAAGAAGCAACAAGGCATTAGGTACGAAGTATCTCCTGTATTCATAAGAGCACCAGGTCAGACTAAAAAAGTACTCCCTACTTGTTGTTTCCACAGACACTTCCCTAAGAGAAACTGAAAGAACTAAGGATGAAAGAAGGGGAGAGAAACACAGGCATGGCCTATTTTGTTAAGACGTGGTTTCTCTTGTTCAAATGAGATTAAACATTATGCAGCTATATTATCCTACGAGATACTGCAAAGAAGTCCATCAAAAATACCAGAGAAATGCTTGGTGGGTTTTTTGTTCATTTGTTTAGGTTTTTTTTCTATTACCATTCCAAGAAAAGTCACTGTAGTCATCAAAATAGAGAGAAATCTTGTTTCTAGAATGAAGGACTTAAAAGTTTAATAATCACAAGAACTTCCCAGAAAACTAACTAAACCACCTTCCTAGGCAAGCTATTCTTCTAAAAGGAAAGAGAGTTTGCAATGTACTCCAGTCAGCTGGAAATCACTACCCACTCTAAGGCCTGACCATCCAAAAAGGGATCTCCTCAAACCCAAATGTTTTTTGTGAGGTGCACCAGGTAATACAAAGGTGCACCAGTGATTAGGGAGTTATTTGACACACTATCTATTTTTCAAATTAGTAAGTGAAAAAGTAAGTTATATATTAACATAACATATGTTGTTGGGTTATAGCTGGATAAAGCTCATTTTGTTCATGACTTCTCCAATATATAAATGTAATATCTAATATAGAAAAGTGAAAAGTCTTGATCACTTGTGGCTGCTTGCATCAACAGAAGTCAGATTGTGTAAAAGACTGAATAAACAGAAGATCTTACACCATTTCAATATTTAAAGAGAACTTAGTGCAGATGATCAGATTTTTAGCCTTTGGTATGAAAGTAAACATCATCAAGTTTACACATAAACATTCCCAACATGAAGAAATAGTAAAGCTTTAAGGGCAACTAGGAAGATTTCCAAACCTCACTGAGAAAAGATATTTGGAAAAGTATTACCTACTATAATTTCTCTAAAAAAAGAAGAAATCAATGTTAACAAATGTTTTTAACTTTAAAAAGCCTGAAGTGAGCAGTTACTTCCCACAAATGGTGAATGACCTAACTTATTACCTGCTCGTTTTCTATCAAAATAGCAGTTTTAAAATTTTGAATTAAATACGGCAGAACTCAAAAGAAAGCATTCCCATCCCCCCTTGCTCCCCCCATTAAAGACAGCACTGCAAGAATGGATTTAAATTCTAAAAATTCAGGCTATTACACATATATGAATTCTCTTAAGTCCTTTTAGATAAAGCAAGTCTTAATGTTAACTTTTTCTCTTCTTACCTACTGGCAAAAAACACCTAGATCTATAGCCTTACTTCTAAGGTTAATAAAACTGAATTTACTTTATCATAAAGTATGGATTATTTTGGGTTTAGGTATTAGCAACATTTTGACCTCTTGCTCATGTTCATGCTGTGCTTTTAGTTTCTCCATTTCTTTTTCCAGCTCCCTGGAGAAATCTTCTTTATGTTTCTTAATTTCTGCCTCATGAAGATCCTGAAATTCTTGGAGTGCTTTTCTATGTTTTTCCTCCATATGCAATACTTCCTCACGTAATATATCCAGGGCCAGACGTTTTTCTTCTTCCAGCAACCTCCTTTGATTTTGAAGAGCTGTGTTTAAATCATCCTGTATAAGCATTAATTAAAAAAGGGGAGAAAAAAAAAGTAAGTACAAATATTTTTGAAACTCATTTGTAAAGCACATGTCCTGCTGTATCAAAGCTTTTTAAGTAAACAGGAACAATATTGCCTCATGAATGATGAGCACACATACATATACACACTCTATATATCACTGAAATGGGTTTATTTCTCCCATTTAGTACAAGTTTTGTAAATCCTCCACCTGTGACAGCACTCCCCATCAGTACAATCTTCAACCTTTTCTTTTTGAAGTTCTTTACACTCAAGAACAATTAAAATGCCAATTCAAGATTAGTCAGCAAAGATAGGATAGAAGAAAACTTCCCCCCTTTCCCCCCAAAAGACCTTCCTCTTAGCCTTTGTGGGCACAGAAACAATATATAATTATAAGTTTGGGAAGCGGGCAGGGAGACAGATAAGTCTTAAAAACAGTACATGTCTCTCTGGAAGGCTCTGAATTTTTAGCAATGAGCTGTGACTTCTTACCTCTTTGACTTGGAAAAGTCTTGGGATCATTTTTTACCCATCTGAACTCTAAAAAGAGCTCAAATCTCTGCCCTATCAAGAGTAAAGTTATGGCCTTCTGTTACAGGTCCTAAGACAAGACCCACTAACCCATGACCTGCTCCCAAAATCCCATCTGGACCCCTTAGAGATACCTTTCTTCTATTCTTCCCCTTGAGACTGTGCCACTGGGAAGGAACTTTAGATTCCTAAAGATGTAGCTTAACTTACAGAATTACACTTACTTTGTTCTAATAACTTCTGAAGAATTACATGGTAACCCTAACAGGAAAAGAAGCTCTGAGCTGCAAAACAGAGACCCTCCAATCTGAATTATGTTAAAAAAATATTTACCTCATTTGTAACTTTTCCACACACTGAGACAGAAAACTCATTAGTGTGAGCATTCGGGAGGGGGAAGCAACAGATGGACTTAATTTTCAGCTTCAGTTTCCTATCTCAGCTCACAATATGGCCACACACAAGTATTAGTGCTGGCACAAAAGAGGTCGTAGAAATACACCCGAAGAACAGAGGAAAAGGTGATCCCATACAATGTACCATGAAAGTTCACCTTCTATGCCAAGTTTTCTTTCTGACTTACCTTATGAGCTTCTTCTGCTTCAACAGCCATAGCTTTAAGTTTTTCCATATGAACAGTAGCTAATTCTATTTTCAAATTATTTTGGGAAAGCTGAAGTTCTTCAGCATGCTTTAATTTCAACATCTCTATCTCCTGAGCCAAGCGTGCTTGATCCATTTTATCCTTTTCATGGAGCTGTTCTGTGTGCTGCAGCTGTAGCTTCTCAAGAGCCTGACTGTGTTCATCTCTTATATTCTGAATTTCAGATAGGTAGGACAACTCCAAGGAATCCAGATTTGATAAGTGTTTAGCCTCCAGCTCATCAATTTGTGCCTGATGCTTTGTCTGTAATTCAGCAACACAAGCTTCAAGCTGAATCTGCTGTTTACTTTCTAGTGTAGATTTAAGTGTCTCAATTTCAGCTTGATGCTTTGTCTGAAACTCAGCTCTAAGAGACAAAATTTGCTGCTTATGCTTCTCCTGCAACTGCTGACTTTGGAGTTCCAGCTCATTGGCATGTTTCTTTTTCAGCTCTTGGAGAATAATCTCTTGCTCAGTTGTGTATTTCTGAGTCATAGCTTTGTGTTCCTCCATAAACCTATATTATTTCCAAGAAAGTTAAGAGAACATTGTCAAAAAGGCACTGTTGTGTTTTTTTTTAAATAACTGAACTAATAAATAAAAATCAAAGAAAAATAAGTAGGCCTTACTCAGCCTCCACAAATTTTACTTTACGTTTCAAATACAGAACTAATTCAAAGCTAGCCACAATGATGACTTCATAGCCACATAATTAAAGGTTTATGCAATGTCACTTGATAGTATCTGGTTATTACTAGGTAGACTGGCACCCCTATTAAATTACTCACTAATACAGAGCAACATACAAACATCATTCACTATCTCTGTGTTTCAGAAAATACTGCCATATGAGAGCATCTAGGACATAGTACATACATTGTCTACATCTCAAAGCATTGTCTGCAAGTAAACAAACTGCATAAGAAACATCTCTAAAAACATCTGGTTAAAACTGAGACATAAAACCACTGTGGAAGTACATGTGGAACACTTGGGGGCTCCTCCAAACTCATCACAGCTTTCCGAGGTCTGCTTAAAGCTGGATACAGAAGATTTAGTATCTGAAGTGCTGTAATTTACTGTAATCATTAACTATAGTATTTTGGCTAAAGACACCAAAAATTAAAAAGAGATTGGTTATTTAAAGGCTAAGTTCCTGCTTTCAGTGTTTTCTTACTGTAATTATTTCCCCAATCTTGTTGTGTGAGCCTATGTTTGGGGAGGAAAGAAGGGATAAATTTGAAGCAGTGCATGCAAATACAAATATGTAGTTGTTTGAATATTTCCTTTAATATACTTAAAAACAATGGAGGTAGGAAGGGGAGGAAAAATTGAGCAGGTACAACCTTCATGTCTAATCAGAACTGAAGAATACTGTATGTGGCCCATTAAGATCAGCATTCAGTAGTTAACACAAGTTTCATTCACCAGGAAATACTTGCTCAAATTAATTTGAATTGTTTGAAAACATTTGAATAAATTTAGGGAATTTTTCCACTTACATGTCCTGTAACTCTTCCCCTCCTCCAAGGCTAGCATATGATTTTCAGCTGTGTGTTGTACTCTTAACTGTAACAGGCAGAACTTGACTACACTTCATTTGATTTGCTAGACTATAATAAATGCATGTGCATGAAGCAAAATAAACCATTATGGACAGCATTACTGTTCCTTGGGAGAGTAAGCTTTACATATATAAGTTAGTTGGTGCCATCAAGTGACAAACCTATATCACTACCATTCATTAAGTTTAAAGTAAGAAAAAACAATGATAACAATGACTGAATTGGTAACAAAGTGCTCAAATCTCAGGACTTACTTGTTTTGTGCTTCCATAAGTTTCCGTGCACATTCTTCCTGTAGACAAAGTGTGGCCTTTTCCATTTCTTTTGCCATGAGTGCTTTGGCTGCCTGCAGGTCAGTATCGTATTGCTCCTGAGATTTCTGCATAGCTTGTGCACTTGCTAGGCTGTCCTCTAGCTGCTGCAAGTTGTTTTGCTGCTCTTTTACCAGCTTCTCCAATTCTAGAATTTTGGCAGCTTGGTGATCTTGAAATTGATTCATTTCAGCTTCCCGAAGTTCAAACTCCTTTTGTAAATTCTGCTTCTCATATTCCGCTCTGTTTTGAAGTTCTATACGCAACAATGATAACTTCTCTTCTGCTTGGATTCTCTGGTCCTCGCTTTCACATTTCCATTTCTTCTCTTTTTCTTTGTACATAGTCTCTATTTTCTGGACTTCTTCTCTGGCTTCCCTTAATTTATTATTGTGATCCTCAGCAATTTTATATTTTGCCTGTGAACAGTTATTAAAAAAAAATGCATAAAATACCAAAACCAAACTGAAGTATGTGAAGTGAACATTCTCAGGCATTTAAGGTCTTGGAGAGATTAAATTCCTGCAGTGAAGCAACCCTTCCAAACAAAAAGTAAGGCTGAAATGTCAATCCATAGGTACTTGAATTCAACACATTATTAAGAATTAACTGGGGTAAGGAAGATAAGAAAAAATTAAGGCAAAATTCTACAATTAACATGGTACTCTGTTGTTTTCTCTTGGGGCCACTTTTCTTCATTTCAGCAGTTCAACTTATACAGCCATGGGCACCTTAGGTATTTATATTGAGCATGATTAAAAATCTCTTTTAAAACTCTCCTCTCCTTATACATGCCAGTGGTATTTTATATGCAGTGTCCAAGTCCATGACAAGGGCAGTTCTCGTACATAGCATAAAAGCAAAACAAAACGCATGTAGCGTAAAAACAGAAGCCAAAGCACAAAATCATTGCTCAATGACAAAAGGCAAAAAAAAACCCCAAACACCTAAATATACACTAAAATACTAAAAATACACTAGAGGTAAACAGGTAAACAAATAAACAGTAAGCTAAGGAAACAGCAGGGTCATGCCTTACAAGAAAATTAAAAGCAAGTAAGAAATCACATGGGAGCATCAGTATAAAGTATACATTTCAGTTTTCACTTAGAAGGTTTGTTTTGAACAAAAACTTAAGCATTCATTTATGCTACAACCTAAATGAAGAGGCAGAAAAGAAAGGCAAACACCCCAGATTTTGATTAACCCACAATCCGTGAAAACTTCTACGGGAGGCACTGGCAATAGAGAGGCAATTGACAAAATTGGTTCACTCTGTTTCTGAGAGCAAGAGACCAGAAGGCAAACAAAATATATATTTCCAGGCAGAGGGTCAGCATGCAGGACAAGCTCATTTCAAACATCACATTCTGTATATGCTTATCTTTTACCCAGCCAGCAGTGACACAAACAAGATACCGCACATGGTAAGAGTAAAGTAATGATATCGAAAGATTCACTACTGGAAGCTTCAGCTGAGTCTCCGTGTTATCTACAAACAGTCTGCAACTGTTTTCTCTCGTCTTCTCCACCAGCTTTTAAGTCTGGAAAAGGATACGCATACCTAGCTCTCTTTAAAAAGGGAGAAAAGGACGACTGGAGAAATAAGAGCTTCACCCATCTAATTCTCAGAAGCACTCAAATACTGGAACAAATGAAGCAATGAATTAACAACCAATCTGAGTTTATCCTCAGACGGGACAGCTGATTTAACAGGCAAGAGGGAAAGTGCCAGATATGGTTCTTTCAACTCCAAAACTTTGACAGCTATGCCAAAGCAAAGCAAAAGCAGAAATCTGTTGCCCAATTCTCTCTTCTTACCTCAAAAAATGGTCTGAAAAATTGTTTCTGGTTATTTGCTTCAAGAGACAGTCCTATCAAAACCAGAAATTTCTTAGAGGGGACCTATTCAGCAGATGGGCTTTTTCTCCCTGCCACAGCGCTTTCTGCTGAATTCTCCATTACCACATGACATGTCACAGTATGCAAGTGACATGTTATTTTTGCACCAGGACACTACGATGTGCTGCAGGGAGAAGTTCAGGATGAGGAACTTTTGTATGTACCTGTAATGGAGTGGTATACATATGCTTGACCCACATCAGTATAAAAGGTGGACTGGATCAACCCTTAAAACACCTGCCTTCCCACACTGTTTGTGCTCTTAAAGAAAAGTTCACCTGCAGGGAAACTGTTTAACATTAAAATGCTCTGAACTTGACTTGTATTCCAGTGTTCGTGTGTACCCATGCAAGTCCATTTAAAGCTGAAGCTACTAACTCTGAACTAGGCACATTTAAAGATAAGAGCTACTTCTATCTCCTTTGGCCTTCCCAACAGATCTGAGCTTGCCCAACCTATACAAAACAGTACTGTAATACAAATTACCTTTTCCATTTCCTCTTTCAGATGCTTTTCATTCTGCACATAAAAATCTTTCTGTCTAGTAATCTCTTCCTTTAAGTGCTTTATTTCTTCTGAAAGCTCTGCAATATGCTGTTTCTCAGAGTGGAGGAGAGAGAGCTTAGTTTTGTGCTCTTCCTCCAGCACAGACACTCGCTCAGCCACCTCCATTTCAACTTGACGTGCTGCATCTTGAGCACTCTGTAGCCGCAGTTTGGTGATTTCTGAAAGGAAAAAAACCACCACAAACACACACAAAACCAACAATAAAATTACATTCTGGAATTTATTTTATTTTAAGAGGTTCTATTAATTCACAGAAATAAAGCTGAACATTGTCAGCTATACAGTTTATCACTAGCCTTACTAAATACAGACCAACAAGAATCCCTTATCAGGATGATTCTGTACTCTCTTCCTCTTTCTTTATCACCACTTTTGAAATTTATCAGTATCAACACACACAGAATAATGGGGAGGGATCATGAAACCTGTGGCAGGACCTCCCCCCTATCAGCAACAGCCACAGGAGCTGACTTTCTTTTTGAGCAATATAATGGCAGATTTATGGAAGTTTTATCTCCTCTTTTGCACATACTATTTACATAAGGTATTCCCCAAAAAAGCAGATGGGACAAATCTCTAAACGTTCTAATTTAAGCAGTTTTGATATACTGCCTAACTTTAAAAATAAATAAATAACTGAAGATAAGAAATATAACTGCAAATCAAAAAAGTTGTGCTGATCCTTTTAGCCAACATACAGTGGAATATAGTTATAGCCATGTGTGTTATACAGCTAACTGTAAGTTATGGATTATAATCTCAAATGTTTGTGTATCATGCTGTGCTCCCAGAAAGAGGTTGCAGATACAAGAACTGCCATGATCCCTTACCTGCACCTTAACAATATATGCATTTCATATTGAACCAGTACAAGGTAGTATATTTCTATAAATTACTATTCCAAGAAAAGCTGCAACTGTTAAGAAGCCCATGATCACATAGGAAGTCTCATTAAATTTAGCCTTAAGAGGAACTTTATCCTGAATGCTACAGCAAAAGATACCTATTACAAATTCTGCTACCCATAAATACTTTCCACTTTGTTCAAAAAATTAATCCCAATACGTATGCCAACTAGTGGAAAACAAAGGAGGAGAAAGAAATATTAACGTTAAATGAGCAGAGCACTCAAACCCAAAAAAAGGAACACAGGCAAAAGAGGTATGGAACATAGAACAGAAGTGGGTCTACTCCATGTAAGACTGAGAACTGGCCTATTTCATGCAAATACATGAAACATTTAACATCACTGACAGACAACACTAATACATTTTCAAATAAATATTAATTCAGGAACTCACAGTGCCTTTCTAGGCATCAAGAATGGAAATCTGATCAGCTCCTTTTAGCAACTGCTCTACACTTGTAGTAGGTTTTACTACAGAATAATCAACTTCAGGTCACCACATCTTTGGAAGTGCAATGCAATATGCCCACAGAAGTCAAAAAGCAAAGTGCTCAATGCCAGGGATTAACACATGTTGAAGTGTTCCCTATAGTTTAGAATAAACTAACAGCAAATTGAAAACTTCTTCAGATAAGCCTATTTACAGAAAAATATAAAGCCACACAAGCACTTGCTGTTTTACTTCCCAGTCTGTCAGATCATCTTACCTTTAATATGTTCTTCTGAAAGTCGGGCACGGAGCTGCTCAAGTTCTAAACAATGCTTTCTTTTCATTTCTTCAATTTCTGTTACATATTTGTCTGACAGATCCATCTTCATTCTCATTAGGTCCTCCTTATATTGAAGTGCAAGGGAAGATCTTAAGGAGTCTAATTCATGCCTGTGTTTTTCTTTAAGTTGTTCCTGCAAACAGGCAAGTTCTTCCTACATAAGAAGTGGGTTAGAAAGACAACTTCAGCTTTGAAGAAAGCATGCAAAGAATCTTTCATGAGAGCACTACATGAATTGCAGTATAAAGCACCTGCTTGACATGTGCATATCTAGTTTCCAAAAACCCTACTGGTTTTGCTCCATTCCTGCCACTCCGTTTGCTACTAGAGCAGCAGAGCCCCTCAAGATAGATATGCTTTGGAACCATGCCACAATGCAGATCCAAGTTTCAGGAGCTGTTTGAAAGTATAATAGAGGAGGAAGTCCCACATGCATCTGGGTAGAGAAACTTATCAACTCTCAACAATGAAGAGACTCCCTTCTACACACACCACAGAACTTGGAAGTAACGATCTATGAATGCAGTTTCATACTCAGCTAGGTACAAATAGCAGCAAGAAAAAAGGCATGACATATATATTTCTCATTTATAACCCATATGTTTTTTGTGTGATTTACTAATGAAATTTATCTCATGCTGTCTTGTGTATGTCTTGTCTGTTTGTCATTCCCCCACTAAAAAATATTACTTTTTATAATTAACTTAAAAAATAAAAATCTAAAGCAAAAAAAGGAAAATTCCTTTTTGAAACTCTTAGTGAACATCAAATAAGTTGAGCAAAGAAGTCAAGACCTTAACAACAATGGACAAGAAAATAGGTGCATAAATGGAAGAGGGACCAAATTAGCATCTCCAGTTGAAGAGAATAGACACCAATAAGACACAATTACTACAGAAGCTATAGAGAAGAGAAACATCATGAAACCTGCACTTGTGTGGAAGAGGTTTGGTAAGCTCCTTCCTAGTCACGGGATAACCCAGAGCACACAAAATTACAGAACACTATGGTTCATCTATTCTGCTAGTCTGAGAACTATTTAAAGTTGCTAATTTACAATATACTTGTCAAAAATAATTAAGCCTTAAATAAATGACTCAAATTAACTAACTTTGCTAAGAGCTAGGAATCAGAAATCAATTTTCATACAGGTCATGTAATGAACAGTAGAACTTTGATATATTAAAAATCCTACCTGATGTTGTTCCAGCTGTTGATTTAGCTGACCAAGTGCATCCCTTCTCTCCTTCTCAGCATTCTCTTCAAAAACTGCAACAGAAGAACTGAGAAAAAGGTTTTAAAGTTTAATTTGTGACACGTGTTACAATCTTAAGTTAAACAAACTTGCTGACTTACAATGTAGTACTGTAAGTACTACAGAGCAATTGTAACTGATCAGGACTACGCACTCAAAACTTCCATCACTAGGTTTCTAACTACAGATCACCCAATGTTCAATCCCAATATATTTGGAGGCTAACATAATCTTTTATATTTAAAAAAAAAAATAAAATGAAAGCATGCTGTCAAAACATGAGATGAAAGGAAAAAGAATAGATCACCTGATGTCCCCTGCTTGATCTTGACTCATTTCTAACTCTGATAGTGAATAATCCTTCAGTTCTTGCAGTCTCTGATGCAGCAAAGTCAATTCTTCTCTGTAATTTTCTTCAGCAACTCTTAACTTCTTTTCAAAATAAAGTCTAAGTTGTTCCAGTTCAGTTTCATGCTCACTTTTTCTTTGCTGACGCTGCTGTTCAAATTCTTGTTTTAAGCGCTCTATTTCTTCCACCCGTGATGCACGAGCCAGGAGCTGCTCTTTTAGCTCTAGAATGGAGGCAAAACCAACACAAGTATTCAGAAGTATGCATCTTTAGGCTAAGTCATTCTGTGAAGAACAGCAATATTTTAGTCATTGAGCTAGCAGTAAAATGTTATCCTACAAGCTACAAAAGAAAGTGAACTACTGAAAGACAAAACATTCCTTCCTCAGAAGACAGTAAAACAATGCTCTCCATTCACACTACATTCAGAGAAACTATCCTCATGACAAGAATCAAAACTACCAGCAGACTGTTAGGCCTCCTCGTTTCCTTGTGCTTTAGGTCTGGGCTAGTAGCATGCAAAGTCCTGCAATATTGCTTAACCTTCACACTTGATTGTTGTAGCAACCAGAAACAGAAATTTAGTTAAGAACATTTAATTTGCTCTAGGTAAAACTATCCAAGAAACAAAAAACACTTTAGCACAAACTATGCAGAAACACAAAATCACAAGAAAGAAAAAATAAAATAAATTCAGGATTACTTTAGTGATGGTTTGGCTATCTACCATTCGCTCAAGCAGAGGCTAAATTCACAGAATTAAAAAGAACCATCCAAACAAAAAAGGAAAAAAAAAATAGAATGCAGTAGAAAACATCAATCAAGGCTGGTTCAGCAAGCTACCCTCCTTTCAGGGAGTTAGGGCAATAGCCAGCATTGCAGCATATTCATGAACTCTTTGAGAGCTTTCTTTCTCACTTCTGTATTAAAGAAGCAGTAATGTATCAGGAAGTTAAAAGGTAGGGGAAAAGTACAAAAATCATGAGAGGGAATTAAAAAAGTTTCCCAGATGGCTCAACTTCCCAGATGGCTTGAGTTAGCTGAATCCCCACAGAATCAACTGAAGATGGAACTGCATTTCAAGAAGAAAGAACATGGAGAAAAGCAGCTGCTTATGTTATACAAGAAGAGAAACTTCAGAAGCATTTATGGGAACAGAGGATGCCACCCAGGAAGCAAGACAGCTGATTGTCACAGTGTAGTTTTGCGTAGCAAACCAGAAAATGCATGCTTGGCATGAAAAATTCTCACAGTGAACATGCAAACAGAAAGAGTAAGAGAAGTAAGCACATAGCTCAAGTTTGCTTCCAAAGGGAGCAGTTGCCAAGCATGGGGACTAGAAGAATCAATTGACAAGCAGAGATTTAGTAACTCCACCAATGGGATAGGCAAGGGAAGTCCAATGTGGCACAGGTAGGTTTCACCTAACCAGCAAAGTCTGCCAGCACAAAATTAACCCAGAAAAGTGTTTAACAGTTTTGAACTGGCATGTCATTCTTAGGTCAGAGCAGCAATCCCATCATCCAGCTGCAGTTTTGAGTCTGCCACCATGAGTCCTCAAATCAATTTGAATGCATTGTCAAATGATCGTTCAAGGGAAGAAAAGCAGAGTAAAACAAAACACCTTTAAGATCTCACACATCAAAAGAGATAGCCTCACCTGGACCATGGGCTTGCATTCTGGTCTCACCATCTCAAACAAGATGAAGAAATAGAAAGGGTCCAAAGAATGGGAATGTGAGTGATTAGAAACATGGAAAGACATTTGAAAGGTTAATAAAGATTAGGGTTCCAGAGAGGAAATACAAGAATTCCAGCAAATACTATAAATTGCTATCTTCTATAATTTTGTAGTATCAAAACAGAGATCTGAAAAAGTCAAGGTAAATCTGAGTAGATTGAATAAATAATTTTTCTATTTATGACCAAAAAACCCACCCTCACAAAACCCCATTATAATTCAAAAACTATTTACAGTCATATTACTCAGAAAATCTGAAATTGTATTTGAAGTATATTACATTTGCCTTTTAACTACCCCAGCAGTAAAGAACACCACCTAATATTACAGTCTCAATACAAGGTGAAAACACACATAGACAAGGTTAACATCATGGTCACTAGCTTTTTTGTTTTTCAAAAATGTCTTCTTTCCTGTATTATACATCTGTTTGCACACAAACATCTGAGACATGTTCTACTTCATTTCAACCAAAGATGTGTGACATCTCCAATCACTACACTGTAAAGCTGACTCTTTTGTTCAGTACACCTAAATTTTGAAACAGAAATCTTAAGATATATAAAGCATACAATGTCAGATTTCACCCAGTCATTATTTTATCTCAGGCTTTAAATCTTTTTCATAAGTTCAATGCAGATACACATAGGACTAATTTTAAAAAAACCAAAAAACAAAAGAAAACCAACCAAAACCAAAAAACCCAAGCTGAATAACAAAAAAACTAAAATTGTTCATGTTTAATTGCTACACACAACATTTTCCTTTTATTTTTTGTTTTTAGTTTAGGGCATTTGTTTATTTTTTAAATAGAAGCATTATTATGGAAAAAAGAGGTTATTTTTAGCCTTATAGGGAAAAAACACTACCATTCATTCTGATTTCAGAATTAACACCTGAATATTTTTATTTTATTTTAAAAATAAAGATATCTTTAACCTGGGGCTTTTCTGTATTTAAGAACTAAAAGTCTTTCAGAAGATGATGAAACCCCATGTTGAGTGTCAATGTAAAAGCATTTTATTTAACTCACCTCAAAACTGAAAGGGGAAAAACACCATTTCTACCTCAACATATAACAATCACGGTTTAAAAAAATAAAAAAAGGGGGGGGGGGGAT
>JANZLQ010000001.1:9963243-10021759 GCA_026212715.1 Elanus axillaris
CCCCCCCCCCCCCCCCCCCCCCCCCCCCCCCCCCCCCCCCCCCCCCCCCCCCCCCCCCCCCCCCCCCCCCCCCGAAATATTTTAAGCAAACTGATCTCTTATCTCCAAAAAGAAGAAAATGGCCACAATAAACCACTCAAAGTCATAAACTAAGCAGTGAGCTTTACTGCCTACCTACAATTAACAGTTTTCTCAACTGAATTCACACCTGCTTCCATACTGAATACAAATAGAAGCATGTTATTGCATTGACCAGCATTTTTTCTACTTCTTAACTACATTATACTGAATTTGACATTGCAATGAAAAATGCTTGGTTTTCACTAAAGATTTTTATAGTGTGCAGGAACACAGTGGGAAGGGAAAGGAAAACAAGAGGAGTGGGCTTTTCCCCACAGCCATACCATGCTTTTTGACATTGCAGAACCAACTAGTCATCTGACACTGACTCACCTCTCGCTTCAAAAACAGATCACTAGGGTACAACCCACTGACACTATGACCTAACTGTGTGTTTCTGGTATATGATTAAAAGTATTTCATGTCAATAATGCATACTTGTATATGAAGAAGAGGCAAAAAATAAAATGCATCAGTTTTGAACATACCACTTAGGTCTTGTCGATTTGCTCGGGTGCTGTCAAGCTGAGACCAAAGCTGCCTGATTTCTTCTTGTGACCGAGTCTTGAGTTCTTCATGCATGACCTGAAGTTTCTCCAGCTATGGAAGACATGTTAAAAAAAACAAAAAAACCCAACTTTTAAAAACTATTTTGTTCTAATTTCTTATTTTATATGCAACAGACAGTTCTGTCAGAAATAGATGGAAACACAGTGACAACCACACTCTCAGCTCATGACCCAGGCTATCAGAGCTACTGAGTAGCACTTAACTGTTAGACCCACTCCTCAGAGAGAGGTATTTGTTCCTGACACCATATTTATCATCACTGGCAAAAGCAAAGTATTAGATAAAAACAAAACACAAGAACCAGAAAATTAAGCATACAAATAGAGGAAGAAACAGCATCAAATGGCAAAGGCAATTGCATTCAAAAGATTTTGAACGACTATAGAAAATCCCAAAGCATTTACCTGCTTCGTGAGATGCATTTTAGTTTTGCAATAAAATCCCTGAATACAGACAAGTCACCCAAATTATATGTACATGGTCTAGTTTTTGTTTATATATAATCAACCACTCTAATGAATAAAGAAATCTTATTTACCTCCTTCTGGAGATTCTGTTCTTTTTCTTGACTTTTCATCTTCATATCTTCTAGGAGTTGGTTATGTTCAGTCTGAAGCTGTTCTTGTAATTTTATAATGGCTACCTGGTGTTGCTTCTCCAATTCTATACATTTTACTAAAATTAAAAATGAGTTCTGTCACACCACCATCCTGATTACTCAATAACCTGTACAACTTTTGTGCAACTAAAATAGAAATGCATGACTCTAGACTACAGTGCTAGTTTACAGGGAATCACAAAAATACTTGAGTAGTAAACTATTTGAAAATCAAACATTTCCACACAGTGCTTCCTAGTTCTCTGCATCCCACACTGTTGGCCAAGAGATAACAAACTGTAGTGCTGGAGGGATGAGCATCTGCTCTCTGTATACATGAACAAGCATCCTGAACTAGAAGCACACATACTTGGAACAGGGAATCTAACATTTCTTCATGGCCCACAAACACAGAATTTCTCCTACAACCACACTCAGCAGCAGGGAGTAGAAGAGATGAACAGGAAGGACTAGGAAAGCTCATGCCAGGTATGCTCTGCCTCTGCACTGAGCTCTCTCTAAACCCTGGTAAACTTGCTACTACTTCATTTGTTGAACAAATTTTGACCTGCCCAGAAAGAACCTGCAATCAAGCGACCACATTTCAGCCACAGTGAGCTGCAAGAGATGCATGTTATTCTCCCAGAATCAACTTTAATGATACAGGTTCAGGGAAATCCAGTGAAGTCAGCGCAGGCCAGGAAGAACAAGCCATTGCTATAAATATGTCCTCACAGCAGCCAAAGGTGAGCCAAACACTGTGAAAGCATCCAGCCCCTGGAAGGTCGAAAAGGCTACTCTTAACTTCTCAAAAGATGGTCTTGCTGCCTGCCAGCCAGCATCATCCAATACCCTTAACACTGCATTTCCATTTATTTGGAGACAGTATTATTTTCCATGTCTCCCACCTGCATAGTGCTTCAGAGACTAAGCAATCCGACTAGCTATCTCTCTCTTCACTTCATGGCACACTGTATCTTGTGGCTCCTTTTCATGCCATCACTGACAGCAAATCTGACACCATTGTGCCAGTCAACCACTGTCTCAACAAATGTGTCAGATTTCTGAGACCTACACGAACTTTTCATAGTTCTATCTCCTATCTGGTCCTCAGCAAAAGACATGAACAGATATACCAGGCTAGGTATTCATCCAGGTTTCATTTTTCAAGTTAATGAAAACTCCAGTTACAGTTGTCTCAGAAACATCACTTCCAAGCAGTATTTAAAAAAGCTACTGTTCCATTAAGCTTTAACTATTCACAATCCAAACCCATTTTTTTTTTGTTAGAAGCATCTATTGCTATTGATCGCCATTTTGATTAATTCAGTAACTGCCAAAGACGGTTTTCAGCTGGAAGCAAAACAGCACCTCCCTTTAATACACTAGAAGGAAAATACAGTCCATCTCATACTCTGTGGAAGTCAAAACACAACACAGCTAACTAGGCTTTAAACAATTTTTCATTTACATCCTGTTTTCTAGACAGTCTCATGCCATCCATTCAATTTTTAAGTAAGAGTACATGGATATATCTTGTATTTGCTTTTTATACAGGTTCTAAAACCACTTAGTTAGCTTTGCCATTGTTCAATAAAGACAACTGCTTCCCAGACCATGGCACTTACTTTTAGACTCTTCATTCTCAAGAGAAAGAAGCTCCAGTTCTGCTTTGACTTTTTCTAATTCCATTTCCAGAGTTTTCTGCAGTTCCACCATTTCAGCCTGATGTTTTTCAGACAGCTCTTCACACGTGTTTTTTAAACGAATATTGGACTCCAATTCCCAGTCTCTTTTGAGTATCTAAGACAGCAAGACATGCATTATTAAAGCAAACACATTTAGTAAATTAGTACTTTTTTTTCTCTCCTTCATTTATTTGTCCTCTACAATAAATATGTTGTAGATACGGGACTTCTACCAGCTCTAGTTTACTAAAAGTAGTTTTACTTTTTCTTGTATGAAGAACAGAATTTGTACCTCTAATGCCTGGGTATGCGTGTCTTCCATTTCCAATTCTATTTTCTTTCTCTGATCAACTGTGAAATAAAATACTTATTAATAAATTTACATTAAAAGTTACGATTAAACGGTAAGTAGAAATATGAATGAGATTGCTAATTAAGCTGAACTTAACCTTCAGGGTTGTCTTTGCAGCTGTAACTGCTAGATGCTTATTGTCTAAAATGAAAGTGAATTACTGGGTTATAGCACAACAGCTGGTTTGGACAGAACCTTGTACTTTACACTGCTGCATGCCTACTTATCTAAGCCCTGAGTTTGATGCTGAAAATGGGAAAGGAAAGCCTGCTTAAATCTACAGAGAGCATAATACTTAAAAGAAGAAAAAAAAAAAAACCAAACAAAAAACCAAAAGAACCACACCTTTAATCCTAAAGATACAAATTCAAATTACTGTCAATGTCATTTTAGATGCTAGCATTTCACTGCACATCACTATTAAGTGTTTGAACCATTTTATCTCCAGAGACACAGCAAAAGAGTAGCAGGCAGCGGCAGCAGCAAGTAGGAAACTCTTCAAATTTCTTCTAAGAATACCTAGGAAACAGACTGCGAGACAGATGCTATTATCTGCTCAGTTATCACTGACACCAACAGCTTCTTCCTTCTCACCTCCTCCACAGATTCATTCCAACTTCTTGTTCAGCACCTTTTTGGTCTGCAAGAACCCTGTAAAGTCCCCTTCTCACAGCTTCAAAGTACCTTGCCTTAGCTTGCAACCTTATTTCAAGTCTTTCTGTGGGAAATGAGAACCCAGAGACCAAGATGGTGCCAGCTACCCAGCTAATGGTCCAGCAGAGGAAGAAATACCATCTAAGTTACAAGACAGCTAGCACTCAAATGAGTTAGGTCATGTCCAATCATCACCTCCCTTACAAGAAATGGCTTTACTCTAGCCCCGCAGGTAACAGTATCCACAACTCCCTTACAGGTCTCCTGCATCATCTGCTTCCAGGTTCTCCTCAGCCTCTACCTTCAAGCACTCAGAAGTGGTTACACTCATTGGTTACATTGTGCTTACATTGCCAAAACCCACATAAACAGCATTGATCTTAAGAACTGCATCTACACCTCCTCCTGCTCCCAAATCTCATCATGCCATCAGTTCACTGTATTACTGGTGATAACAAATGTTTTCTACTCGAGTCAAAAAGACACAGCCCTAAAATACTCTCTTGCTCTCAGGGAAGGACAACTAAAAGAATGGTTCCTAAACTTCTTCAGTGAATTGCTGCAGTCTTCACCTTTCTCGAGAAATCCCTCAACCTCTGCGATACAGGTCAGAAAACGGTCTCCTGACCTGAGAAAAGGCAAATATCCCAAACAATGTCAAGAGCACTACCAGCTGGCCTTTGATACTATCAAGTGCAGCTTTCCCCTTGCTGATGTCAGAATACAATCTTATAACAAACACATTTCAAAAGACACGGAGCTGCAGGTTCTCTCTCACTGAGCCTTTCAGTTCCTTTCCAGCTCCTTTTAAAACCACTGACAGGGCAAGCCAAGAAGCACTTCCATATCTTGTCAGAAACACAACAGTAGTCAGTGCTGACTTAGGGCAATAAAAAACCTTAAGAAACAGAAGAGGTAAGAGCTCTACTCTTTGCACGGATTAAACTCTGTATGAGAGCTGTCTAATGCCTCCTGAAAGCAAGTAGTTCAGTATAGTTCTATTTTACACAGGTAGCAGCAAAACACCCATATAGTTGAAGAAAAATTAAAATTTAGGTCTGGACAACTTCATTTTCATATATAAAACATGCACTCTTGCACATGTCAGTCTAGCCACTGTCCCTACTCAAGGCAACACTGGACATCACTCAAAAGGCCAGCTCTACATCAAGACAGGAACCCGTGGAGGAAGAAAAATACTGATGGAGTTCCAATTTCAGGTCCATTCCTCCCAAATTTTAATACCTAGTTCTTGCTGATACTTTGACTCAAGGTCTTCTTTTTCCTTCAGACACTGTTCTTTAATCTTCTCCCACTCCAGCTGATGGCGGCTTTGCAGAATTGCTACCTCCTGAGCACGCTTATCATTGAGCATCTCCCGTAGTTCCACAAGGGCAGTCTCCTTTTCTTTTCTCAAGTTAGACTGTGTAAGCTCAAGCTGAGAGGTATGCATATTATTTAAGCTTAGGCGTAAAGCTTCCAGTTCAAGGCTGTGCAGTGTCTGTAATGGAGAAGAAAAAGGGTTTTTCCCTCCCCCATAATGAAATGTGTTCACTTTTTTCGTGATCAGTTTCAGTTTCAATTGCTTTCAACTTAAACACATCTAAGTTTTACCTTTCTGTATTTGGAGAGTGTTTCTTTGTGGCACAGACAGAACCCTGAAAATAAGCTAACTTTTGTTACAATGAGATTTGCATTATGTTTTCAGTGCGAAGTAAAAGGCTTTCCTTGCCTGCCTCTTAACTTCATCTCCTACCACATACTTTGTATCTGTCTACCTCTTCACAACATCATCAGAGCAGAACACAAGCTCACGGCAATACTTCACTGTCTATTAGAAAAATTCCTCATATTTGCTATTGTTTATAATTTGTTAAAAAGCAACATTATGAAGTGGTATTACAAAAGTGGAAACAAAATTCACCATGCCTAATTAAAAAAAAAAGCGAGACCTATCCAACAGTTAGAAACAGCTGCTAAAATAGACCAACAAAACTTTCCAATTCTTAAATAAACTAAACAGTACACCAATATCTTGTAATTAGACCTATCACTAGACATGCTCTTTCCATTTCCACTTTGCATTTAGTGGAAGTGTTCAAAAACCAAGTAAATAGTTAAGAGGAAAAAGTCAGGTTTACATACTTAACTTTAGCACAAAAGCATTCCTAATTACATTAGTGGGATAATAAACAGTGGGAAGAGCTTATTATTTTTTATAAACTTACTTGTTAAACTTATCAAGACATGAAAAATGACACAAATTTTTTTTTTTTAACCTCACCAATTTAACCATCCAGTTTTTGTCAGAATTAACGTTAAAATATAATTGCAGTGAGGATTCTGGAGAACTCCTGTAGAAAATATCTACTACCACCCACCAAGAGAATACTCCTAATTCTTCAATTGCAGCAGTATATAAAAAAGCACACATAGCATGCACAAAAATCAAGGAGCCTTCTCTTTGCAACAGCCAGGTAACCACTACAGTAATTACTGTTTCTTTATTTTACTTGTGATTGGAGCTGAGCTTGCTCAATCTCTGCTTTGTGTGTGGCTGCCATTTGCTGCCGAAGTTCATCCAACAGCTGCTGCTGTTCTTTATTTAGTTCAGCACGGAGCTTCTCCATTTCCTCTTCATGTTTAGTAATCAGTTCAGAGATTTCACGATTGTGCTCTCGTTCGTGTACCTGCAGAGAACACTCAGATAAAGAGCTTTCTTCAAAATATGGTTAGTTGGCCCCCTAATAAATTACTGACCCAAAATTCTCCCCTCCTCCTGACCCCAAATCAACAACACCATGGAAAAAAAGAATTAATAGTTTTTTGCATGTCCAAAACATTAATACTGCTTAAATGACAAACAATACAAAATGAGTTTATTTTTTCTGAAATAAACCCAATTATAGCATCTACCTTTTTTATTAAAGCAATCTGTTCCTTTTTTTCTTCTTCCAACTTCTGCTGGTTTTCCACTTTATCTTTTATTTCAGCATTTAATTCTTCTATCTGAAAACAGGTATATAAACATTTGCAGTGACTACCTTAAGCATTCTGAAATCCCAAGGCTCCTACTGCTATAGGGGTTTCCTACCTCCTTCTTGTGTGTAAAACTCACTTTAGTTAATTCGGCAAGGTGCTGAGTCTCCATTTTATCCACTTCCTCTTTGTAATGTTTCACCATCTTGGATTGTGCCTCCTGCACAGCTTGTGCAGACTGAAGGGACTCCTGTAAGCGAGTCTCAAGCTCCAAATGAGCTTTCTTCAAATGAGCAATTTCTTCAGTCAGCTGGCTTTTTTCCTCACTGTATTCAGTACTTTTTGCCTTTATTTCAGCATTAAGTTTATGAATTTCTAGGTTGCTGAAGTTTAACCTGTCCTCATATCCCAGTCTTTCACACTCCTGTATTTCTTGGAGGCTTTTCACTTCAGCATTAAGTTCATGTATGTTTTTCTCAAGAGCCTCAATGATGCTAGCATTCTCTGTGAGTGCTTTTTGTGCTTTTATTAGATCCTCCTCTACATCAGATAATCTTTCTCCTAAGGCTGTTTTTTCCTTCAGTAAGATTGCTAAATTTTGTTTTTTATTATCAATTTCAGCTTTGAGCAACTCCTGTTCTTTTAGCAATGTTTCTTCAGATATGGTTTTCTGACCAAGCAGCTCTGCTATTGTCTGATTTTTAGCCTTCTGAGCATCAAGCTGGCTTTGCATTTGATCCCTTTGACTTTGCAAAGCAGCTAACTGACGTCCAAAAAGAGACTGTACTTCACTTGTTACAGAATCAGAAGCTGTTTTCTGCTCCTGAACGTCTTTCACTAATTGCTCCTGAGTTCGCAGCTGCACCATCAACATTTCTCTTTCCTCCTGGAGGTCTTTTACCATTTCTTGCCAGGAAGAGGATGTTGACACTTGTGTTAAAGGCTCTACAGCACAGTAAGGTTGGCCTCCATCCTCACCCTGCTGCTTTACTAGAAACATTATTTTGTTTTCAAGTTCTTTCTCCTTCTCTGTTTTTTGAAGAAGTTCTTTTTCACAATGGATCCGTGCTTCACGTTCCGCATCCAGTTCCACGTGCATATGAGAGAGCTCAGCCATTACTTTTTCCCATTTTCCGACAGCTTCTTGGGCCTTCTGGTAAGATTTCTTCAAGGCTGACTCCTTCTCATGGAGCCGCTCAGTTAGCTTCACACATCTCTCTACTAAACAAGCTGTCTCATCATCCTTTACATCATCATGGTCACTTATTTTGTTTTGCTGCAGGGAGCTATCTGACAAATATGAAACAAAGGCCTCTGCTCCCACCTCAGTCTCTTCAGAAGTCTCTTGAGCCAAACGGCTAGAACATGTTTCCTCATCAGGGACCAGGTTTAACGGAAGAGGTATAAAATCTCTGCTGGGTTCTAGAAGCACACTACTGTCTAACCCATACCTACTGCATCTACCTTCTTCAATGGCATAACCTTCAGAAGTGCTGGACGCATATGACTCTTCTGGTCTCCCCGTGGAGATGAGATATTTAGCCAATATGCCTTCATCACCACTGAAAAGCCCTAGTTCTGACAAGTGTTCTTCAGACAGGTTATCTCCTTCACTTTTTTCATTATTCTCTGTGATGTCTGAATTCTTAATTTCTTCTAATTGATCCCTTGAGGAGTCTATTCCCAAGTCACACTGGAACTCCAGTTCTTCATGAACAAGCTCACCTTCACCTTTCAACTGGTGCAGTTTATTCCACATCTCCTCAAGCTCTCCTCTCTGCAACTGTGACACCTCTGGTAAAATCTGGTTTTCCCTGAATTTCATTAGCTTTTTATTGGAGACAATCTCTTCATCATGCTTTTGCCCTACACCTAAACTTTTTTCAGCCTCATAAAGTCGCTTTTCATTTAATTTCTGGATGAAAGAATTCAGTTTCTGAATCTCTTCATTCAAGGACTGTTTTTCTTGTTTATATCGCTGGGCTTCCTTGACCTGCTCTTCTGCATCAGAAAGTTGAGACTTAAGGCCATCAATTAGATCCTTGTATTTAGTCTCAATTTCAGATTTTTCTCTCTGGAAGTCTTCCTTTTGGTTTTCAAGTTTCTGTCTCAAACTTTCTTTATTAATTTCAGACTCATGAAGACTATTATTTAAATCAATTATTATCCCATTCAAATTCTGAATGTGTTCTTCAGAATTCAGAGCACAGAGTTCTTTTTTTAACTGTTCAAGTTCATTTTTGTATTTTAAAAGAGTTTCTTCTACATATACCTGCTTGGCTTCTGCAATCTCTCTTCTGTGGCACTTCTCCAGCTCAGCCCTCAAGTTCTCCAACTGTCTGCAAATATCCTTTTCATGACTGATTTTCAGTTTTTCAATACATTGCCGTTCTTTCATTTTGGATAAAGCTATTTCATTTTTTAATTCTGTTATTTCTGAGTCCCGGAGAGAAAGGGTACGTTGTAATATAGACAAGCTAAATCTTTCTGATGTCAGTATATCTTGAAGACTTTTAATATGTTGGTCTTTTTCTTCTATGCTTTTGTATAGCTGGTGCATTGTATCTTTCATATCTTCTTCCATTTGGGCAAGCAGATTTTCTTTATCTTTGGTATTCTTAAAAATAAAGTATTACATATGAAATATGCCATCAAAATATGACATGTTTTAATTTCCTTAAGCCTCATGCTTTTAACTTATCTTCACAAATAATATTTACCATTAAGTGCAAGGTGTATCATTGGCCTAGGTAACAGGCTATTTAAGCACAACCTTGAGAGTGGAAAGTACTACTGAAAGGCTCTTCAAATGTGGTAACAAATATCAAATTGCCTAAGCGATAACAACTGGTGCACTACTGACTCCAGAGAGAAAGAAAAGATGGCTGTCTCAAACTTCAGGTATTTTAATGAAAATAAAATAATATCAGAGCTACAGGCACCTCTCCATCTCACATCCATGTGCACAGAGAAAACACTTCCTGCAAGCAGGAGCAGGCCAACAGAACAGCCATGTCAAATTTTGACTCATCTGACTCACTTAAAAGTTTAAGGCTTCCACCTATGGAATTGCTGGTTATGTTCTTAAAGGAAATCAGACCTTCTAAGCTGTTCCTTTAATGTATGTTAGTAACTACAATCCCTACAAATTTGTTTCTAAAAAAGACTTTTTTTGTGACCATGCCACTACAGCAGGTCAAAGTTACCACCAGATTTGAAATATGTATTATAAAAAAAAAGTAAGTATCTGTTATGTTTTTTTAACTTTAAATGAGTTTCTTTATTCACAGTGCTTGTTTCTGGAATGATTACATCAAAATATTCCCACACAACTTTTCACTTTGTTTTCTATCTGAAACTAACACGATTACAGATACAGTTCACTTTTACTCTCATCTAGGTGTTTCAAGTTCACACATAACTGTACTGTTATATGCTTACAGAGCATATCCAGCAACCTTCACCCCACTGCAAGCCTCTGTCAGTTATGTTCCTACATGCCTCAGTTCAATAAACACCAGATGGACCCACTTCTGATGGAAACTTCTTGATGCTATACAACAGTTTAGTAACGGAGTTAAAGACCAACCCTTCTGCAAGAGAAACTGATGCAGTAATTTCAACAAATAAGCAAATTTTAAAAAGCCAGAGCTGAATCCTTATTTCATTAAAAAAAAAAAAAATCTTGAATTGTGAGCAGCTATTTTGCCTTAGCTGAATATCATTACCTTCAGAAGAACAGATTTCTAATTCCACACTAAAGTGTAGTTTCAGTCCTGAAACATCAATGTTACCTCATGCACAAATAAAATGTTCATTACAGGTTCTTCCTCCAAAAAGTACCACCCTGGCTTGTGCAAACACACCAAATACTTAACTACCTAGAGCTTGTAATTATAAAGGCACTTTAAATGGTTTTTACCTTTTGAGAAGACTCAAGCTGTACTTCCAGGTCATGTGCCTTCTGACGCAGCATCTCCAAATGCGCATTTTGCTCTCTGAGACGGTTCTGAAACAAGGACATCTGCTGCTGGGCTTCTAATACTTCATTCTTCCCACAGCTTTTATTCCTCAGCATCTCATTAACCTGAACACAAAAGGTACTCACAGTCAGAAGAAAGTTCATATCAGAATAACTCATACACAAGTCTCACTGTATGCACAAAATACACTGCAATCATTTACTACAGATTTACCCTATGTCTTTCATCCTCAATGAATAAGAATCTCCCTAAAAAGTCAGACAACACTTGTCATGTTTGAGATACTATTACTTACTGTAAAGTTGTAAATGTTAGATAATTCATCTCTATGAAGCCTCCAAAATGAAGCAGGACTTCCAATGGACTGGACATACTGGTAAGAGGACGATGAACAAAACCAGTTTTCTCTGCAAAGGATTTACAGCTCAATACTAAAGGTATTTTTTTTTCTCTACACCTCCCCCCAAATGAAGATAAAACATTTACTCCTATGGGGGTAAAATAAAATGTGCTTTATTTATTTTTAAAACCTTTCTCTAAAGACTTTGCTAAAACCAAGAAGATAATATTTAAGACCATATTAGTTTTTTTATCTGTTATCAAAGTTGACATGCTTCCACAAACAACTTGCATCATATTACTAGCTTTATTTAGCATATGTCCAAAGTGCTATTTAAAGGCTTTATCATTGTCTTTCAAAGGCTTACTGAGCAAATCCCAACAATCACCTATAATTTTCACTGTGACCACTTATTTTTTCAATAGCAATCAGAACTGTACATAGAAAGCAGTATTTTTTGTCCTTTTCCAAAATTTCATTTAGCAGAGGATATATTTTCCAAGGCATGAGCAACAACTTCAAGATAATCCCTGGACTTCAGTAAGTCCCAGGTTTTATTTTTAATTTTTTTTAAAAAACCCTTCCTATCCAGACATTTAAGACATGTAATTCCTCCTAGTGCAATTTTTATTTTTCAAACCTGAAATGGTAAGTAAACATAAATATTACTCTTTGGCATATAGTACAAGGCTCCTGAGACAACAAATATAGAGGTGTTCAGAGAGAATAGCCACTAGAACACTGAGCATCACCAAAAAAGAATAAAGTCTTTTAAAAAAAATGTTTATAAAGTAGGTGAAAGGCTGTACTATCTCTCATTATCCAGGGATTAGATCCATGATCAACCTGTCACACTGAAGCAGGTTTTTATGTTTCATAGGGGCTGCATCAACCATCTTCAGGTTATTTTAAATCTCCTTCTCTGAGCCAAGACACATTACCTCAACATAGCAAGTTTCTGTATAACAGCTGAGCTGTTACAGTTGCCCATGCATATACTCAGAGATTTCTTTAGCAAAGGCAAAGAAAACTGATCACATCTAAGCCCAATCATTACAGTGATTCTTGTGTATAGATCCCAAACCACTAACAACATTTAGTAAAATTCCCTAACAAGGGCTAAACTGATGGACAAAGAAATGTAATGACCTCCCAAACACTACACAGACAAGTGGAAAATAAAAGGATATCTCTGGGACTTCTCCCTTGCAACTGAAGAAAACTCTGCCTCGCCCTCAAATCATTTTCACTGCCGCATTGCAAACTGAACTATGAAGAGCTATGGGATAAGTTCAGTATGTTTTTACATTCATGTTCCAAACCTGTTCTTACTCTCTTTGTAAGGAAATAAAAATTGGAGGAGAGGCACACCTGATGTAACTGAAGTTGCAAATCGTGGATCTGACCAGCTACACGTGAAGCCTCTTCCTGTAGATCATCCCGATCCTTCTTTGTCTGTTGAAGGCAGCTTGTTAGTTTCCTGATGACTTCATTCTGCTCCTGAACTGTAGTTTCCTACATGGATCACAAGAAGTGCACGTTTCAAATTAAAATATTCTTAATATATTAGGAACACAGTAAGTTTTCTTAAAGCAAAGCTGTTAGAGTCTATAGTTACACTTAAGTTTTAACAAACTTGCACTAAAGGACGAGAAATGTTTGCATTCAAACACGATGTTAAGGGTGATGAAAAAGGAATCTTACACTGATCTCAGAGAGATGGCAAAGCCAATCAAAAGTGACTTTTTAAACAAACAACAGGATACCAGTAATGAAATAAATATTTTTACTTTAAAATTGTGTAGGTCTTATTGAAGGAAAAGCAATCAAGTCTTCTACAGGATATAATGAATATTTAGTACCCCCTAAATTGTTTCCTGTCTGTCAGCTCTTCTTTTCATCCATGTGAGAGAAAGCTAATGAGATGGGATACATTAATCCTATTTTATGTTAATGACATTAATCTTTTCAATTTATTTCTCACCAACAGGAAATGTCTTTGTTTCCCCAGTCCTAGAAGGAGAAAAACAACATGTAAAGGGGGAAGTAACTATTCTTCAGAAGCAGCTGATAATTTACCTTTACATAGAAATGCTAAAGAAAGGGAATTCAAAATATCTTTTTTAATATTTTGGCAGAGGGGAAGGTCCTTTGCCCATACAAAAATCATTTGCCCATACAAAAAAAAAAAAAAAACAAAAACAAAAAACCACATCCCAAACCCCAAAAGCCACAAGAATTTATAAATATTCAAAAAGCATGAATGATTTCTGGGGGAAAGTCATCAAGGTGGTGATGGTAGTGGCATCTGTCATCCTGTGTGAAGAGTTGAAAAGGAGCCCAGCTGCATCTATGAAGTGGTTTTCAGACATATCCACAGAAACACTGACATTTCAGTAAGTACTTCCTTATCAATAGTTTGAGCTTTTTTTTTTTGCGCTATTTTTCAGCATGAGCTTGTTATACAATATATTTATATAAATATATATATAAGTCAGTACTTATAAAAACTTAAGTCCTGTGTTTTTACATTGAGCCCCTACCTCAATATGTGATTAACTACACTTACCTTACTGGTTCTTGCAGGTTCTCTCTATAAAGACCCATTCCTCAATATAGTAAGAAAATTTATCAATAAAAACTAGCAGCAGGTGTCCAACCATTTCTCAGAAGAAGAATTTAACTACGCATTTCCTAAAAATGCTCTAAAAATAGAAGCATTTCAAATTTAATTTCGCTCTCACTTGATTCAGGCAGTATGAAGTCCTAGACAGTGGTGAATGGAAAACCTCATTACTGCTTTTTGCAGCACGTTAGCAAGGTGACGTACTTTTCAATAATACACAATACTTATTTTGCATTTTGCATCCTAAATATTTTTAGGATTAAAATAAAGTAGTATTATCCCCATTATCCCCAATTCTATCAAACATACCTGAAGTTGCATAGAGTCACTGTGCTGGGTAAGTTGTTGCTGTAGCTCTACCATCTGTGTAGTGAGTCTTTCAATGGCTTCCTGTTTCTCCAGAAGTCTGTTCTCTAACTCAGCTATTCTCGCCTGACACATCTTGGCATCAAGCTCACTGTATTCTGCTGCAGAATTTATTGTAACTTTCTTCATAAAAGAAACAAAAAATGTATTTATTCACCAAAACAATATGCCATTTCTGGTTTGTGATTACTCTGAATATAAATTCAGCTTCAGTCTGAAATTCTGTTCAAATTCTAGTTTAAAAGTAATTCAACACTGGGACTTTAATAGAAACATTATACATAAAGTCCTTAATTCTTAAAAATTTCAAATAAAAGATTTTCAAAGATAATATATTTTCATATGATATTTTAAGGTGCAAAGGTAAATTAGACAGAAGAGCTTTGTGATTCTACAGCACCAAATTGTGGCAAAGTACCATTCTGAGATGTGTTAGGATTTAAAATACATTCCAACTTTCAATTTGGGGGGTGGGAATACTACCAAAATTACATAAAGTTTTTACATCCATCTGTGCTGACTGGAGAACAGTCCACCCATAGGAAAAATAATAATGTAAAGATCTTGACTTAAAATTAAATTCAAGCATAAGCAGCTATTGCAAATAAATATTCATATAAATACTCTGAGTTTCTATGGCCTTTAACAGCAAAACAAAAAACCAAGTACAATCAATCCTGTGGTTTCTTAGGAGAAATATTATTGTAATTCTCACAGAGGAGACAGTATCTTGTATTTTATTTTAAATATTTTTTGGTTTTAATGTATGAAAAAAAAAACAAACCCCCCTACTTTTCAATTAAAAATATTGTTCAAATTTCTCTGGACAAGGTCCATGATTTCACTAAAACCAGTTGTCTTAGCAACCATTATCGCAGCCAGGAAAAGTACATACAGATAAGTACCTGGTTTAGACTGCAAAATAGTGAAATTGCATCACTTTTATCATATTTGATAACAATGCTCAATAACTAATAGTTTCAGTAACCAACTATCATACTCATCTTTCACACATATATCAGCATCGTTTACTAAAGATACCTTCTTTCACACTTACTTCAGTTGCATGATCATTCAGTACATCCCAGTTGGACAAGTCAGCACTCCCCTGGTAAGTAAACAAATAAAACAAACACTAAATCATGGCCATTTTAAAGATACATAAGGAAAAGCTTTATTATTCTGGAAATACCCTAAACACATGAGCCAAAAAGATCCATGTTGTGAGACAACATACCAGTGAGAGAGAGAGACTGACTGTAATTGTAAACTCAGCTGGTCATTCAAGGTCAAAAGAATTAAACAAATGCAAAAAAAGATTAAAATTGTTATGAATGTCTACTCAAAAATTTAGGGCTAAGTGTCACCACTGAGATTTAATGTATTATCTTCTGCTTTTGTGGCTTGCAAATACAGTTCGGTACTCTTTATAACTAAATATTAGTAAACTAACTGACAGGAGATTATTTAACAAACATGCTAAAATAATTCAATTACAAAAGCAGTACTATTTTCTGACACATATACTTAATGAAGCTTGATATCTTGAAAGATACTTACCTCTCACTAAATTCACAACAAGACAAAGATGACTGTAGCAGTATTTAGAAAACCTAGCCTATAGTCCTCCCTGTATTTTGAATCTGCATGAAGTAGTTTCCAATGACTACTTCCCCCTAAAGGTGCCCCCTCCACATAACTTAGAAAGCATTTCCATTTGCTTTACTATTTACTACTAAACCCAGGTATTTTGACAGAAGCCGTTTAGAAGCAATAAGTGGGTTTTGGTTTTTTTTTAACTTAAGTCCACAAGAATTTAATAAGGACACTGCTATGGTTGAGTAACAAAATCCTGTATGTTTTTTCCTTAGTGCAAACAGCTTGGCATATAGCTTCATAAAAGCCTTTGCAATGCTAACATTATGCTCAGGATGTCCTGAAAGCAGTAGGGATACCCTTGCAACAGAAAGCAGAATAGTATCCTCTGCTACTGCAGGTTTGCAAATACACTAGACTGATGCTATTGTTGTATGTTATGAAAGCACACTAACAGCTGGAGAGATGCTTTTTATGCAGCAGGCACCACCTTCCCAAAACTCATGAATCTTTGCATACACAACATGCTGAAATGCACTGGGAAACTACTTTCTAAACAAACTCCCAGACCAAGACAGATATAGTTTGTTGTAGACAGAGAGTTGCCTTGTGGCTTCTGAGGCTTGTGAAAACATTAGCCAACCACTTCTGAAGAAAGCTGGACTCCTATAAAAAAAATTGTTCAGAACTACTTTTTGCTTACTTTATTACAAGACAGAAAGAGAGAGAAAGCGTTACATGACTGTCTAATCCACAGCTGATATAAAAATAAAAATCTTGCTTGGGAGCCGAAGCAAGAAAGCAACTGCTTAATTCAGGCAGACCAGTACATCCATTAGTAGATGTCTAGTAATCTCACACTATATCACAAGCTATGTTTCTGTGTTTACTGACATGACCACCTTCACAGCGTCAGCAGTACAATCACACTGGAATATATCAGGCATAAACAGAGTCACATTTTAAACAAATCTGTCAGAGAACGTATCATCTATGCTGGCTATACAATGGCTACTAAAAACATGCTGGAACAAATTATATTTTTTCAGAAAACACATTTTTAAGCACATTTGAGCCAGCAAAGTGATACAAAACCAAATTAATGCTGTGCATTACAAGGTCTTGGCAGTTTCGCTCATCTACTACACCTCTCAGTCTGGATTTGCAATTTCATGGAGTCACAGTCACATAACCAGAAGTCTGCCCAAAGAGAAGTTCATGGCAGTGAAAGACTATTAGCAAATTTACAAATTTAACAAATTTAGCAGGCTAACAGCAGACAGCTACTTGACAATACCAGCTGTCCAGTCCACATAATGGAGAAGTTTTTTTCAGTTATTTACATCACTTCGTAAGAGAGTTAATTATTACAAGTGACAATACATTCGTTTACTACTCAATGGCAGCTAGTTGACAGTGCCAGAGAGCCAATACCCAACTAAGTAAAACAGTCACCTGGAATACTTATTATCTGTAGATGGAGTGAAGTGAAACACAAGAAATACTAAGATTTACCTCTGTCTCTGTTGTTGTCTCTAGTAGGTTGGTGTCTTCAGCCTTACTCTCTATACCCTTACCGACATCTTGGGCTGCTAGTGCGTACTCTTCCTTCGGAACGTCATGCGTGTGGACAGACGAGCCCTTCCTCTTCGCCGTCTTTTTCTGCGACTGCGTGATGTCACTTTTTGTTTTTCGTTGTCTGAAGTAAGCAAACTGTGCAGAAAAGATTGGAAGAGGTAGAGGGAGAGATAAGTGAGAAAAAGGTAGCAGGACCACAAGATTAACACACTCATGGGTGATGAAGATCCTATCTTGATAAAATATATACATCTGCAGAAAAACTGCTTTATCTTCCTACTTTCTACACATTCAGAACATACTGGATAACTGTGCAATTAAGCAAGAAATCTCACACCAGTACTAAAGAGTCATTTCAATACAAGAATCAAATTTTACTCAGTGAAACTGTGTGTCAATGACAATCCAGAATTACAGCAAGACAGATTAGTAAAAGAACGAGTTGTTAATATATAGAATCATTAGGAAAAAATAATAATTGAGCAGTCTTTCTACAAGACCAGCAAAAACAGTAACCCCCTACAAATGTATCTAAACAGATCTTTGCCAGCGTAAGCTTTAAGATTAAAATTAACGGAAGTGAATCCTCATTTTCCTTCCTTGCTACCCCCTTAAGAGAATACAGCAAAACTTCCTAGCCAGAAAGCAGCCTACAGTACATAAATAGAAAATCAATTAAGCCAGGTCATTTTAATTTCTTCTGTTGAAGAATCAGATGCTCTACTTTATCAGACTATCACAGCTCTACGAAGCACCAGGGACTTGTAAAGAATGTCACTGACAGAATTTATTATCCAACTTTCCTTAGCACCTTAAACTGCTTAAAAAGGATTATCCTATTTTAAACTCTAGTATTGTGTTTAGGCAGCATTTCCAAGTAACATCTCCCTCACAAAATAAATCCAGACATCCTTCTCATAAGGAAAAAGCCTCCTCCAAGGTTACAACCATAGGTTATCAAGTGCACCATTAATATATCCTTGTGCTGAGATAAAACAGATAGTCAAATAACCATGAGATGTAAACATAATTGGCAAGATCTACCTGCAATATACACAAAAATCCACTGGTCAACAGCTTGGTTTTCCTGTAAAACAGCCAACTTGCAGAAAGGTCTTGTCCATTTCTTTTCATTCAACATTTTAAATGGATTTAGTTCAGTCCTTTCTCCTTATACCCATTATAGCAACTTCTACCTGACAGCTTAGCTACAACAGATACGTGGTTACACACCTGCTACAACTGAGCAGCCTGTTTAAAACGTGTATTTGAAGAAAGACATCAGTTTCTTACCAGCATTTCAGATGTTTATGTACAAATAGCTTCATTTTAAGATTACATTCTGTAGTTTCCATAGTTATTAATGCTGAATGCAGATTAAACAAAGATTTCCAGGGGCCCTGCTGCCTTTCATAACAGGCAAAATGAACAGACTAGTAAATAAAGCTGTAGTGAGACACAAATACTATTCTCTGAAATCAGGTGTTAACTCTAGCACTTTACTGATCGCAATGTATGTTTAAAATAGACCTAATTAACCTGATAACATGGGGAAAAGGGATAGGAGGAATCCTGAAGAAAAATGGAGAGTTGATAAAGCTGCTGAAGCAGGAAAAAAGGGAAAAAGGGAGTAAAACAATCAGAAAAAGATGAGAAATTAAAGGCAGAGAGTGGACATCATAGAGAGGAGTTAACAATTTCACGAATGGAGATCAAGTATTCACACATTAAAATACCAAGACTTGCCATGACTGAACATCTGAATGAGTATGGATTTTTAAATGCACAGCTCAAAGAAAATAAAACTTATTTTGCCCCATTCATAAGCATTAAACATGAAATTGTAATATGTATCATGCAAAAATATCCAGCTACTCAACAATTTTATGGAGCTATTGGACTTGTTGGTCCGTGAAAGTATCTGGAGTCAAACACACTCCAGATTTATGGAATCACTGGATGGGGGGAAAGCTCTATTTAGGGCAATATCAGGTTTCCCAAAGCCTTTAATCAGCTACATAAATTTAAGTGTCACTATAAGTGTATCATCAGATACACAGACAGTCATCCAACATGAAGTAGTGTGTGTGAATATGAAGAAAGCACATAACTCTGACTTTCCCCATCCCAGTGAGATCACGTCCCTTTTGAAGGAGCTCAGTTTGCTTTCTAGCAGCACATGTAAAGGCGAAAGCTTCACTTTTAGCCAAGATGTAGCATGCCACAGTAACACTGACAGCACTGTCCACTGTAGCATCCAAAGCAGCTCTCTCTAACAGAGGAGCACTCGGCCTTCCTGCAGGTACCAATATACTGCAACTTCATCTCACCAGGACCAGCAGCAACCACAAGGCACCTCTGAACTGGTATAGCCAGCACCACAGGAGCATCCCAGAACTAGAAGAACAAGCCTGCCAGGTTGTGTGTCGCATGGTCCTCCCCATGTCATCCCTGTCCCGATTAACTGCTGCACTGACATCCTTCCACCACATTATTGCAAGCTGACTGACACCAGCAGCACAGGCCAGCAGACCGGGAAACTACAGCACAGGCAGCACTGTTCAGCTCTCCCCAGCCTACCTCACACAATTTACTCATTGACTTACTGCTTTACATGCGTCAGAACCAATAGAAACAGGTTGTTCAAATAAACCTTACTCCACCTCTTAGATACGGTAAACATAAACAAGTACTCTTAGACAAAACCCAGAAATATTTTCTAGAGCTTCCTCAAACTGATGAGGCAGGAAAACTTCCTGGAAAACGCATGCTCCTTTCTGAGCTCCTACCATGAAAAATGCAGGAACAGCAAAAACTTCTCACACATGAGGTATCTTGTATATAGATCTGTAACTAGAGGCACAGTTGGCCAACATGCACAGTAGCTAATGTGAGGTGGAAAAACACAAGGAGAAAAAAGCAGCACTGAATATCTGGGGTTTGTTCTGTTTCTCCATTATTACCTTGGCAATCACTATGGCATTTATTAAAAATGGAAATCTGAAGTACCTGATACAGTCAGTACTTAGCAGCCAAATCATGACAATTTCCAATCAATACAACAGTTGGAATCATTATTATTATTATTATTATTATTATTATTATTATTATTATTATTATTAGGTGATAACTTAAATGCATTTCCATAATGGAGTGTTTATTGCTATATGATAAAGAATAATGCAAGTACTGGTTTGAATACAATGTGAATGTTTTCCTCTTTCTTTCCCAAGTCATTATTCAGCAGACTAAAATCTAAGGATGCCAAAAAAAAAAAAACACCTTTTTTTTTTTTTGAGGAGGGTGAGGCAGAAAACCCCACAGCAGCTCACATCTCCAGACCGAACCATTGTCAGACTGCACTTAGCATGACTGCATAGGTTGCTGTAAGTCAGGTTGCCACACCAGAGGCCTGCAACACACAACTAGCCTTGCACTCCTGCTCCCTGCTATCATGAGCACTCCCACAGTGATGCGGTGAGATGATTCAGGAAGCTGATCTGGATGAACGCTGAACACTGCTGTACTGGTCCAGAGATGGGATGACCTGAAGCTGCTGTAGGCCTGCAGCCAGGAAGGAAATACTGTACCTGTTCACAGTCATTCCTCCCTTTCAAAACTGCCTTTGAATTCATGAGGAAGGCAGCACAAAGAAAGCAAAAAAGAAAACAACAAAAAGGAGAGACATGTTGCTACTGCTCTATTAAATAAGAGCCTTTGAAAACACAAGCTACCCAAAAGAAGTTTCTGAGGCAAGTTACAGTCCTGCAGCCCACCTACTTAGCAGCATGACCACATCCTACTATGGGTTTAAAAACATGCAAAGGACTACACCAAGTAACACCAAAGGTGCATTTATTCCAGTAATTAGCCCAATATGTATCTGTTCTGTAATTTAGCTCCACAACTTCAGGTGTATAAGTAAAGACACAGGAACAGGGCATACATGGTAGAAATGAGGTGTGAGCATGCTAACACATGTGCAGCTTACATGTTTGCCTTCCAAGCCCTAACATACTATGTTTGCGTTCAATAAGCCCTGATGGATATTGCTTCCATTCATTTCTTTGGGCATTTTTTTTTAAAATTGTCTGGTGCCCACAATCTGCTAGCTAAGTAATGGATCTCTGTGACATTTTAGTAAGTAGAGGAAGTACTACATCTATCTCTGCCTTTCTAAACACTTTCCTCTCCTCTCAGTATACCAGGTATGTTATACCATGCAATAGCAACATTGATGGGGCTGCTAACAATTCTTTTTTAAATGGTAAGATGAGAGATATTTAGCACATAGTTTAAAAAAAATAATAAATGCAACATTGGCTCTGCACACATAACTTGAAATATAATGCAAGTCCCTACTTTTTTTTTTCAATGGCAAATAACAGCTGTACAACAGGTGGGAACTAATAACTTATTCAAGGCAAGAGACTATCACATTTTTCTAACTATAAACAGATACTGCGCTTAGAGAAGGGTTACAAAAGAAATGTTAACGTAAGTCTTGCGACAGCTAATGTAACTTTCAACCTGAAGACCTCCTGTTCTCAAAGTTTCTTCTCTCAGTATTAACCCAAAAGCTTGTTCTCCAATCCGGGATTGTGTCAAGCAGCACATAACAAGACTGTGAGGGCAAGCTGATGAGGAGCTGCTGAGAGGGAGCAGAGAGAGTGGCAACCATGGCAGCATCTGTGTGGGACAGGGCAGGGATGGAGGAGCTGTACTGCCCACCAGCAAGCTGCTTCAGCACAGCTCCAGCCCCAACCCTGCTCCCCTCCCAGCAACTCTCTCTTTAATTGCCTTCTGCACAGCGCTGGGAGGAGGGAGCTGAAACAGAAACACAGAAGACTGCTGAAAAGATCTGAAGCAGACAGCACAGCTCCAAACCACCTCCAACCCCACTAGCAAGATTTCCATACAGGTGCTCTGCAGAAAGGGCCATGCCCCTACACCTGTGGGAGAATCACTAGGAGTGATATCAGGGGTGAAGAAGCTGTAGCACATCATGAAAAGATCTGATATGTCCAGACCTACCAACACCATGTGCAGCTTCAGTTATCCCCTTGGAGCTACAGTCCCCCATTCCAGTCCTACCAGGATGGTGAGGACAGGGAAATGCTGCAGCTAGACGCTGGCTAGCCTTACTCAGGAATGGATTCCCAGAAGGGAAATTTGACAATAACAGCTCAAAAAACCCAGCTGAAACACTAAGTTGAAAGAAAAGTAATCAGGCATTTCTAACCAGCTTCTTGAACATCATTACCAAACAAAGCAGGTTTTAATCTATGAGGATTAATACATATCAAGTGCTAATTACATTACTGAAGACAATAATTGCTAAGAGAACGTTACCTTTATACATCAGTTGTGTCATATGAGCTCTCTACACCATCCCACCAAACTACACCAAGCTGAAGGCATGTAACTGCTCAAAGCGTGCAAAGTGTTCACTAACAGCTTGACTGGAAACAAACTAAATCAACCCAGTTCTCCATTGGAGAACCCACCTGCAGATGCAAGGGCAAGTGGACTAGTCAGTGAAGTATAAAACACGCACCATCTATTCTTGGGGAATCTCACCTGGAAATACAGTATTTCCACAAATAACTGAGCGGAATCCCAGGTAAAAGTGGGAGAATCGGGGAGAAAACAAAAAAAACCCCAAACAAACAGAACCTGGGGAAAAATATATGCACTGCTTTAAAGATATATACCACAGGGCGCCAGGCCGGGACGGGCGCGACACCTCCCCACAAGCAGGGACCCCGTCTCCTCACCTTAGCCCTGCCAGCCTCCAGTTTCCGCCTCCGCGCCTCCTCCTCCGCCTCCATGTGGCGGGCAAGCCGGGGCCCAGAGGCGGCAGCCAGGCCGGGCCGGGCCGAGGCCGAGCCCGCGCCCCTCGCTCCTCGCTCCTCCAACTGTCACAGCGGAGGGGGCACAGAACTTTCGGTCATGGCCGCCCCAGCGCCTTCTCCCCGCCCACCTCGGCTCCACCGCCAACCGCGAGGCGGCCCTAGCCAGCGCTGGCCAATAAGAGAGCAGGGGCTGGACCACCCTCCCGGAGAAGGGAGGAAGCTCTCCGGGAATTGGCGAGGATCGCCGTACGCAGGAGGCAAGCCAGCCAATGCGGAGAGCAACCGTTAGCCTAGCCCCGCCTACCCTCTTTAACTGACTCCTGGGATAGATAACGCAAGCTGGAGCGCGCCTTCTCTCTCCACCCTCGTTGCCGCAAGTGCCCGCCCCTCCTCAGCAGCCACCAATGGGAGAGGTAACCATCCGTCGCCCGGCCTGCGCTGGTTGGCCGCTTTCAAATGGGCCGCCAGCCACAACCCCGCCTAGGGCCGAGACACAGCCAATGGGGAGAGGGGGGTGGCTGCCGCGGGAAAGCTGGCCCGGCCGTTGCCGGACGGCGGTGAGGGGTAGGGCTGCGCGGGCTGCGGCGCCGGCTGCCTCTCTCCAGCTCCTTCTGCCAGTCCTGGGGCGGCCGCCGCCGCTGCTGCTGGTGCCTCGGGTCCAGGCTGGCTCCTCCGCGAAGAGAGGCTGCTTGTGGGCGTACTGCCCATCCATCTGACGTGTTTGCTCCTCGGTGACCGGTCCCGGCGCTGCCGGCCTGGTCCCTAGCCCCGTTGGAGGCAGAGGGAGGTGTTGGTGCAGGGGGTTGACCATCCAGCTTGATTATGAATTTCTGTGTGGAAATATGACCCTTTACAGTATGTCCTAGCCTGCCTGTTGTGTATATTTTGCATGTGGGTTTTACAGCGGCCCACGGCTTTGTTTCCACTGCAGGAAGCAGGCTGTGAGGGCTTCACCTGCAGAGCCCCTTCACCCTGGAAGTACAGGTGTAGTGAGAGCTGACGTCTGGAAATGACTGTCAGATAACAAAGGAGAAATAAGGTGATCTTTTCTTAATATTGAGAATAATTAACCTTAGTCACCTACAAAACTGGCAGCTTCTTTGTCTCTTGAAGGCGTTAAATCATGCTGGAAAACACATGCTTTCATCAAGTTTGTTACTCAGCTCAGTTCAGAGGTAACCTCTTGTAATACACTGGCTTTTTTGTTCTAAGAAACAAGGAAATGCAAGCATCTTCATGAACTGACAACCCCTTTTCTATCCCCGGACCTTTCTATGCATTTGGGCTCTTCTCTGTATGGGCTTTTGCCCCCAGTTGAGATGTTGCACCCTCTGGGTTGTGAGTTTTTTCGAGCTGCTCCTGTGGACTGCATCTGTGCTATATGGGTTTCCCATCCCTATGTCAACCACCATACAAAAAGTATGTGGGAAGAAACATGGACATGTTCGTGGTTCTCAGAATACACCATTTTGTACCAATCTCCTGGTCTCCCACATTATTTCTATGTGAATGTTTCAGCATAGACAGTAAAAAGACTAGAGCAGTGTGCCCAGTACTCCAAAGAGAAAGCTGAGGACGCTAGGAGCAAGGCAGGGTTGGCAAGGCTTTCTCTACACATCAGAAAGCCTGTCTGTGTCCAGAGCCAAGGTAGAGATTAAGTTTTAAACTACTGCAGAGGTTGTCAGGGGACAGTATGCATTGGCTTTTCTTTTTTTATGACCAGTTTGGCTCTTCTAAGGAAGAGTAGATATTTCAGTAAGCAAACCATGCAGGAACATTACATCTGACAGCAAGGACAGACTCCTGATGCTAATTTGGGTCACCTCCAGCTTTGTCAGCCTGTGGCTGTTTGGCAGGGTTTTTTGTTTATTTGTTTTTTCCTGGTAGTACTGCCATATCCTCTGACACTATAGCTAGGATTCTGAGTTTGTCCCCAGTCAATGCTAAGAGATAAAGTCTGAATTATGAAATTTCTTAGCACAAAATCTTGTGTAATCTGAGAAGCAAAAGTAAACCAGTAAGCTCAACAAAAAGAAGTTTCTTAAAAGAAAAAAGATAATATATCATGGCATTTATAATAGCAATTTTGTTAAATTGGATATGTCACTTAAAAAAATTTGGTTGAAAATAAATTACTGCTTTGACTTTTTGCTCCAGCTAAAAATGTAAAATAAGTCATGTTTGGGTTTAATGGATTTTGGTTTCTTGGTAATTTTTTTTTAAATAACCAACTCATGCATTATATTTTTTTATATCACTGTCTCTTTCTTAAAATGTCAGGATTTCTAGTGCTAATCTAACTAAATTGACTCAGGTGGAAATATTTGAAAAGGGACCTGTCTCCAGCAACGCGTCAGCTAGCTGGCAATCAGCAAGCACTAGCAACACTGTTTGGGTACTACCCAAATTGTCCTGCCAGCAGCTGGACTGGGGTTCAGCACTGCTGGCGCAGCTTTGCAGTGCTGGAGCTGAAGCCAGTTAGGCAGAGTGGCAGGGCCACCACCTCTGTTTCTGCTGGGGCCAATCCTATGTGACATAACCATAAAAGAAGTAAAGGTCATTTATACCTCGACTAAATTAGCAGTAGCACTGAAAATGCCACACGAAGATCAGGCTGGTAATGAAATCTTACTGAGAGCTCTGGGTGCTGCTGCAACATATCTGCTAATAAATGAGCAGTGTTTGCAGAGACTAGTGGTTTGCCATTGTCGTATAAGAAGACAATAAGCATAAGTATAGTATATGATTAGTATAGTGTACTTAATTGTAAGTAAGAAGACTTAATCATAAATATAATTTGGTTCAAACTGTGGTCACTGTTTTCAGAAATAACAGTAAAAACCAACATTACACATTGTTATATGATAGTGGTGTGAAATAACTCTTAACTGTGAAATATGTTTTATTCATATGCTTAGCTTTAAATGCAGATAGGACATTTTTACAGTACTTGTAACCATCAAGCAGCCTAACAAGAGCTCTTGACTGTTAATTTGCAACATTACAACTGGCAGAAGCAGACATTTGATTGGAAGGAAATTATATGTACTTCTCCATTGCTGATTTGTGTGTGTGTTTCTTTTTTTTATTATTTTAACTCTCTTTTAATAAATTAAAACAATCTTCTGAGACTGAAATGATAGAGCCTCCTCCCTGGGGAATCAGAACATCAAAGTTTATAGTCTCTGGATATTTCCAGGTATGCCCGTTTGTTTGTTTCTTTTTATATTGTGTTTTGGAAATCACAGTAATTAAAATTAAGGGCATGAAGTATCAAAATCAATAAAAGATATCATAGAAATGTAGTACTGATATGGACCTCACCAGTTATCTAATCCATTTTTGTATCTGAGGAGTGGTCTAATAGTCCTACAATGTGCATCACACTTTTTTCTATATTTTTTTTAAACAAATTCTGTGAAAGTTTTTTCTTGGATAGCTGCTCCATCATTTATCTTACTGTATAATTAAGAATTTTTCTTGTTTTTATCAGGTTTTCCTCTCCCTCACTAAGCCAAAGGCTTCTTGCCCAGCCTTTCCAGACAGAAAAAAACCCCACCCTGTTCTTGATTGTATCCTTTCCTTTATTTAAAGATTGCTAGCCTGTCTTCTTCTCACCATCTACTTACTAATTAAACAAAGCCAGTCCTTCCAAGTCTTCCTCAGAACTTAGATTTTGTAAATGCACCATTTTTATCTTTTTTTTCTGGCCTTTCTTTCCCTTTTAATCCACCATGTCTAAAATTAGGCAGAGTGGTAAAATTCTGACTTCAGCGCTGCTAAATAGAGCAGAATAATTGTCTCCTGTGAGGTGCACATAACATTCCTGTTAATCCTTTGCAGAATTAAATTTGTCTGATTTTCCTCTTTCGCATCATCATCATGTTCATGTGTGATCCCTAGTTTGTGATTCAATGTAGCTATAGATACCTTTTGGCAAGATCCTCTTGTGTCCAGCTGGCATGTTTCCAGCAAGTCATTAATTAGCAGGTTGTAAGATGTCTCTAGAGCAGGGATCCCACTGTGACCAGGGCAGCTGTAAGTGTGGGAAAAGAAAGACCCCTCAGCAGATTTGCCAGAAAGCATTTTTTTACCTGGTATTGGATTTTCTCTGGGATAGCTGTCGCATTAAGCAGAATTTTCTCTCTCTTCCTTTCCTCTATAGTAAACTCGGTTGCTTAACACTAGTGCTCTTTTTTTAATGGAATACTTATACTTGGTTTTTGTTGTCAGCCTTTCTTGTAACCCTCTATTCCTCTCACAATGAAGGCTCTAGAGATTTAGCTTCTAGGGGGGAGTGTATTAAACCAGTTGATGTTAAAACATCAGCTCAATATTCATCAGCAGTCAAAAACACTACTACAGCATCAGCAATGACTAATAGCAGGGTTGTTGCTGTTGTGATTGCCTGGAGACACCAACACAGTTTGCTTTGCTACTTTGCTGCCCAAATGCTGCCCACAACCCCTGTCACCCCATCACAAAAGGGTTTATGAACTAGAAAGGTACAGAGAGACACAATTAGGATAAACACAAGACCATAAAAACAGACATACAGCCATGGTGTGATCAAAGGTGCAGCTGATGTAGCACCTTCTCAGAGTGGCTGATAGCGGAGTCTAAGAGGTGGGTATGAGAGCAGTCCGTGTGGGCTCTTGCATTATACCTTCCCAGCCAAGTTACGAGATCAATGAGCAAGGAAAATCTGCTATTTGAGGGCAAATTAAATAGGTTCTCTTGCTTAGAAAAGAGACACCTGAATGGGAATATGATACCTAAATGATTCTATGTCGCAAATGGTATGGAAAAAGTGCATGGACAACAGTCATATAAATTTTGCTTAACAAATGAGATTTCCAATAAACTTTTCAGGAATCTAGATTTAAAACAGTCTAAATGTTATCCCTTTTTTTCCCTAACACTTAAGTCGACTATACTTATGCAGTTTACCTGCATGACTAGGCTTATGCTTAAGTTTAGGACAACTAGGAAACTCCTTGTCAAAGTTTGTTGCAGCTGCCCAAAGGATGAAGAGATCAAGGTTGTCAGAAATGGCAGGAGAAAAATCTATCGGGGTTTTAAAGTACAGAAACTTAAATGGAGCTCTTTCTCAGGAAAACTGCTGGCAGGTGAGAGGGTTTTCTGTTCTGTCATGTCACTCAGCATTTACAGATGAGCCCTGCCAGAGAAAGCTGAGCCCCAGCTCTGACACGGCACAGCTATTTTTGGGATCCCCATATCTCAGTTTCTATAACCTCTCCAGTGACTACCAGCCTGTGTATTTTTAAGGATAGATCACATACACATGCTGTGTGGGTCACAGCTGGAGGATGTGATCTGTGCTGCTCCCACACAGCTCCCTACAAGCATCTCTCTGCTGCTCCAGCTGCCAGCAGTGGCTCAGCTGTGGTTTTGCTATGGCCTTCAAGTAAGGAAAGGGTTGTAACTTTGCTCTCCTAGGAGCAGAGCTGGGCTTAAAATATGATACTGAGAATGAGTATCTGTTACTTGGCTTCTTTCTCATGCCTTGGTGTTGATTTTATGGATGTCACTGATAAATGTTGCCCTGTTTTTTATGCTGGTAGGGCTTTGCTGGGAAGGGGAGATGCCCTGCAGGTCACTTGGGAGGTGGTAAGCAAAAGGATCTTATACCATAGCCTCTTTACTCTTTTACTCAGCTGGGGATGAGTTCCAGCTATGCTCCTTAATTTCCTGAGTTTTTGGTTGCCATCTCGTGGTGAAAACTCATGTGAAGGGCTATGTCAAACATATATGGGCCCCTTACAGTGGGATAAACATTGCTATTGGGCATCAATCAGCAAGATCATAATCTGACCCCTAGCACTGGGCTTGTGTTAAAGAACCATTGGCTGCTTTTATTTCTTTTCTTCTTGCCCACTAATGTGCTGGGCCTTTGCTTTACAAAAGGTACATAAGCTTCTACCCCTGGAGATAAGATTGTTTGTATTATGGATTGACACTACAAACTTAGCAACCAGGTTACAGGCACAAAACTCTGACCTACGTAGAAGACACTAACAACACAGAGGGCTGGGCTTAGTGACACTGCCAGGGAAAGCTAGCAACCAGTAAGAAAGACAAATATTCACCCTGAGTTACCTTTCTGTGATCATTGCAACCTGCAGCATTAAAATGCATTGAGAGAAATGGCAGAAAAAGCTGTATCTGTGACATCATGGTGAATATCTGTACTCATTTTCACCTGGGAGTGAAACTGAAGATTTATCTTCTCTCAGTTGCTCACAATCTTGTTTGTTGTTTTTTTTCTAATGGAATTACTCTTCTGTGAAGATCATGGAGGGAAAAAAATGACCACTGAAAATGTATCTGCCTTTGCTTACCTTTTTAACATGTTTTTGCCTGCCTGCTCTTCCAGGAGACTACTACAATGACAGATCCTTCAGTGGTGGATCACCTGACACAACTGCAACTCAAGCTCCTACAAAAGGTAAGAGAATAACTCTGCAGTGGTCCTTTTGCTCTGTTTTTTGCATGCTCAAGCATGCCAGAGCCAGACATGGTGGCCAGGTTCAACCAAAAGTCCAGATCTCTCAGGCAAGCTCATGGTGATGAGGCAGGTCCAAGGTCAACCTGGGAAGTGTCTGCAGGTTGGGATCAGAGTTCATAGGATCCATGGCCAGTCACAGGCATGGCTGTGGTTGAACTGCAGACCAACTACTCATCCAGCATAGCTCAGGTAAGAACTGAAGACCTAGAACTGAGATTAAAGAGGCTCCTGGGCACATGAGCAGCAGATGTGGAAGTCCCTGGTGAGGCTGGCCAGGGCCATTTAGGCCTATTAGTGTACCAAATACCCCAAACTGTCTGGCACCAAGTTCTTCGTTGATCCGTTATGATGAATTATGTATGAGCTTCCTGATTCACCATGCTATCAATTTCCAGGTTTGGCATAGCCTGGCCATTTGGAAGCATGACTGTTCTTTTACCATAACTAGATTTGTACTGAGACATTTCATACTTCTGTGAATACTTCTTGTAGCCCTCACTAGCTGTGGTTTAGCTGTTAAGAAGCACTGCTTGTCTCCGCTTCTGCTTTATTTCCTCCTTCCCAAACATATGCCTGCAAGGTAGGGTTGGAAATCATTGTGAACTTTGCTGCCTGTCTCTTAACCAGTTCTTGTTGTGGTTCTACCAACAGAGACTAGAAAATGAGCTGGAGAACCTAGAGAAGATGGAGTCACCTCTCCCAACTGCAAGTAAAAGAGAAGCATTTGTTATAATTATGGACATGGTACACAAAGGGCTTAGTGATGTTCTCAGGCATGAGTTCCTCAGCAGGTCACACCAGATGATCACATCTCCTCCCTAAAAGCTGGAAGGGGCCTCTGTGTGCTCAGTGGTTAGTCATTTGGGTGGTCAGAACTTCTTTGTCTTGGCTGCTGTGACAGGGACATTGTCTGGAGGGCAGGAGGGAGACTCTGAACTTGAGTCAGTGCTGCCTCAGCTCAGCCTGCATATCTAAATCTGTATGCAGCCCTGAGGATTGCAAGTAGCAAAAATGCAAGTTCCTGTGAAGCTTGTGCAGTAATGTCAGTCTGTATACTAGTCTCAGTCCTAACCAAGCTGGTGAATCTCAGCAGCCTTGATACAAGGAGAATGGGCTTGCTATCCTGTGCAGCTATCTACATTTTATCTTTTGAATTTCTTCAACTGTTTTTTTTTTTGACAAAGGGAAATAATCAGCCAGCCAAGCACTGACACAAGAATGACCTCCTGCCCAGGTGTCCTCTGCAGCCTCTCAGCTGTGGATGCTGGTTCAGCAGGAGTAAACTACTGGTGATCCTATTCATCCTAGCTCCTATACCTAGGAGTGAGCCCATTGCAGTCCAGCTGTGTGTTTGGCTTTGGTGATCCTGAAAAGAAGTTGTTAAGATGGCTGTATGTCTCTGAGGGACCCAGGCAGGAGGAACACTCCACTACTAATGCTGCTTTGCACCTTTGAAGCTGACCAATGCAGCCTTGTGCAGACAAGAACATGGTTTCCAGTGTAAAAAAAAAAAGTGACTCGGCTTATGAAACAAATCCTTATACTGAAAGAGTTGGTCTTGAGCACTGTGTTGATAAGAGCTGGGAAACCATTTCACCAGGAAACCTTGCATGTGCAATTACATCCTGACTTTGATTTGGGCAGAAAGGTCAAGAATTCCAACATGCTTATGAAACTTCCAAAGTTTAGACAATTCTCTATAAAAGCTAGAGAACCAGCTAAAAGTTGATAAATAAGGGAGCTGAAAATAACTTGTGTCTTTATCAAACCCCTTCAAAGACTGCTGTGATGTTTCACGTACAAGTAGTGTGTTCCCTTCAACAATACTCCCATGGAAGCTACTCGTGCTATGGGTAGTGCATTCATTTCTTTGCATGGCACATGTAGTATTTATATTATCTATGGATTAAAGGCTGCCAGTAGATGATCAGTAATATTTCTAGATTGTACTCTGGGCTCATATCCTTTGAGCTGATGAGCAAATAGTTGGAAATTTTCAATGCTGTGGCCAAAAATTAAAAATCCCTTTAACAACTTACACTTTCAAAACAAGAAGTGATACTTTTCAGAGCAGATGCTGAGCATGCCTCCAATGTATCTGAAAATGCTCTTTCTTATTTTCATTGCAAGTGTGTTCAAAATCAGCTGTATGTGGGAAGAATTGAAAAGGAAGTTGATTCAGTACAAAAGGAAACAGAAAGGTTGCTATTCAGAACAGAGTTTGTTTTGGTATGTCAGAACACTCTTTTTTTTTTACACTTTGCACAATCATCCTCTGTGTGTACAGGGTTTATCTAGATTTCAGGCTGAAATGAGTTTCTAAGCCAGGAGGTTAAAATGGGACTTCAGAGAGAAATCTGAAAAGTTTATTTTCAAAGAAGGTGCATTGCCTTTGTAGAGCTGCTGAGCAGCTGTGTCTGCATGTGGCATAAAGTCATTAGCCATTTGTGGATTTGACAAGAAAAGTAGCCTAAAGCCTTTTGTGGAAGAAGTGAAGCTATCTTATAACATGTTTTCCAGAATTAATCTCGTAATGTAGGTGGTATAATAGCTCTGTCTTTGTGATCCTTTGAGAAGATAATGGACTTTTCCTCCTTCAGGGAACAGACACGAGGATATGCTCCAAAGTGCCCTAAGGCGGAGGAAAGATCTCCTGCAGGAGCTCAGGGTAAGAGCTCTCTCTGTGGACAGGAATAACAAAAAGGGCCAGGTTATCTGCACGTCCACTGCCGACGTGGATTCAGTTATTTCCTGTCCTTTGGTTCTTGGGCTGGGCAGTATTCAGTTCTCTGCTGGTTTGGAGTATAGAGGCTGGGCCAGCTAATCAGGGAGAGGTGCCAGAAAGCACTATGTCTTCCCTTGCTACAGCTAACAAAGCTTGCACCCGCTTCAGTTAGTTAGTGGGTTGATTCTGTTTGTCCTGAACTGCTGTATCATAAGCTCTCTGGCATAGTGCCAAAATGCAAAGAAGGGATTTTTAATGCCACCAAAATAGGGATAATACTAACTATTACTTATTCCTAGTTTGTGGAAGGTATCAACCATTAATGAAATGTTTTCCTAGACTTTTGGCAGTTTGTTCTTCACTTTTTTTCCATTCCTTTTTGCTTGTGCTGAAAATTGTATGGCTTCAAGATATGTGGGAAGAAAAACTTTCTTTATACTTGTGCGGGCACTGGTTGAGTGCTTCCCTATATGCAGCGGTCACTTGTGGTCTGCCTGTCAGACACAGCACAGCTGGATGTTTCTGCAGCAGTGTTTTGGTGAGCGAAGCTGTGCCATGCTGCAGGCTCTCAGGGGCTAATCCCATTTAGTCCAGAGAGCATAATGATACTGTCTGCCTTTCTGTGACTAGGTCTTGTTTAAGAAGATACTTGATTTTGCAGGAGCAGCACCTTCTGGAAGAGCTTTCACAGCCCCCTGCACCAGCTGGAGGACACCATCATAACCACAGAGCTGCCCCTCCGCACATCTACCAGATACCTTTTCCAGCTCCCCAAGCAGAGACACCAAGGATTATCCAGCAGACAGTAAGGATCCTCTCTCCTTGGAAACACGCTAACACTATGACAGTCTGAGACAACAACTGCAGGTGGAGGGACTTGGGGACTCTATGGAAACACTCATCCCACTCAAAGGGAAGATATGTCTCTTGCTGTGGTATGGGACCCTTATTGCCCTAGGCAGAATCTAAGGGAAATCATCTTACAAATAAGGCACCAAATTAACAGTGTGAATGTTTTACCATCGGAACGAAGTAGCAAGAGGAGTGAGAGGATTGCCCACCCTCTGGCCTGGCTGTGCAGCCAGTTTCCAATGCACATCACTGTCTGCTCATGCAGCCCACAACCTCAACAGCTTCTCCACGAGGGTCTCATGGGAGACAATGTCCAAAGCCTTACTGAAGTCCAGGCAATGATACCTGCTGCTCTGCCCTCACAAAGATGAGGGAGCTGGCCAAAACCAACCCTGACTTCTCCATTTTCCTTTCTTTTTCAGATGCCACCTCAGCCTGCCACCATCATCCAGCAGTTACCTCAGCCACCCCCCCTGATCACGCAGATCCCCCCTGCCCAGCCTTTTGCAGCCCCCCGCTCTGGAAGCATTAAAGAAGGTAACATACTCTCTATCTAGCAGCCAGCTCCTATAATCAGGCCCAGAGAGGGCAGGCAAGGTGCCACAGCAAGTGGACAGGGACACAGGACAGCATCCAAGCTAGTCGGTGATGTGCTGTTTTGCAACTGGGCTGCTGCTGGAGCTGTGGGAATTGCACTCCATAAATGGGCTAGATAGCATTTCTGAGAGGCTTTCAGACAAACTCTTATTGCTAAAACTAAAGAAAAAGGGACTACAAGCTCAGCAAAGCCGGGTTAAGCTGCCAGGGAAGCTTGGGAAAGCAAACCAGCTCAACCCAAGGCACTAAGTAATACTGACAAGGTCAAAATCATGCACAGGGATGATTCCAAAATTAACAAACAGGCTTCTAAATTGTATTTTTATTCTTTTGTTCCCTCTTAAACTGCTGTTCAATCTCCTCAGAACAATACAGACTTTTATTATGCCCCATGTCTGGAAACAAGACAGAACAGCTGAAAGTGCTGTTCCAAATATAGTGCAATACCAATAAAAAGAGTTTGTTTCTAAACATAGGTGGATATTACTGTGAAATAATACATGAACAAAAACCTGGGATGACTTCCCTGGCTCAACCTTCAGCTAAAGCTTTCTTCATCCCACAGAGAAATTCTCAGCCACAAAATTGCAGTATTTCTCAGCTTTTTCTTCATCTATGTGTCTGAATTTTTAAATGAGACTTTATTTTCATAAACAAAATAGTCCCAATTCATGCATGACTTTTCTGAAGCTGATACATGTAAATTACTTTTGGTATGACCAGTTTAAAAAAAAAAAAAAGGAGAGTTGCCTTGATTTTTGGGGGTTTTTTTCTTGTTTTTTTTTCCCCCTCTCCCCCCTTCCTTCCCTCCACAAGCAAAGTAGTCCCACTGCACAGGTCCTTTGTGATTAGAACGCAGACATCATGGTAAGTAGATTTGATGCGCATGCAGTGGACTCTCAAGGTGGCACTGCAATATCATGTAACGTTGAGGAAACATCTCACGTGGAGAGCAATGATCTTGAGCTGAAGCAGTGGAGAGCACTGGAAGGAGCCGGTCCATGCTGGAGTAAGTGAGAAAGCTCTAGTGCTCAGCCCTACTCCAGCCTGCCAGTCAGCATAGCCAGAGAGGCGGACTTGCAGGGAAACTAGAAGATGCTCAACAGCAGCTTTCCTGTAGAAGGGAGGAGAAACAGGAAAGCTGGTATGAATAGTCTTATTCATAGACAGTAATTTTGCACTGCCTAGGCAAATAATGCTAATATTCTTCACGTGTCCCTTTCAGATGCTTTGTCTTGGTTGCAGTGACCAGTCTGTATGCTGGAGGGCACTTCTTACGGAGATGCCTCTGCTGCTTGTCAGTTGCTGATAAAGCTCTTGCTTTCTTCCTTGGGGTGACCTCTTCCCAGATATGGTAGAGATGATGCTGATGCAGAACGCTCAGATGCACCAGCTCATCATGCAGAACATGATGCTGAAGGCGCTGCCACCGATGGCATTTGCACAGCCTGCTGGAGCCAGCTCTCCCCTGCTTCAGCATGCACAGCAGGTAATGACACTGGAGTCTGAAGGGCATCCTTGCTCACATGAGGCAATGGTTGATCTCCTTGGGAGGGTGCAGGGCCTGCACAAAACATGCAGGAAGTCTGGGATGTTTCACAGCTGTGCACATCTTCAAACCCCCTGCATCAGAACACTGTTACTGAGCAGAGCACAGCCTCCCTCTTTACCATGATGAGCACTGTCACAGGACCCAATAGAAGAATGTCTCCTCCACAAGTGCAAACTGGATTCAGTCCAGCTCTGAAAATTATCTGGCCTGTTCAGTTGAACCACTAACAGCCTATGCACAGAAGACATCTACGCTGGGCATCTGCTGCTGCAGGTCCACTTGCTGCAAACAGCAAGGCAATATTTGTGTTAAAAATCCTGTAATTGGTAAAATTTGACCTGGCAGTTTCAAATGTGCTACAGCTGAAGCAGATTTTGTGATCGTACTTGGAGACCCACTGCTCTAGTTTGTGTCTCACTGAAAATGAATGGCTACTGAGCTCTGAAAGGACAGATCTTAAAGGTATTTTGCTGTGTAGATCCCTATAGAGATTTTTCCAAAACACATTCAGTGCCTGATAAGAGGTAGGTAATTTTGAACATAGCCTTAGATGCCAAATTCCTAAGCTATTTTTAACATGATGATAGAGATCCTTAGTGTCCTTAAGTGCTTTGGAAAAATGTATTTCTAGTCTCTCCTCTGTAGCATTTATTACCTAAGAAGCAAGGACAGTTGATCTTTGGGGAGGAGAGGATGTCCCAGTCTTGCAAAAACTTCCACTGTACTTTTCCTACCCCTCCATTTTCAGGCTAGCTATGTCTTTTCCCTGTGCTGTAAGAAAGATTTGTTTCCTTTTTCTCAGACGTTAAGGTTGTCGGGTGCTGAGAAAGTAACTCCTCCACTTCTGCAGTTCTTGCCCAGCTCACTCGCACCTTTGCTATGTGCTGTTTGCAAAAGCAACAGATGGCTTAAAAGGGCCGGAGCCCCAGGTTAATGAAGTGGTAGGAAATGTAATCCTTCTCTGTAGCCCATCCCATGGCCTGGAGGGAGCTGATGGTTTTTTGCACGTGTTGGGACCAAATGTCTGCCCCGGATAGAAAGCCTCTGACAGCAGCTGCTAGCTCTCGCGTTTCAGGGCACTGACGTCCCAGGATGCCACCCGCAGCACGGAGGGTCCCACTGGCTTCATCAGCCATTATCCCAGGGTGGACTAGCTGTGGAAATGACAAGCAGCACTGACTCTTCCTCATGTCAGAGCTGCACCGAGTATGTGCTTGGATGGAAGTCCTTTTCCATTTTCCTTGAACTTTGCAGTTTCTGGTTTTGAATACTCTTTCCCCCTTGAAAATGTCTGGGGCAGACAGCAGTGCTGGGAGAGCCAGTGGACTCATCTACAGCTTTCTGTGGAGAACCCTGTGTCTAAGGGAAGATGGCAGAGGAAGAGTGTGTGTGTCCCCCAGGTTCCTACCTTCTTCCCTAGGCCATCCTGTCACTGTGCATTTCTCCGACGTAGACCGGTGGAATAAATTGGGAGAAGTGGGGTCAGAGTGCCTTTGAATATCAGGTGAAATATGAAATCACCCAGTGTTTGCTGGATCTTCTATGCTAGAGCCTGCAAAACCCATCTCCAGGCACATGCTGACGGACTTCCTTTACCAAAGGGTGGCCGAGTGGGAACCCAGCCCCTCAGCCAGGGACCCTTCCTGTTGGGCCACAGATTTCACAAATCACCCTTTGTCTCTCTCCAACAAGGACCTGCAGTTTGCTGCTCCCCTGGCTGTGAAAGCAGAGAGGTCCAGGCCATCTGCGGTGCACCACCACCACCACTACCCTCCCACAGGGGTACTCCCTGTGCCCCATGGGGGCTTCCCTTCCACCTCCACAGCACATCACTGGACCGGCAGCACAGTCCCTGCCCTGCCTACGTAAGTAAACAGGCAGCCATGACATAAACTTTTAGCCCTTCCTTCCTGCATGGGTGGGGTAGCAAGGTAGACCAGACAATCCCATGCCTTCATGATTCTTCACTAAGGCCAGTCCTGATTATTGTCTTTAATGCAATAATGAGATTGATGTGGGTTAAGTGATGATTTGATACACTCAATCTTATAACTTGAGTAATTAACCCTTTCTTACTGTGGAATAAACATGAGGGTCAGCCAAGGTCTACAGATGACACCAAGCTGCGTCCCTGCCACTTAGAGCTACCACCCAGCAATGCTGCATGGCTCTGCTCTGCAGTGGCTGTTACCCTGGGTTTTGGGTCTCCCCGTGAACCCAGCAGACACGTGCTAAGTAGGGGCTGCATGTGGTTTACATTCAGGCTAAGGTTCCCAGTAGGATTTATATTCTTAAAATACTAATGTGATGTTTGCTAATCAGAAATTCCTGGGGAAAAACCCACCACCGCTCGCTAAGAAAAATGGCACAAAGGGAGGGGAGTACTCAGAAATAAAGCTGAGCTTTTGTGATAAGCCTGTGCTTGCAGCTTGGGTGTTTTTTCGAGTGCAGAAATGGATCGACTCCTCCCCAGGCTGCACCCAGGTCTGTAGACCACTCAGCAGAGGTCAGCAGCCAGCTGCTCCAGGGGCTCACTTGCCTGTGCCCTCCCTGCTGTCTCTGAGCTTGCTCTGGTTGGCTTTCTAGGAGTGAGCAGATCACACCTGGCACCTAGGGTTTGAACTAGTCTGCTGATGCAAATGCCTGTGGCAGGAGGGGCCTTGGATCTGAGCCAAGAGAGAGCAGTGGTCTTGCTGAGTACCTCAGGAGTGGATAGCAAGAAAGCAGGCATGGAAGAAGTGGTGCTAGAAAGTTCTTACATGCTGAGGCTGGTAAAGATGCATATTGCTAGAGTGTGGTGCAGTGGCTGGGGACTTTGGGAATAGGGACTCACTGTTACATCAGTCAGAAAACAGCATTTATTTCTGTGCTATGGCTCTTTCAAAGCCTTAGTGAATGTAAGGACAGGATGGAGGCAGCTGCGTCCTCAGGCATGGGCGACCTGCTGGCAGGGGTATCTCTATGGCCCTCTTTAGCATGGGATTTGAATTCCTGAACAGATTATTTACCTAATGGGATTATAAGGGATAAACATTTCTACCCCTTTTACATGAGTTTGTAATCTGTACTGGTAAAGATTTCTTGGTTCCTTCCAGAATTGGTGCCATTAGCTGTTAGCAGAAATCAGCAAAGGAAGATCTTGTCATGGCCTTTAAACTGTCTTCTTCCTCTTCTTCATCTACCTTCCACCATGAATTATGAGATCTGACACATCTATGCTGTCCTTCTGCAGCTGCAGCAAGCATGGACTTTTGACTATTACCAAACACAATAAAGCCATTTTTCTTGTTGCAGGTGGCCCAAATACTGACAGTACGTGTTCCTCTACAAATGGACTGTAGCATTGCTGAGGTCAACCTCTATTTGAACAGTTCCTAAATGATCAGATTGACAGCCTAACGTCAGTAAGACTGCACGTTGTTGGTACAAGAAGTGAGCAGGAGAAAGATGGCAGACGTTCAGAACAAATGTACCATGCACCTATTGTCTGTTCACCCATTTCTGCTAGTTCAGTTGTTTCCTCTCATACTCCAAGCCCAGACCAGCCACAAGCAATCACCACTTATTTTGCTGTCTCTTCACAGAATCAAGAAAACCCATCCCAAAGTGTCTTGCAGGCCTGGCAGCCCACAGCAGACCCTGGGCCTGAAATAATCTTAACATCAGTGTCATCTGAGCCCTTGCAAATGAGTATGATCCAGGGCTGAGAGTCCCCTTCATGTTCAAATGGAGGAAATGCCCCTTGCAAAGGGGCCTGCTGCCGTCCTGAGGACAATGGTGCAAACTAACCCTGGATGCCTGAATGAAGGTTTATCAGCCTGAAGTGTTCCTCCCTCAGCATTTTTGGTTTTACTCCCTCACAGATATACTTGTCCTCAGCAATTACCTATCTAGGGAACTAAAGATGAGCAGGAACAATCCAAATGCAAGTTACCTGCATAGCAGAGAAAAACCCTAGCATTGGATTTTCCTGAAGACCAGCACTATGCCCTACCTGTGTGAGCTGGCTTTACACACTGGATAAACGAAAGAAATCTGCTCTTGCCATCATGGGGTTTGAACATTGAAGTGCAATGCCTACCCCCAGCTAACCACAGTCCACGTTTTCTGCCCTAGGACTGCTCTGACTCTCAGTTTCTCCCAAATCTCACATTTACGAAGCCACCCAAGGTTTTCTTTGCAAAGTGCTATTGAAAGGTAATTTAAGCAGCCTGGACTTGTGTATATTCATTTCGTTATTTCTCAAGCTTTCCCTCATATAATTAGGGTTTAGACTTAATTAAAAAAAAATTAAAAAATCCTGAGGTTCTTCCTTGGATGTTGGCATGTCTTTTTCTTAAGCAACATAAATAAAACACTTTTCGTTTCTTTACTTTTCTCACTAATTTTCAGAGGGCAGGCTTTAATCTGAGCCCATGCTATCCTGTTCTTTTTGTTTTCATTTAGGACTCCTTGGAAGGCTTGCTCAGAGTTTTAATCAAGCAATACTTTTTCATGCTCTCAGCAGCCTAGTGGTGTTTAATACAGAAAGATAAACAATGAATTAGTAGCATTTCCTCAGTGTCTTCCTACCTTGTCCTGTTTTTAAAGTGGAGAACATCTTTACACCCGTTTTGCCTGGTGCAGTTTGTGAGCGAATCTGATGAAGATAACACAGGGACCTAAATTTTGTTTGGAATGGTTACCCAGAAAAGATATTGCACTGGGTATAGATAGTCCCTGATAGGCAAAGTTTAGTCTGGTTTGCCAAGAACTATGGTCAGCAGCTAAGGAGATAGGTTTTGCAGCAAGAAGTTGATGTGTATTATCTTGGAAGGAAAAACTTTCAATCTGTGGCCTATTTACTGTACCACATAGCATTGTTCACCGATGGGTCGGGTGCTTCCCCTCATGTCTGTGCCTCCTGCCTCCAGAGCAGGTACATGGACCAAGGCTGAGGCTTTTTGTGCAGAAAGCAGTATTATGAGACCAGCTTTAGTTATATGGCTGCATGCTGTGTTATCCACAAGAGTCCATGAATTAATTGGTATACCTTAAAGTGCTCCTATCAAATTGGTAAGCCAGGGTGGTGGAGTAATCTGTAAAGCCTACCGGACAAGTATGCTAAGGGTGCTGTGAGTGATATTTCCAAATAATAACTGTTGCTGCTGGAAGCTAATGGTGTGCTGTTTGTGCTCTGAAAATAACTAATGAATAATTTATTTACTATGTAAAACTTACCTTGCTCTTTGCCCTCTCTGCTCTGTTTTCTTTGCTCTGCGTGTATGAATCAATCAGATAGTGTGGATCAATTCACTGCTGTGCAGATCAGAGAAACCCAATGGAGGGTCTTCAGTGGTGACTCATTTGGATGCAGTGGCAGGGCCCATGCGCACTAATAGCCTTTAACAACCCCAACCAGCCCTCCCCAAGGCCAGCAGTCCCATTTAAACTTGTGCCTGGGGCTGCTTGTGGGTCTTGTTGACCCTGTCTTTCATGTTCTCTCCTTGCATGGTACTTCAGGTTGGGACCATGGCATGATGCTTGCTCCCCATCCCCTCAGGAACAGCTGGCCCTTGCTGCACTGGGAACTAGGACGTGCAATGGAGAATGGCTCCGTGCTTGTGCAGAGACTTGGTCTTGCTCCTTTGAGACAAATCTGGTGGTTTGGGCTGTGCATTGCAGATTTATCAATGATAGTTAGTGTATGTTAATGTATGTATTTTCACTTTCTGCTGTTTAATTATTTTGTGTAGGCTGTAATTGGCTCCTCCCTTCTAAAAGCTTACTGTATGCAGTGTTGGCTCAGCAGAGCACTTCCTCCCAAGGATGGGCATGTGAAATGGTGTACGCAGAGATGTCTCCTCACAGCCTCATCTAAGTCCTGGAAAGCTTCTGCAGATTAGGCATGGACTCTCTGCTCAATATCACACCCCAAAACACTTGAGCCACACACAGCTTCCTTAGGTGAAAGATGTCCTTGCAGATGGGATCAGACCCCTGGGCAAGCAGTGTGGTTCACATATCACCCTCAGGAGAGTGCCCATGAAGCTCCGGGAGTTACTCTGCATCGTCCCACCAGAGCCTCTGCAGTTGCAGCCCAGTGAAGCACCAGCAAAAGCCTGGCAGATGCAAGCTCTCCTCCTGCTCTGTGCGTGTTTCCTTAGGACGTCCTTGAAGACTGCAGAATTGCTTTACAATTTTTAAAAGAGGCCTTTTAATAAGGCCTGGTTGAATAACACCATATTCACATTGCTTTACCTAAAGCTCAGTGTGGCTGGCCACACGGCCAGGCTGGTTCACCGACAGTCTCTGCGTTGGGAGTTAAACTTTAATATGAACCAGGGGAGAAGAATCCAGGCGTGACTCAGCCACTCACATCCTTCCCCTCCTCCTCCCCGCTGGTGCGGGCAGTGCAGCAGGACAGGGAGCAGGGACACAGCAGTTAGAACCTGCGACCCAGGAGCTGCTGCAGCGATGGAGCCCAGTGACCCACGGGGGAAAAGGGTCGCCATTGTCGGTGGTGGTCTGGTAGGAAATGCAATTTGGCTGCTGTGTGATTGCATTTGCCAGGGAGCCAGAGCTGTAAAAGCATTGCTTGGATGTGGGGTGAACGTTTTTCTTAAAATCATTCCTCCTTCAGATGATGGGGTGTTATGGAGGAGTTGGTTGAGTTCCCACTGTGGGAGGCAGTGAGGCTCTTGAGCAGCTAGGACTTTGTAGGAGGACAACAGCTCTTTCCCTCAAAGGAAAGCTTTACTGCTGACGTATCCCAGAGACGCAATGTGTGTCTGTGGTTGGCACTTGCCTCTAATGGTGTGTGCAAATAAATCCTGCTGCCGAGAGTCCTTTTCTCAGAGGAAGGCATTTGGGAGGTCAAGCAATGGTGCCCAGGTACACTAAATAACGGTCCTCATTTGGGGCTGTCAGATCCTCCTGCCCCTCGGCTATTTCTGGCTTTAACCAAGTCATTAATGTGAAATTATTTGTGAGGACTGTGACTTGGTAAACAGCAGGCTAAAAGGAAATGCCTTCTTCTGCCCACTTTTGTCTGAGACTGGTTTTCCTCCATTACTACTTGCAGAGGTCTGACTCTAAAGGGCAGCATGGAGCATTACAGCACCTAAACATCTCTTGATTTTTTGGCCATTAGCTTCTTGGTTCCTGTGCTGCTGGAAAAGACTGGTGACATAAGAGTCTGTAGTTCTGACAGCAATTAATGATGGAAATTAAACAAGAAAAAGACAGACATCCATTTAAATAACAAGCAGGACACGTGTGCTGTCTTTTTTAAGGTAACATTTTGCTTTTGCACAAGCCTAGCTTCCCCCACGGCATTCCCAAGGGAATGCTGCAGCACCCTGAATTCTATTAAGGAAGATAAAGTCTGGAGAGGAGCAGGGAACTTGCCTGTATCAGCTCCTATTTTTTCTGACTGAAGGGATTAGCCCTGCTGCAATTAATCACTGCATGTAAACAGGCCCTGAACTTGGTATGACTTTGTATGATGGGTTTTGATGGGTGACACTTGTCTTGGGGGCTCTGTAGGCACATCTGGGGTGCAAGAGGACTTCTTTTCAGGAAGAAGTCCTCTAAGGTTCTTGATCAAAGGGTCTGCCTATATATGCTGAGCTGCCTTCCCTGACTACTGCTTTCCCTTGATGCATCTCAGTAGTGATCTGTGATATAGCTACTAGTGAAACTTTTCATCCACCATTCCTGATCCTTCTCTTGTAGGTGGGTGCATTAAATGCCTGTTTCTTTGCTAGACGAGGTTTCCATGTTGACGTTTATGAAGCCAGAGAAGGTAAGTTCAGCCTGATCATTACTGCTGCTTTATTAATGTTTCTGGCCCTTTATTGATAACAGTTCTTGAAGAAGCAAAAGAGGAACTGTGTGAGCTCACTGAAACTGCAGAAGGAAAATGAAATCTGAAAGTGTGACCCTTTGGGGATATTCTTTTCACTCTTCTGTTTAGCTCCTGTGGTGGGGAGAAGCATTTATTTGAAATAGGTTGTCTTGTGTGAACCTACCCTTCAGCTACTAAAATGATGCCCTTTTTTACGTTCTTGGCTTAAATATTGATTGAAATCCTCACCTTTGAAAAATGGTCTCTGCATGAAGAATTATAGCACAGTGTTGTTGAACCAAGATGGGTCAGAAGTTTCGAAGCTACAGCTGTTGTTAATGCTGCAGCATCTCTGTTAGGGTTAAAAACATCAACTTGCCTTGTAACCACTGACATCGGTGGTGAGGAGGGCTGGTGGTGAGAGGAGTAGAAGGAGAGATGGAATGCTTTCAGGAAGTCTCCAGCTCTGCAGGGCACCACGACCGAGAAATGATGATTCGAAGCCCAGGTGCCAGCTGAAAGGGGGAGAAATCATTCACCTTCAATGTCTATCAGCTGACAGACAAAACCTGGGCTGAGATGGCAAGCTAAGCGGCAGATGAGAATGACACCATGGAAGGAGAAACTCAACTTGACCATGCGGTGAAGGGAAGAGGAAGCCCCATCTGACATGTGGTCTCTGTGGTACCTGTTCCCACTCGGGCAGGTGTTGGGACGGGTGGTTCTGCTGCACAGCTCCCGGCTGGGCCTGTCCCAAGTCCTGCACACAGCTCTGGGTCCCTGCCACAGAAATGGGGGGGTCACAACGGCCAGCCCCAAGCGACGCCAGCAGGCTGCAGGCTCAGAGCAACAGCAGATGGCTTTTCACTGTGGTTTAACTGTTAAACTCTTTGCTGGATGTTGTATATGCTACAAGTTTCACACTGGTTGCACTTACCTGTCTTCTGAGTTGGATGGATTTTACTGCTCTGCTGCAGTTTTTGGCCCATTGCTCATGCTGAGATGCAAACCTGAAAGCTATTGGGATGAGGTTCTGCCACAGGTGCTGGCCAGACAACCTGGGAAGCCTGAGTGAGGCCATTCAGAAGAGGAACATGCCAGTGCTGAGGCATTTCTATCTGAACAGCAATGGAGAAGGTGACCTGCCAGTGTCCCAGGAAGCGTCAGGCTGTGGGTCTCAGCAGAAGTTGCCAGGCATTCATTGCTAAGCTCTCTCCACTTAGAGGGGAAACGGCTTTTAGTGATTATGTGCCCTCCGGCACTGTGGGGAGCTGTCAGAATCCGGCATTCCCTTTGCAGCACTTGCTGCAGCTGCTTCTTCCAGAGGTAGCATGGAGGAAGCAGCCCTCAAAACTGCTCAGCCATGTTCCTGACAGCTGAACATGCCTTTTGATACCTGCCCTCTTTGCATGCAGAGCAGGGGGGCAGGGCCTCCCCACTGCCCCACCTGCCATTGCTGCAGGGATTTTGGCAGATGCCACCCACACCAGACTGTGGTATCGGTGTTTCCATAACCAACTGCTCTTTCCACACAGATATCCGGGTGGCCAGCTTGACCCGTGGCAGAAGCATTAACTTGGCCCTGTCCCACAGAGGACGCCAAGCCCTCCAAGCCGTGGGGATGGAAGAGCAGGTACCCTGGCAGCTCCTGTGGGTGGTGGGCTCTCTGTGGTTAAAATGATGTTGACTTCAGCCAGTGATGGGCGGGCTCTCTTCTGCTCCCCAAGCACACAGGGGCCACTGCAGAGGTAGCTCTGCTTTCATGAGGGTGGAGGTAGACTTCTCCCATTGCATGCCCACAGCCAGGCTCTCCACTGCTTCACGGCACGGCTGCCAACAGGGATCTCCCCAGCCTGGGGGCAGCAGCCAACCCCGGGCAGCTGGGCCCTGCTCGCAGCAGAAGGTGCTTCCCTGGGAGATCAACACTTGGACAACACCTTCCAGTGTTTGCCTCCGCGCTGTGTTCTCCTCCCTCCTGGATGGCGAGGGCAAAATGGGCAGGAGTAGGTGGACTTCCAAAAGAGCTGAGTACCACCAGGATGCGATAAAAGGGGCCAGTTTCCCCACTGACATGCTTGGATTTGTATTTTCCCACAAAACCTTGAGCTTTGGGCTGACCTCTGAAATGTGTGCACACTGAATTCTGCACAGCACACTTGTCTCAGAGCCCAGCACTCCTCTGCAGGGTGCTCACTGCTGTTTAACATCCAGCTGTCCGCAGTGGTGGGATCTCCTGGCCCTTGGCTCCCTGAAGAGGAGCCCAGGCTTCAACAGCTCATATCCCAGCACCAGGATGTAATTTGGCTGTCATCCCCTGCCTTGTCCAGCACCCTGGGACTTTTTGAGCCCCTGCCCTGTCCAACACCCTGGGACTTTTCTTGTCCCTTCTATCCAAATATAATTTTCCCCTGATTTTTATGAGAATGAGCTTCTAAGTAAAATGTAGTGACTTAGCATTGACAGCCCTGTATAATTTTCACCAGTAACTTGGATAACCACATGAAAACGTATGAGCAGAGAGCATCCCATTCTGCCTGGAGCACGATGCGTGGTGGGGATGGCAGTTGGTAACTTGTGCCTTCCCCTCAGCAACTCAGTTCTGGCCAGAAGGCTGGATTGTGTTCCCTTCTGTTTCAGATTGTGTCTAAAGGCATTCCCATGCGGGCAAGGAGGATACATATGCCTTCAGGGAAGAAGTACTCCATTCCCTATGGGAAGAAGAACCAGGTACTGGTGTCATGCTGCCACTGTGAAAATGCTTTGCAGAGCATGAGGGCTCTTTGACGGCGTTTATAGCTGTGTGTGATGGACAGCCTGGGGCTTATGCTCTTAGAAAGGATGCTGTGAGCAGGAAGGGGATTGCATGACCCCCATTTTTGGCAGGGCTGTTTGGAGAGGGTGGTATTTCTCATCTGGCCACACAGAGCATCCTTCAGCAATGCCTCCTGAACCCCATGTTTGTTTGCCTTGCAGTACATTCTCTCTGTGGACAGAGCAAACTTAAACAGAGAGCTGCTAACAGGTAGGTTGCCAGGTCTGTTTGCAAACACTTTTACACTCTGTTCACCAAGGATTTACGGTTTGCCCCATGAACAGGAGACTTTGGGCCCAGGCTGTCTTTGCCCATTGAGTTCTGCATAACCTGGCTCTCAGAAAGTACAAATGTGAACTAGGTGTGTTTTTTAAGAAGAAAATATGTGCTGTTTTCCTGCTGCTTGTCTGATACAAAATGATATTCAAACAAGTACCTCCAAGGCTTTCCTGCACATGCAGCTCTCCTGCATTCACCCTCTAGTGGGATCTGCCTCTGGTCCCCAGCTCCTGGTACCAGCATCTGCTTCCACAACTTCACCAACCAAAGAAGGAGATACCTCCTCAGCCTCGCCATGGTTTATGGCATTTTCCACAACCCCTGCTTGTACAGAGACAAATAGAAATTGGAGCACTGCGGCAAAGTATGTAATCAGGCCAGGCCACATTTCCCCAAATTTCCCATTGACTACAGGCACCTCATCCCATCCTGAAATACAATGTAGTGATGGTGGAAACAGGTCAAAGACTCATATCATTGTGGGGAAGGAAGAAATCTTTGCAGGATTCCTCGCACTTTTTAAATAGTATTCAGCAGAGTTGACCAAACGCAGTCCTAGTGTCCCCTGCCTGCCACTCATCACTCAACACAGCAATCTTATTTGCTGTAATGGCAAAAGTCCCTATTATTTAGGGATCCCTTGGAAATATTTTCGGGGTCATGGTACAAGCCTCTACATTTAGTTGTCTTTTCACAGCTGCTGAGAAGTACTCCAACACTAAACTGTACTTTGGACACAAGGTCCTGGGGTGCAACGCAGAGTTGGGGAAGTTAACCATACAAAGGTAATCCCTGCGCAAGCCTGGGATCAAGTGCTGTGTTCAGTTAGTTTCTGCTTAATCATTCATAAAACCTCAAACAATTAAGCAATCTTAGTTTGAAACTAGCATGTTATTCCTGAGCAGGCAAAACTTGGTGTCAGCTTTGGAAAGGAGACACATCAAAGCAGGGCTCATGGGGAGGCTAAAAAACATTTAAGCAACTTGCTAACCCCCCAGCAGCCTGGCAGCAGGCTAGGCACATGCTTGCTGACCTGTGCAAGGAATAAATGTGCCAGTCTCCATAGCACTGGTTTTCAGGGGCAGATTGCTCACCAGGGAGGGAAGCTAACAACCTTGTTTCATAGCTGTGTTAAGTTCTGGTCAGGCACCCTGTCCGCTTGGGCATGCAGGCTCTACGAAATAGCAGCATTATTCCAACCGTGCCTGTTGCATTCTTGGGTAGATCTGGCAGAATTATGCTTTTGATAACCTACAGGATAATTATTTATCCTAACGCTGAGCTTCCTAGTCAGTGAGAACCAATCTTCCCTCACCCTAGAAGATTAATAACACTGGAGATGACCCCAGCATTTTGCAAAAGGCAGATCCCCTGTGCACAGAGGTGCTCAGCTGGCCTGGAGTTACAGCAGGATTGATCCAAGGGACTCTCTTGCTTTCAGGTCTGACCAGCGGCCCTTGGAATTCATCTATGATCTCATTGTGGGATGCGATGGAGCTTTCTCAACAGTCAGAAAGCAGTTCATGAGGCAAACGCGCTTTAATTACAGTCACAAGTACATTCCTCATGGCTATATGGAACTGACCATCCCACCCAAGGATGGAGACGTAAGTGCACCTCTCCCAGGGGCTGCTACCACCCTTGCAGGTGGGACACCGTGCTCCCCTCTCATGCTGGCTCTGCTACAGCAGCTCTAGAGAAGCTAATTTCTTGCCTGGAGCTCAGCCAAGGGATTAAAACTTTCCTAGGAGAAGGCAGGCATCTCTTCCTCTTCCAGTGGTGGGGCCAATGTCTTGGTACCTGGCTGTAAAAATCCTGGAGAGCCTGCCCTGGAGCAGCAGGGTTAACTCTAGCTCTGAGACGTCCTGGGTATACAGGGATTTGTCTGGGAGGACATCAGCAATAGCAAACCAGCAGATTTTTGCCCATTTTTCCTACCCTTTCCTCTTGCCCTTGCTCTGTGTCTCCCTGAAGCATCACATACCAGAAAGGGGCCCTGTGCTCATTGTGTCTTCCCATGGTACAAAGGATGGGAATTGGTGTGCTAGTCTGGAGGGGAGCCAGAGGCTGGGCTGGGGAAGCTAAGCAGGGCAGGTCAGGGATACAAGGCAACTTTCCTTCTCTTTCAGTTTGCCATGGAACCAAACTACCTCCATATCTGGCCAAGAAACACCTTCATGATGATTGCACTGCCCAACATGGTGATAACCCATGGCCATGCTCCTTTGGGGCGCGGGATGGAGCTTGTGGGGATGAACTGGCTGTAGTGGCAGGCATGTGGCAGGGACTGGGAGGGCCAACAAGATGCGAGGAGGTACCCACAGTCAGGGGGTGGTGGTGGTGGTGCAGCCCAAGACCCCCAGAGCCAGCCCTGCCCCACAGCACTGAGCAGGTACCTGTGCCTCCTCTCTCTGCCCATGCATCCGAGCCCACCTGAACCCCCCAAAAACCAGCTCTCTGCAGCTGGATGTTATAAGCCAGATACAGAAGTACTGGAGCAGCGTGCCAGGCCCATGCTGGCAGATCACATTCTGCCTGTTTCTGCCTCCCCCCTGCCTGCCCCCAGCCTGTGCAAGCCCACCATGAGAAACAGGGTGGCTGGGCACTCGTCCCCACTGCACAGGTGGGTCGCTGCAATTGCTGGGTGACAGGCTGGGTGCTGAGGTGCTGCTCCAGGTGCCAGGTGCTCTCTATGGCCTCTGGGTTTCTTTCTGACTTTCCTCCCCGGCTGGCAGGACAAGTCCTTCACCTGCACGCTCTTCATGCCGTTTGAGGAATTTGAGAAGCTCACAACAGGCGAGCAAGTGCTGGGGTTTTTCCAGACCTACTTCCCAGATGCCATCCCCCTCATCGGAGAGTAAGTGTTCGCATTTCCCTTTCTTGCTCTAAACACAGTGCCATGAAGCCAGGGGATGCATCCCCACCCAGCCTCCGGGTCCCGGTGATGGAGACTCCGCTGAAGCTGGCAGGCCAAGGGGTTGTGAATGCTGTTGGGTTGGATCCCCATGGCCTGTAGGTCTGAAGGAGGGGGAGCGAATAGACTGGGGTCCACATTGTGTCCACGCTAGAATACCAGGCTCAGCAGCGGGATGCAGCCCCATGCTGTGGCAGTTTCTGATGGAGTCACGCTGAAGCATCGCTCTGTCCCTTGGAGGCACAGCCCAGGCCCTGCCATTGCAGGAGCAAATTGCAGATCAGCTCCTGCAAGTTTTGTGTTGGTGTTAAAGGTTTTGAACTCAAGGGAGGGATTAACTCTTCATAAGCTGTGGGGTTTTGATGTTAGAAGTGGGTGAGCAAAGTGACTCTGCTAGAGCGAAGGTAAGGGTTGCTTGCACACTGAAACCAGCAGCGCGAAGGTGGTCCCACTGTTCAGATAGCTGGGTTGCACAAATGTTGAGATTTTAGCTAGCAGACTGAGAAAAGCTGGGCTTGGCAAAAAAAACCCCAACCCCCAAAACCCACTGTGCTGATGAAACAAAGGTGGGACTTATTGATTGTATGGCTAAAACAAATATCAGGGCTGTGAGATGCAAGAACAGGCAGTTCCCAGTGGCGTGCTGCTCCCCGGGCAGTGGGGACCCTCTCACTGCTGGGCAAAGAGCACAAGGGCAGCAGCACCGGAGCTGGAGCATCCCACTCCTCCTAGGGGTGCCGGTGCGAGCAGGGACCAGGACCAGCCTTTCCAGCACATGTCCTGATGGCAGTTCAGTGTGTCCTCATTTTCCTGCAAAGAGGGAAGTTCCAGCCAGTGGGAGCTGCAGCCCAGGCTATTAATGCTTCTGCTTTGCAACATAGTTATCTGTTATGGGTTTTTTTTTGGCTGATAGGAAGGATCTCCGCTGTGTTAGGCAGTTTCCTTTCCTCTTAAGAAGAGTGTATCACAGGGCTTCATATAAACTTAGGTATCCCCTGCTATATCCTTCCTACAGTGATCGACATCCACCACTGCTCATGGTGAGAGGACTGAGATGTTGATTGCACTCTTGCTCACGGTCAGATTGTGTGCAGACCTTAAAACCTGCAGACAAAATATTTGGTCCGTAGGGGCAAGTTAATGAAATAGGTTTTCTGACTTCCACATTTTTCCCAGCACAAATAGCCTAGTGAATAGGCTTGGGTTTTGTATCCCGATGCTAACAGTGCCCGTGGCCCTGTCTTCCTGAGCTTGGACGTGGCATGACTTGCTCTTCTTGCCTCTTGTGGTCCCACAAGTGAAGTATTTGTTGTTTTGCCTGAAGGCGAGAGCTGAAGCACGATTACTTTTTGCTGCCAGCCCAGGCCATGATATCTGTGAAGTGCTCTTCCTACCACCTTGCTTCCCGATGCGTGCTGATGGGAGATGCCGCGCATGCCGTTGTGCCCTTCTTCGGACAGGGCATGAATGCAGTAAGTTCATGGCTGGCCCTGGGCTGTGTCAGTTGGGTCTGCACTCTTTTCACCCAGAAATGCCTGGATTTAGAGTGTAGCTCCACAGAGTTCATGGGCTGGCCTGTCCCACAGCCTGATGTCCTCAGTATTGGCAGGTGTTGAACGCTCCTCCAGGCCCTGGCTGCTCAGCAGGACCTGGCTGTCCTGTGGGGAGGAGAGGGGACGGGGCCAGTGGTGCTGCCTTCCCCTGGGGCAGAGGACTGCATGGGAGGGGGGTCCATCAGGCCAGGCCCAGGCTGCTGGGAAAGGCAAGCCCCTGGATCTCTCTGCAAGACCCCTGGCAGAGTGGCCTGGAGTAAGACTCCAGATCCGAAGCTGTGGTCAGTGGGACACTGTGCATCCAAACAGCTACACTAGCTAAGCATCCGTGAGGGCACTTCTCATAAGCACGTGGTTCCTTCTGCCTATTTACCATCTAATCTTCCTCCCAGGGCTTTGAGGATTGTCTGGTCTTTGATGAATTAATGGACCAGTTCCACAATGACCTTGGTGAGTGAGCAGGCCAGGGAGGAGGAGCGAGAGCAGAGGAGGATCCCTCTGCAGCTGAAGGCAGCTGGATACCCTGCTGGGGAGCTGCCCGTGGAGCTGTCACTTTCTTCTCCCAGGTGCCTGCCTCCCTGAGTTCTCCAGGCTGAGGGTGCCAGATGACCACGCAATCTCGGATTTAGCCATGTACAACTACGTAGAGGTAGGTGAGCCGCACAGACACTTGCGGTCCCATGGGACATGCACACAGCAGCGCCCTGTTAGGATGCACACAGTGGGTAGGGTCTCTGGCAAGACACTGGTTGGGCTCTCATTCCATCAGACTTAGGCTAAAGAGCTCCTTGGGAATGCCGCTGGGGCTGGGAAGGCTCTGCTCCCTGTGGTGACCCCCAGGACAGGCAGTGGGACAGCTAGCAAAACGCAGGGGGCTCTGCCAAGATGCCCTGCAAAGGGGTGATGGTTGCCCTGTCACAGATGCGCAAGCATGTGAACTCAACGTGGTTCATTTTCCGGAAGCACGTAGACAACTTCCTCCACACCCTCATGCCTTCCACCATCATCCCGCTGTACACCATGGTAAGGCCAGCACCTCGGTCCCTACTGCCTGAGCTAGCTCCTCCTGGCTGACTTTGAGGTGGTGACATGCTCCTGCAACCCTCCTAGGTGACCTTCACCAGAATTCGCTACCATGAGGCACTTCAGCACTGGAAATGGCAGAAAAAGGTTGGTCAGTGCTGGTGCCCATCCTCCCCATGCCATGAGCCTCGTGAGCTCCACATGCTGCATGCTGGCACTGCTCAGCTGCAGAGGGGGGAGCTTTGGCAGTGGGATACTGCCAGGGGGGTGCAGGTGTGAAGACTTCACTTGGTGCTGCAGGGTAGGAACAAAACTTTGATGACACTGGGGTTTCTCTTTGCACTTGCAGATAATTAATCGAGGGCTTTTTGTCATGGGAGCAGCAGGACTGTGTGGCACTTACCTGCTCATAAAGCGGGTGGCACGGAACTTGGACATCCACCTGGAAAATTTGTGGGGCTGGTCCCATTATCTCAAGAATATTGGAAATCTTCCCTTTGGCACACAAGTGGCTTAAATGTAAAGGGGAGCTCCTGGTTGTAATAAAAGCGAAGGCACGGGCCATTGCCTCAGCTGGGTGATCTTGTCTCTCTTGGGATGTGGCCTGGCAGGTCCTGCAGCTCGTCTCCCGGGAGCAGTGATGGTCCATTCTCCCCAGGTCAGAGGAGCCCATCAGGGCACAGAGTGCCCAGAGAGCCTCTGCAGCAGCTCAGGTGTATCTCTGCCTCATTTCAGCAGCCTTGTCTCAAGTGATGCAGTGTGTCATGGGCTGGGTGCTGGTTTTGTGTGCAGTAATAAGGGGAGCGCGTGCCCTCCCAGCCAGCAGGACCGCCATTTGAAATTGTTGGGGTGTCCCAGCCCATACTGCTGACTTCTGCTTTTACCAAAATCAAGTCAACATCTTCACTTGAAAATCAGCCGGTTTCCTCCTCACCCCAAGTCAAAGAAAATATGGTTCAGTTATTCTTGATGGAAATGAAACAAGTTTAAGAAAGGATGTCCTGGGGCAGTGCTTAAAGCCTGGAGAAAGGGCCGTGCCACACCTGGCTGGGAAATGCTGACTTTTGCAAGCAGGTCTCCCCATAGAGATCACCAAGGCTTTTGGCTAAAGCAAAACCAGGGCCCTGAAGGACCCTTCTTAGCTCACTGTTTTCCCTCTGGGCTTTTGCCCACACCCTAGCATATACTTCCGTCTAATGCAATTACTAATCATAATTCTCTTTGAAAAAGTCCGATCTCTCATCGATTTTCTCTAATTGTTCTCTGAAGCATGTATGTAGTTGTACTTGTACTGCACACACTACACCAGCAGTAAGACCTGCAGCTGCTGATGGGGGAGATAGTCTCTTTGTGTTCCAGTAACAACCTCTGCCTGGGTCCCTGGCAATGGGCATTGCACCCAAGACCCAGAGCCCTTATGGGTACCTCTGGCGTCTGTGCAGCCAGGCGCAGGGTGCACAGGACCTACATTGACTTGGGGGTCCTTGAGCCAAAAATAGCTGCAGGCTGGGATAGTACTGGGGGGAGGGGGGGATCAGACACACTTTTTCTTCTTCTCACCTTGCCCTAGACCCTCACAATCACTGTTGAAGAACAGCAAATTAACCCCTGATCTGATGCAGTACAGCCACTCTTGTTTAAGGTGGTTTACATAGAGCTGCCAGCGGATGGGCAGGGACAAGAATTGGTTTACAACATTTAGTAAGTCATTCTTGGCTTGTAGGGGAGCACCTTTCAGGACATAGATGGCAAATTAGTGTAGAAGACAGTTTGTTCCTCTGTCCAGCATCTTTCCCAGGCACTGTATCTATGGGAGATCTGGCAACACTGACAGGATTTTGCTGTACTTTCTCCAATGAACGCTTCAGCTGCTGCCCTTGCACCTGATTCTTAGCAGGACAGATGTATTTACTTTATATATTAACTTTTATTAACATTAAGTCCTTCAGAGAGCAAATGAAGATGTGACATAATACAGCTATATGCAAATTATTCCCAAATTTAAAGCAAATATGGAATTGTATGGCTATTTCACAGGAATGACCCCACAACTTAAGAAAAATTAGCTGCTGTGCATGGTTTGGAAAAGTGCTGAGCTGGAGATGCTCCGCTTTTGCATGCCGGGCCCTCAGCATGTCTTGCAGAGCAGGGAAGAGATCTAGCTGTGGGGGTGGTAGAAAAAGCTGTGGCTGAGCTCTGAGCTGCAGGCAGTGTTTCACGTGCTTAGTGACGATGTTTCACAGTTCAAACACAGTTGCTCTGTTGCCTCCTAGACATGCAGAGGGCTCAAGGCCTGGTGGAGATAAGCCAAGCTTGCACAAGCTTGCAGGAGCCCAGGCAGAACCTTGCCTGAGGTAGGTCTGAGAGGGGAGTGACAGCAGGAAGCAGCTGATGATTTGGAAAAAAGATTCGGTGCATGTTCCCTGACTGCTCTTCTTCTCCGGGTACAGGTGCTCACTAGCCCTTAGGGCCCATCACCTCACTGCAACCTCCAAAGCAGACTGCCAGCCTGGAGGACCCTCCATGTCCAACTCAGCAGTGAGTGTTTTAAAAACCAGTGCAAACATAGTGGTGGAGACCAGTGCAGCAGGAGAAGGCAAGAAGCAGCCTGGGAGCAGATCCTGCTAGAGTAGAAGGGAAATGGCAGTTTTGAAATCCCAGCTCCAAATCAAAGCTGGAAGAACTCTGGGCACTCAGCTGGTTTTGGGGCTCAGTGTCCGAGACTCCTGCCAGAAGGTAAAGTTAACATCACGAGCTGAGACAGCTGGTAACCAGTACAGGAGCCATTGCTTGTGCCCACTGGTGAGAACTGCTCTGCAAAAATAGATGGCAAAGCTGTGTCTGTTCCCTTCTCCCAGCTCCACTAACCCAACCATCAAGGACTGTGCCAGGACACAGGCTTGGTGCAGCCCCTCAGCCAGCGCCTGAGGTGCTGGTGGCCTCTTGGAAGAAGGGAACAAACCAACAGGATAAAGAAGAGAAGGTGGGAGCCTTAGTTTGAGATTTTCTTAGCTTGCTGTTTCCTTATTCAACAGTGGGTCCTAGCACTACCAGGCAGTGCTCCGCTTCATTGCCCATTAAACCTGGGGTTCACGACTGTGGTGGTGGCACTCTTGAAGAGGGGGTTATCAGCCTGGAGGGAGAGAGGTGAGAGGCCCACGTCGTTGTGCTGTATCGGGTTTTCAGCAGAGCTTTACCCACCCCGCCCCTCCCAACATTGACAGTGCAGACAGCGTTGTCAGAAGAGCCCACAGCCTGCTTTAGGCCCCTGCAAAATACAGATGGGCTGTGAAATCAGCCCGTGGTGAGGGCTCAGGTCTGCCATAGCTGCCTGTGGAGAAGATGTCCCCTCCAGGTGTCCCCACCACATGTACGTGAGCATCCCAGCACATCCCACCGCTGCAGACGGGCTTTCTTACATCATTCCACTTGGCCTTAGACTTCTCCTTCTCGAACCGGCGATATTCCCGGCGGTCAAACAGCTCCGTCAAGAGCCGCCAGATCAGCAGGAGCACCAGGCCAATGAGGGCCACGCCGGCGACGGTGCCGCCCACGATCAGCGCGATGTTGGGAGGCTCTGGGCACTCTGCAGGGCAGACAGACAGCATCCAGCTGCAGCCCCTGGCGAGGCAGTGAAGCCGGCGTGGTAGAGCCAGCAGCCTACCTGCAGAAGGGCAGAAGGAGCAGGGCTGGGGTACCTTTTTCAGGATCGACAATGACGGTGTAAATCTCCTCGCCATCCTCCTGGACCATGCGGAAGGAGATCCAGCAGTTTTGGGAGTCCTTCTCCCTGCACTGTCTGCTCAACCCCGTCAACTCCTTGGTCACCTGGATGTTGGGGCAGGCCTGGGAGCAGTTCTTCTCGAAGGGGCCACTCAGGAACTCCTTGCACTCCACGCAGGAGCTGCGAAACAGGCAGACACAGCTCACCTCTGCAGGGGCAGAGGCCCTCTCACCCAGCTTTGGCTGTGGCTGGGCTCTGCTCATGTCTGGGAGGCGGGGGAGATCCCCCGCTGCCCCTGTACCGTCTCCACGCATCTCACTCACACGTATCTGCCACAGGGTGAGGGGCAGCCGGGGCAATCCTGGCAGAAGGGGGGCTGGTATCCCTCCCGGCACTGGCAGCGGTTGCAGTGGCAGGTCCCGCGGTGGCTGCACTCGTTGCCGCGGATGTTCAAGCAGCCGTCTGTCGACTTCCTACACTGGCAGGCGCTGCCCTGGTATGCGGGCAGGCACTTGCACTCCCCGCAGTCGCATTTCCCACGGTCTGCAGGGGGAAGACCTTTCAGACCAGGATCCTACAGAGAGTGAGGTCACCCTGCCTCTGCCTGTGCTTGGAGAGCATCACCCACCCTGCGCTCTGCATGCCATCCTCCATGGGATAGTCAAGGAAGTCCTGCAGGCTGGTGTGGTGGGACACAGGACCCCCAAACCCACCCGCTTGGGCTTTGGCAGGGAAAGGCAGCATCTCCCACGGAATTTAATTTTCTAAACAGTGCCCTGGTGGAGAACCCATCATGCAGATGCATCACCTTTGCCACCACAGAGAGAGCCGTTGTGAAACTCGCAGTTCATGTTGTCACACTCGCAGAAGGTGCCGTAGATCTGCTTGTCAGGCACATCACTGGTGTGGCAGATGCACTGCCCACACACACAGTCCCCCAGCCCCGAGCAGATGACCGAGCTGTTGTCCTTCCGGCAGCTGCCCTCCAGCTCCTTGCTGGTCTTGCCTTTGGTTTCGCACTCACAGTTCTTCCCCGTGTAGCCCGAATTGCAGCTGCCGTCAAAGGAGAGGAGCAAGCCCAGGTCAGCAGCCACAAGAAATGCCATGGGGCACATGTGGGGCCCAGACCTCAGCCAAGGCAGAGCAAAGCTGGGACGGCCTCACCGAAGACCAACCACGGAATATTGGTGCTAACTCCATGATGGCATGGGGCGGCTGACTGGGACGAAAACTCAGAAACACTGCTTTTCCCTCAGTCGTACTTACAACACCAAATGGTTGCCCGGAAATTATTGTTATATTTATAATTTCCAAACCCTTGCCAAGGAGATCTGAATATTTCCTGAGGAAACCCAGCCTCTTCCTCTCCCTGTCACTAAGGCATCATGAAGCAAAAATTGCACTTAAAGACCTGTGTGAACTGCAGCTCAGAATTGGGATTTTGAGAGATTTCTACAGAAATCTGTATCTGCTCAATAGGTGGGTTGGTGGATGGTTGGATAGTTGGATGGATGGGTGGATAGTTGGATGGACAGGTGGGTGGGTGCGTGGGTGGATGCCCTTAGGAAAGCAGCAGAGGCTCCACCAACAGAAGAGTGAGCTCATTTTGTCCCCTGTCTCCATGAACATAGCTCATCTCTCTGAATAAGAAAACTGGTGCAAAGCTTCAGAGCCTAGCCCTCAGCTCGGCCCAGTGACCCTCTCCTAGTAGCTCCCCAGCTCTGGCATGTTTGAAATAAATACTGTTTTGGGGGGACAGCACGTACCTGCAAATCCCACAGACAATGCTGCCTTTCCCACTGCAGGCGGTTGGGTCGGGCTGCTCATTGCAGTTGCAGTCGCAGTTGCTATCTAGGTGGACGGTGAGGATGTCTGTGAAACCCAGTGGCCGGATGGTGAAGGACTGGCTTTTGATGCACTCCTTGGCCGTGACCTTCACTTTGAAGGTGACCTAGAAAGTGCAGAGTGAGAAAAGGAAGGGCCAGAGGCTATCAGGTAGCTTCAGCAATTGGAGGGTGGTATCAGCCTCAGGCTGAGCACATGCACATCCAGCACAACGGAGGATTCCCCCAGCCCACAGCATTGTGGACTCTCTTGGCATTAAATTCATGTAAACAGAAAGCCTGGAACAACAGGCTGGATTCCTGCTGTTAAACAGGATGGGCATCATGAACCTTGTGAGCTGTGAGGCACTTCTGGTATGGGGGAATGTACCTCATCATTGATCTTGACGTTGTCGCACTGCCCTCTCGCTTCATCCGAGACGACCTTGTCCTTACTGCATATGGACTCGTATTTGACATCCAGGACGTCTGGCAGGGTGGAGTGGTCCAGGATGATCCGTGAGGAGAGGTTCTGCAAGGAAATGGTAGAGAAAGTGCCATCAGTCCAAGAGAGGACCAAATAAGGGGGTGTGGGATTGCAGGTCAGGGCTTCCCTCCAGCCCACGGGATAGGGGCAGGGAAGCACCCCAGGCTGGGGACTCAGCTGCCTGGGATGGTTCTGGAAAGGCAGAAGCATTGGAGAGGTGGGAACCTCTTGCTTGCTGTGGGCAGAGGGCCTCAACATGTCCTGTACTCAAAGCCCTGGTCCCAGCTGCTCTCTGACAGTGAGGACACATGACAGAAACCTTTGCCTGCTCTAAGCCCTGCCAGACAGGCAAAACACAGCCTCTTCCAACACTTACATTGTAGGCCACCTGGATGAGTTCAATGATGTTGCTGGAGTCCTCGTTCAGCTCTCCCACTGCCGACTTTGGGATCATCTCACTGAGTTTCTGCCAGTGGAGAGAAAACAGGTGAGCGGTCTCCCCGCCCCCCCGCC
>JANZLQ010000001.1:10021859-10036020 GCA_026212715.1 Elanus axillaris
GGTGGAGCAGGGGCAGTGGCAGGAGGACACACACAGCTGTTACTGTCCTCCTGGGGAGGGACGGGAGGCACCTGGACCATCTGAAGTCCCCTTACCTTGTAAACATCCACCATCTTACTTGTGACAGCAAAAATTGGCTGAATGTTGTTTTCGGCAAGTTTCTGGACCAGCTGACCGACAGACGGGTAGTCCTAGGTGGGGAGAGGCACACCGCACTCAGTGCAATCTCCCCTACCAGCAGAAGGGTGGACAGTCTGGGTTTCATGGCCCAAATTATGGTGATTATGGTGACCCTGTAGTCTCAGCAATAGGCTTTTTATGTGACTTATTTTCTGCCCAGGGGAGCAAGGCTGAGGGTGCAGAGCTGCTGAGCAGCCCCTGGGTACTTACAAACTCATTGCTCTTTTTGTACATGTTGTCCTCCAAGTGGCACTGGCCATCGTTGGGGGTCAGGATGGCCCCGAGCTTGCCATCGCCAGCAAAGTGGAAGCCGTCATCAGTAGCATACACCAGCAAGCGGGTCACATTGCGCCAGCCTATCAAGTCCTGCAAGTGGCACAGAGACCTGTCCTTGAGCAGGGCTGGCAGGACAGTGCCAGCCGGGCATGGCACAACCCTTGCCAAACTCTCGTGTCAGCCACAGTGTGGGGCAGGGGGCACGGGGGGGAGGTGGATTACAGGAGATCGGGGTCAGGAGGCTCTGGGGTAAGGTGCTGTCTTGTACTCCCCCCCACCCCCAGAGTAACTTGCCCTGCTGCTGAATCAGGACTTATACACAATGGGCTTCCAGAGCCCACCTGGAGAGGGGCAGAGCCACCTCCTGAGGGACGATGCATGAGGACGGGTTGCAGCCCTCACGCCTACGCATAGCTGCTGGCAGCGAGGTGGATGCAGGCACTCACCCCGCACACTGCTGCCTGCATCATGGCATCCAGCCCCCCCTCGGGGGCATCCAGGTTCCCTGAGATGAACTGCTTCCCCACTTCACTCTCAAACTTCTTGGCGTTGTCAGTCAGTGAGAGGATGTGCTTGAAGGCGAAGGGAGGCTGGCATTTCTTGTCCTTGTTGGGGCAGGGGTTCTGCAGCTTCTCGGGGTGCGTGTTCACGAAGGGCAGCACCGTCTTGTCCACAAAGGAGCCAAACCCTAGGGCATCCAAGACTGCAGTGTCAGGGGCACGAGCAGCAGGGACCAGCAGGCATTCCTGCAGCACATGGCATGGACAATCCGCTGACCCCGTGTACGTGTCCACGTCCCTTGCCCTGGCACACTCTCCAGCCTGGCAGAGGATGGGTCACGCTGCTCACTGCCTGCATCCCATTCCAGCCCTGTGGCTCTTACCAGCAGCAAACAGCTGTGTTGGGGTCTCGTGCCAGAGACAGGCTCACCTATGCGGCGATAAGGGGTGGTACTCTCCAGTGCCCTGAGCAGCTCCCCTCCCAGCTTCTTCACCTTCTCCAGGTCATCCAGCATGGAGTAAGAGAGGTCCATGAGGTAGTAGAGATCAATGGGATAGCCCATGGCACGGCGAAACTTCACCTCAAATACAGCAGGCTGGCCTGTGGGATGGGGATGCTGGGATCAGCTGCTCTGATGTGGCTCGCATGTCACCCCACTATCCACACCCCACTGGGATCCTCCTCTCTTTTGGAAGAAAAGGGGAGGAAATACAGGCTGCGACATGCCACTGCATCCCAGGTGAGCCTGGGGGTGAGCGGAAGGGTGTTGGGGATGCCAGGCAGACCGTACCTGTCCTCAGTTTCAGGTGCACCTCCTGGGGAGTCAGCTGTGTGTCGCTGCTTAAGGGACTGTCCTGTGTTATTGTAATGCTGTTGACTGGAAACTCAATCTCATCGCGCGGGCAACCCCTCTGCTGCAGCTGCTCCATGGTGTCGCAGCGGATGGAGTCTGGCTCACCGGCTTTGGTGAAACTCTGCATGTTGCAACATCAGTGGGGAAAAAAATCAGAGGAGCAGGAAGTGAATGGGCTTGTTACAAGGTGACCCAGCTCCCAAACCAGGTCTCCACAGTGTTGATGGAGAAAGGAAGGTTGAAGGGTCCTGTCTGTTGGATCTCCCCTGGCCCCATCCACCATGTAGGACATGAAACACTCCCATGATGCAGTCTCCCCCCTCCACCACAGGTAGAGCCAGGTGGGCAGGGTGACCATCCTACTGCGTGTTAGCTGACTGTATGAGAGGCTACGTGGACCTACCGGCTTCTTGCACCAGGCACAGCCGGGACCAGACTGGATGCAGTCCTTGCACGTCCCCACCTTGATCTTGGGGCACTCCATGGCAAAGGCTGAAACAGAGAGAAGACAGAGTTGGTGTGGGGGACACTGGGGGGGAGGCCGGTCCGCAGCAGCAGCAGCCATGGGGTGCTCTGACACCCACCACCAGGCACCCATGCTGTCCTGAGCCCGCCCTGCCTATAAAACCCACGCTGGAGGCCCCGGCAGGGTCCTCACCTGCCTTGCTGTCCCTCAGCTGCGCTGGTTCGAGTTAACTCCAGATCCCAGAAGCTGCAGGATCTGGCCCTTGCACACATCTCAATGCCATGTTCCCATTGCTGTTGGCCAGCATGTGGGTTCCCTCCCCTTATTTCACTGCCTGCATAAGGTGCCAGGAGGAAGGCAGTGAGGAAGGGCAGGTCAGGCTCACCTGTCCTCAGCAGCAGCAGCACCCAGGTCACTGCCAGCAGCCGGAGGCAGTCGTCATGGGACATTTTCTGCAAGACAAAAAGCATCCCTGTGACCGACTGGTGCATGGCAGCCGCAGGGAAGGAAGCCCTCAAAACCCTACAGAAAGTGGCTGTGGAGGACGGTGGCCCCAGGAGGACGTGTTCTTCCCACAGTCGTCCCACTGTGGGCAGAGCCTGAGAGCATGACCCGGCCGCAGCCCTGGGAGTCGGGCAGCCGGGGCCAGGGCAGCCGCTCTGGGTGAGTGGGCTGACGCAGGACAGGTGCTCGCATGGCCTTACAAAAATACATTGGTTCCCAGCAAACATAGCTTTTGGACTAAATGCGGAAGTCAGCAGAGCAGGAACTTGCACTGTAACGCTACGCATGCAGCTGAACTGCTGCAAAGCTTCATGTAGTATTTAACCAGACTCTTCTACCTATATGATTACATCTATGTAACAGTGGAAAATCTCAAGTGCTGCTTTTAGTTTTTGCTAGATGTGAATTTTTTCAGCTTTGGTGTCAAGCTATATTTGGATGGAAATTGGAATCAAAATTAACAAAAGGATTATTTCTATTAATTAACTAGCATGGTATGATAGATACATGGAAAAGAAAGTCTCTTACTACTTGCTTTACATTTAACTGATTCATCAAGGAAATGAAGTATTTAATGTAGTGAATTAATATAATTTTTCCTGCTGGGGATTTCCAACAAGCGAGGCTTTCCAACATCATGGCATGGGTGGCTGACCTAGGAGAGCTGCAGTTCCATCTCCGAGGGAAGCGGAGAGGCTGGCTCACACTGCGGGGTGAGGTCCAGCCTGCCGGTGTGGCAACCATCAGGCTGGCTCTTGCACAATGTGTGGGGTGAGGAAGAAGGGCAGGGTGTTGGAGTCAGACCCGCATGGGGTGGGGGGACCATGACATGATGCCGTGGCTGCAGGCTCTGATCCAGGGGCTGGGGAGGCGGCTGCACATTTCTTACCAGCGGGCAGGGAAGGACTCCCAGCACATCATGCAAACTCCACAAGCACTTGCTATCCTCAGTGACACCAGCTTTTCGGAGCATGATAGAGACCTTGTTCTTCACAAGCATGTTCTCACAGCACTTGTTCTAGCTGCTCGTGCTACTCGCGCTACTCGCTTCTTGCCTGAAAGCACATCTGCTGATGCCAGAAATTTATGCTATCCATAAAGTTGGCTAAATCGCTCTTGGGAAGCAATTTTTCAGCATTCTTCCTGTGGTGTCAATGAGATCATGTTCATGAACGCCATCATTTCTCATAAAGCCTTTCCCCCCAGCACAGCCCTGGAGCAAAACCAATCAGAGTAGCAGCCTTGCAACATGGACGCACATGGGGAAGTGAGAAAAGAGGAATTTGTCAAAAGAAGAAAAAGGAATAAGAAAGCATGAAGGAACAACAAACAAAATACCCTTTTTAGCAATATTAGACACAGCATCTGAAAAACAGGTCATTGGTTTTGAAATAGCTCTGATGCTGCCCTGAGCAAGAAAACAACCACTGCCTGGCTCCTGCCAACTTGGCACAAAGTGCCATCACCCCCTTCTGTGAACCTTCCGAATTAACAGCTCAGAGTGAAATGGAAACAAGAAAACAAGGGAAACCTTCAAAAGGCACTGAGGCTAGGTTAGTATGTAGGGCTGCTCAGATCCCCTTCTGAGATGTCAGGATGTCCTTTCTTAGCTTGTCAGCCTCTGCAAGATACCAGACAAGCAAAGGATGACACTGGTCAGCCGTGAAAGAAGGTCTGGTCTCCTTCCAAGTGCAGTAAGAAGGTGTAGGTGGGTCAGTGGGTGTCATTTCAGTCACATTTCTGCAGTAAGTTTTGGTGCCCAGCTATAGTATGGACTCGGAGATGTGGCAGGACCGCTAAGGCTGGTTGCCACCATTGCTTATGGCAGGCGTCATCTGGATGTGAGGGTCTGCAGCCTTGGGAACCGCAGCCTGCCCTGGAGTCAGCCTGCCCAGCACCACACGGCTGCACAGGCAACGAGAGCTACCTCTGTGGCCACCAGTCATACCCTGATGGTGAAGTGGCACAGGAGCTCACTCTGCTGTGACTGGCCCAAGCCTATCCTGTGGTAGGTGGACAGAGCCCTTCTTCAGAAAGGTGTCCTCTGCAAGTCCTTCTCCACCACCACAGTCCACCTTGCTAAGTTTTTAAGGGCATTGTTTATCTTCACATCTGCAACACTCCTGCCTGCATGATACGCGCTTGCTGTGCTCAGCTGGCCCAACCATTTTTGTCACCTCTAAATTCTGCAAGCACTGTTTGAGCTTGCAGACAATAGGTAAAAACTCTTTAAGTAAAAAAAAAAAAAAGAAAGACAAGTGTCTTAACAGTAAATTGTCTTAACAGTAAAAGCTTTTATCAAGGCAGGGTGGACACCAGATCCGTTGGACCCTCCTGGGTGCACCTTGCTAGGAAATGACTTTGATCACTCATTTGGGCTGTGATGCCCTGTGCCCAGGATACAGCCGGTGACCTGTGCCAGCCCAACCTGAGAGGTCCTCCAAGAGCAACATCGTGCTCCAAGGCACAGCTGGGTCCTTCATGACCACATTTGCTGTACTCTTAGCTGTATTCATGCTCCTCATTTGTTATTGATCACTGTCTGCATCTGCTTTGCTGCACATGTCTAGTTAATTAGTAGTGCCCTGGGGATGCTGAAAATAGTGTGAGCTCATATTTCTGCAACGCCCCCCCCCCCCCCAAAAATGGCGCCAGGGAAAGAGGCTTTTGCCCAGCAAGAGCTGCTGCTGGCAGGAGGGAAGAGCAGCTCCCACCTTCATTTCCTGTAGCACTCAGCTGATTGACACCCCAAACGTGCCTAATTAGGCTCCAGCTCTTTTACAAGCTAGAAGGTCCCACACAGGCTGTGTGGACAAAACCTGCGGGCTGGATGAGCTCCTGCCATTCCACCTGCCCAATGTTTCCAATGAGTTTAACTCCTGCTGCCATGCCAAGGTGTGGGGTGGTGATGGGGTGCACCGAGGCTCTGCGAGCTCCTCATCCTTGCTGGAGGTTAGAGATTCCTGCTTATAGGCTCATCTCATAAAATAGAGCAAGTTTCCACTTAGAACTGGATTTAAAAAAGCTCTCAAACCCCATAAATAAAGTGGGAATCTCAACACATGCCCTGCTCCGGCTGCTGTGGGGTTTTGCATTGTAGGGTTCATTTTGTGGGCTGGATTTGGATGCCTTTCTAATCCCCAAAGTTGTTTCTCTCTCTTGCCACGAGAACGTAAAGCACACCCTGATACTAGGGGAGAGCAGCAGCAGAAAGCTCACCACTTCTTTTCTTCTTCTGTGGAGGGAAATTATTCACTGGTATGTGGGTGGTTGAGTGTGTATGTGACGTAGGGTGACTTTCAAAGAGAACAAATGGGGCTTCTGCTTTTGTCTGCTGCCTAACAGCGTTCAGGGGAGGGGAAAGCAGGTTTTTGGTCTGACTCTCTGCATTAGCAGGGCCCAGACAAAGGCCTCAGCAGCATTTTCTCCAACTCCCTTGACAACGCCTTTGGCTCAGTCCCAGACTTTGCACTGCCATGGCCAGTCCTGGGTGCTCTTCTGATGGGTGTGCTCTGCTTGGGATGCTGGGGTTTTTTTTCCTCCTTTTCATCAATTAGGGCAAGTAGAGGGATGCACATAGTCCATCCTCCTGCCCTGGTGTGAAGGAGCAGAACCACAGAGCTTTACAACCACCTTCATCACAGGCTGGGGAGCAAGGTGCTGAGACCGAGCCTCCTGGCTAGGGGCAGGGCAAGTTGCCATCAGGCTCTGCTTCCTGGCCGGGGCTGCATGGTGGCATCAGAGGGAGAAGGCTGCACCCCGGGACCAGGCTCCTCCTTGGCCCTGAGCTCTGATCTTCTCATCCCATGCCTCAGGCGGCTCAGGACCAGAGCCCTGCTTCATCAGGAGTCCTTTGTGGAAGCCACCAGGGTATTCCACCTATGGAGTATCTCTCGCTTGCTCTATGTTATATACTTGGCATGGCTCAGGCAGGGCAAGATGCTCATGAAGAGTCTGTGAGCCAGAAAATATGAAGGTGGCTGCAGGAAAGGTGCATGAGGGAAGGGCTAGGTGCTGTCCTGCATGTGGCAGGGAGCAAAGCTGGAGCATGCCAGCCTCTCAGGGCACTGGGCATCCTGGGGGCTGTTGGTGGCTGGAGCAGGCTGCTGTGCAGCATGCAGGAGCAAGTTAGGATTTATAAATAGGGCTGAAGGGGAAGTGTTGATGCTAGCAGTGACCTCATTGCTACAGATAAGACAAGTGTTCAACAGCAGAGACGGGTCTTGCAGTCTGTTAGCCACAACTCCCCTTCAGTGCTTTGCCAAACATCTGTTTTCTTGAAAAATGGGAGGATACACTCTCATGCCCAGGGTCCCAGGAGGAGTCTTGGGGGGTTTGCACCATCCACCTGCAATGGTGAGATGCCACCAGTGTCAGTGCTTGTGCCTTGGTGCCCCTGGCACTTTCTCCACACTCCCAAGCATCCCTGGTGCCGCATCACCATCGTGCTGTGACAGAGATGACAGGTATCGCACCCAGCAGTGCTGTTCCTTTCCCACCAGCTCTGGGTGGCCCCAGACCCCATGCACAGGTGGTAAACGAGAGGAGTGGGGTACAGCAAGGACGGGAGACTGGATATGACTTGGCTTGTGGCCATTTCTTCCATCACTTGGTTGTGGGATGCGGATAGTTCCCATCAAGGCAGGCAGCTATATGCAGGGCTGCCTGCTGGCTAAGACCCCCTCTGTGCAGGGTATCACACTCAGTGTGTGTGTATATGTAATTTTTTACATATATATATTTTATATATATATATAAATTACAGGGGGGGGAATAAATAAAAATACAGAAAAGTGTTTTTATACACTTATATATAGAAAAGAATATATTCCTACGTCCTATATATATTCCAGCAGCCTCCAGTGCCTGCAGAGAATGGGTGTGTGGGATAAGTACTCTTCCACGTGCACCAAGTCCCTGGCCCATGGTGTCCCTCAGCTCTGAGTGCTGAGGGTCCCAGGGTACCCGTGGGACCCTCACCCTGGCCTAGGAGGGCAGGGGTTTGTGCTGTTGGGTCTCCCTGGGTCAGAGCCCTGCTTGGGTAGGAAGGGGCTGCCCCGCCGGCTGTCATGCCCTGGGTAGCCTGGGATTTTTAAGAGCAGAGAAGCCATTTCTTATGTCTCATCTCCAGTGGGCATCATCACCCCTTGGCTGATCCCAGCAGGGATGCTGTGATTGCTGCTGGGTTTGCAGAGACACAGGACAGAGTCCTGGGGCTGAGCAGGGACCCAGGGACCTGCCTGAGGGCATGGCCCATCCCCTGGAGCTGGCAGAGCTTGTGCTTTGTGGGAGCAAAAGAGAGATCACCCATCACCACCAGCCTTGTGGTAACTCGAATATGTCTTTCTCTGAGAAAACAAGTCACCCCACACTGCACTCTCCAGCACACTGAGATCACTTGCAATTTAAACAGCACTCGGATGAGGACAGAAAAAGTGCAAAACCACCGTGTGAAGCAGGATGTGACAGTTGTGCCGGAGAAATGTACTGCTTTAAGGCCTTCCCACACCTTGCAGAAGCTGCGTACCAGCATCCATGCCGGCCGCAGGGCACGATGCCTCTGCGAGTGTTCACGCCTTCGCTTTTTGCCTGCCTGGGAGGCTGCAAGCTGGGGCCATGGAGTTGGAAAAAACGTTGAAAAAAGACACCAGGCTGCTTTCCCTGACAGCTGGGGCGTTCCCCACATTTTGTCTGCATCTGAGAGCCATGGGATTTTGGGAAGGACCTGCTCTTCTCCCTGGGTTTAGCTTGCCCACAGCCTCTGCTGCCTTCCCTGCTGCTATCAGGCATTTTCAGTGGTTGTCAGCAGAGTATTTAGTATGTACAGCACACTGATGGAGGAGAAGAGTGGGGGTCTCATCCCCTCTCCCAGCTCTTCTCCCAGGCCCACAGGGGTGCAGGGACCCCCAGCGAGGTCTCTGCACCGGTGTGCCGGCGGTGGCACCATGCCGAGCACCCCTCTGGTAGCTGTCCCTGCTGCCCTCATGCCACGCTGCTGCGCCAGTTCCCTCTACCCCTCTGAGCCATCACACCCTGCAGTCGGTGGTGGGCACTTCTACGGGATCCCATGGGGAAGTGGGGGGTCCCGGGTGAGGGGCCGGCGCAGCCCCCAGCCCTGGCACTTGGCCGGTGCTGCTGGCCAGGTACACAGCCAGCACCGCTCTCCCCAGCGCCATGCGTGAGGGTGCAGGGGGAGTACGCTGCACCCTCTCTGCTCTGCTTTCCAGGCCCGTGGCATGGCGAGGAAGGGGTTGTTTGGGGTCTGAAACCCTCCTCCCTGATAACCACCTGCAGTTCCAGGCTTAATCCTACTTCCAAAAGCAAAAAAATTACAGACCAGGTAAGCCGCCTTTGCAAAGGCTGTGTAGACCGATGCCGCATGCTGAGGGGACACCGCACTGAGGTCCCTGAAGCCCGTCTAAGGACTCAAGTGGCCAGAGGTTAGATCAGGAATTATAAAACAAATTCACTAGAAACACCAGAGCTAAGAAACTGCCTTGTTGCCCAGCTGCCTCCCCCCACAGAAAAGAGAAACAGAAACAAAAAACAAAAATGGAGATGCTGCACTCACCTCGCATCAAGCCCTCTCCTCCGTCCTGTGCTCAGGCTGCGATGAGGATGGTCTCAGCTTCTCAAGCCTAGCTGGGAAAAGCAGCCAGGCATTGGGACACTTGCAACACACCCCAATCCTCCCTTCCTATTTCTGCCTTACGCTTGTCTAGGGCAGAAAGGAGGAAGTCGGAGCAGTGGCTGTGGGAGGGCCCCCCAAACCCAACCAGCCCCATTCACGCTGGCCAAAGCCCCGCCAAAGCAACCCGCCCTGCAGGGCTGGGGTGATCTCCTCCCTGGGCTACACTGGGGGGTCTCCAGCCCTCCCGCTGCACGCGGGAAAGGGACTCTACCCAAAACCTGCCCTTTTTGCCCCACTTTTAACCTTTCACAGCACTGCTGGGGGGCCAGCCCAGTCCCCCAGTAGGCAAATAAAGCTGGTAGTGGGGGAAACTGGTTCCTTTGGGAGTTATCGGTAGCCCCTGGCTGAGGAGAAGATGGGGAGCTGGCTCTCCTCAGACTCTGGGTTGGGGTCTGAAATTTTTGAGTCAGAGCTCGCTGCTGGGGTAGTGGGGCCTCCTCGTTTGGCGGAGGATGCCAGCGTTGTTCTCGCTGTGGCATAGGTCAGGGCTGTAGGGCTGTGTGTGGTTTTTTTAAGCAGCCTTCAAATTTTGTTGTGCTGTAACAGTATTTCCCTGCACAGAGAGGAACAGGCTCCTGGCAACTATCTCTTAAGCGCTTCAGGGCACTAATGTAAAAAAAAAAAAAAAGTCATTTAGAAAACCTACGGGCTTGTAGATTTTTTTGAGAGATAGTTGACGTGGAGCTTTTGTTAATTGCTTTGTAGGTTCCCCTTCCAGCAAGCTAACGTTGAGTGATCCGGATGCAATTCACTTGCTGCTGTCTTACAGTTACAGAGCTGGGTTTATTTTTGCAGCAAGTGAAGAGAATAGCAGCGCTAGCAGCAAATTTCTGAGCCCTGATGAATGCTGCATGGGTTAGTGTTTTTATAAAAGAAGACAACAGAGCTCTGGCCTGGTTTCATTGCAGCCAGGCACTGGGTGTAGTGAGAAAGCATCATAGCAATGCTTGCAGTGGGATGGGAGCATTGGAGCAGCTATCGCCTGGCTGGAGCGGGATACGGCAGGGATGGAGCCTGAGGATGAACCCGCTGGGAGCTGGGGTGCCCAACCCAGCTTGCTTGGAAAGCCTAGGTGGCTTGCAGCTGGATGTTGCAGAGCAGCCCCCAGCCCTGGAGCAGGTGGGCTGGGGCAGATGAAGCTGGGAAAGCTGGTGGGGGCTTCCTGCCAGCATTGCCGATTGCAGATCTGAGGGAAGGAAGTACGCTCAAGTAAGATGAGCTGTCATAATTTTACCTTTTGTATTGCATAAAGCCCTTATTGGGCGGCTCTTTTCTCTTCAATTACTTCACTGGGTTTGTCAGACAGCTCTGCTCCCACTGACAAAAGGTCAAGGGAAGGGGGTGGGAGAGCTGGGAGCCTCCTGAGCTGGAGCAGCAGGAGCAGAGTGAGTATACCATGGGTTCTCAGAGCCCACGGCTGAAGCTTGCTGGTGTACTCCCAGTTCCTCCCGAGCTGTTCCTAATGCCCTCTTGCAGCTTTGGCTTTGAGTAGACATCCACAGCAAAGCACTGTCCCTAACAATTCCCAGGGGACCCTTAAAAATGTGTCCCCCCCACTTCCAGCATATCAATGCTTAACCTGGATATTTACTACTGGTATTAACCAATGAGTAGTTACTCTTACACTGTGTCCCTGCTTTCACAACTGCACACGGGACAAGATCTCCAAGCAGAAGCAAGCCAGGGCTGGAGCTGGCAGCATTAGGATGCTGGCGTTCAATCTCTCCTGCTTGCTATGCCCCACAGCTGGCAAAACCCGTGCCCCTTTGGTGTGGGGTTCACTTGCTTGAGATTTTAATCTATGATACTTTCCAGTTTGGGAACAATGTCCATTCTTTAGAGGATGTCTTTTTGTTTCTACATTTTGTTTCTCCTTGCTGCTGTTTAAGCATGCTGCAAGCGAAGCGGGTGGGTATCCTTTGGAGACATGTACATGCTTAGTTGTAGCATGTGTGCTCCCCAAACTGACTGTACGCATTTTAAGTTGTTAAACATTCCTTTTTCTATTTTCTTTTAACCATCTTTATTTTTATTAGTTCCCCTTTTTATTTTTACTAGAGTGGACTGTGTTGCCCCTGCCACTGACTGTGGGACGGTTGTGGTTTTTGCAGAATGCTCTTGAGCAGCCAGGGTGGGGAGCAGAGCATCCAGCTGGGCACTCGGAGCAGTTGCTCCTCGGGGTCATTGATTTTGGTGATCAGAGATGTCATTTTGGTGTTTTGCTCCTAAATGATGATCACCCACCCTACAGCAGGGTAATGGAAGTTTTCCCAGTGTTATTTGCTATCCCTAAGGAACATTAAATCTCCTCTGGTGTGTCCCAGCCACTGCCATACTCTGGCTGAACAAGTGGAACAACAGAAGCAGGGATTCGGGGCGGTTGTGGGATCTCCATCCTCAGAGATATTTTTTTATTTTCAACCTTCTAGTATTTGTATAGGGGTACACTTGATCATGAGCAGGTGCCTAAAAAGGATGTGGCATCTTTCCAAGCAGCATCACCCTCCAAGGAAGGTCTCCCCGCATTTCCTCATGTCCTTGATACCCATGAAAGGGGTCACCAGCTGTGCACTTGCGTGGCACAGCTTGCCTTGCACTCCAGTGCTGCCTACACCGATCCACGCTCATGAAACCCTTGGCCGGCTGGGAGCAGCTGCCACCCAGGTTATGGACTCATCGATGCTGGCCTTCCTGCTGGCAACGGTTCGGCTTCCCCCAGCCTCGCTGTTCTCATCCTCTGGCATGACCTCACTCATCTGTCTGCAAGCCAGGGCTGAACAAGGGACCTGGGGAAAAGGAAAAAGGAACTTCATTCGGCGTAGAGAAGTATGTGGCAAGAAGTTTGCCTTGCTTTAAGAAACCAGTTACTGGTGAACACATTTGTCATTGTATTTTTTTTTTGTTTGTTTGGGTGGGGGTTTTTTGTATTTTTTGAGTTTTCAAATGTGCAGTGGCAAAATGCTCCCCAAGGTAGCCCTGAAACAAGGTGGGGGGGGGGGCAATGTGGGTCCCTGGGGCTGCTCCCCACTGTCGGGCCCTGGGAACCACAGCTTGGAGAGGGATGGGAAAGGCAGAGAAAGGCCAGATGAAAAAAAAAGACGCGTTAACCACAGAGCACCCATCGGGGCTTTTTAAGAGCAAAACCACTGTGGTTCTCAAGGCTGAAGCTTTTTATTCACCCAGTGGGGGAGAAGCGGTTTTGCATTTCACCTTATGTGTGTGGAAAGGTGCAGCTCGAGCTGAGGCTGTGTCCATGACTGCACCATCAAACACATGCTCAGGCTCCATGGGGGCTCGTCAGGTTATATTCATAGTCACACCAGCAGAAAATAATTTCTGGCAGGGAGTTTCAGACTTTGGTTTTCTGTCCTACCGTGGCACCCTGGTCTCTGACTAGTACTACCGAGACATCTCAGCTCTTCCAGGGGCTTCAGCCAGGCTTCTAACTGCGTCACAGTCTCTGGGTTTAACCTAGGCACACCTAAAGAACACCCTCGGGCTCTTTCCAGGAGCTACCTTCAGCAGGCTGCCTGTCCCCCTGCCAGCCGGAAGGCCATTAAGCCCCGGGCTGCCCATCAAAGTGAGGGACGGCAGAACACTGGCATTCAAGACGCCACCATTATGCTTCAGAGTTAACACACCACCATTACGCTTCAGAGTTAACAGCCGCGGAGGTGCTCCCCGGGCTCTGCCCGCCGCGGGGGGTGGTAGTGGGGTGGTGGTGTCCCCGGGGGCCCCAACCCCGCCGTGGGCGGCGCTCCCCGCTGCCACCGCCCTCCCGGCAGCCGTCCATGCCAGCCGGCAGGGCCGGCCCCGCGGCGGGAGAGGCGCGGCACAGGCCGGCCCGCCCCCTTCCGCTGCCCGCCATGGTTGGGAAGGCCAAGCGTCCGCGACTCCACCGCGCCGCCCCCCGGCCCTGGCCCGCCCGGGATCCGCCGCCGCTCCCCCAGCCCAGCCCCGGCCACGGCCCCGGCGGCCGTTCTGGGCCCCGCTCATTGGCATGCAGCTCCCGTCGCTGCCTGCCGCCGAGCCGCATCCCGGCCCGCTGGAAGCCGGCAGCCAAGCCGGAGCCAATCGCATATTCATGAGGAGGGGGAACCCGGCGCTGCGCTCCCAGAGGACCGAGGGTCGCTTCTTTCCTTTCTTTTTTTTTTTTTTCCCCCCCTTTTCTTTTTTTCCCCCAAGCTTTCCCTCTCTCTCTGCCTCCCTTCTAGCCACGCGCTGGCGGGGGCTCCCCGCCGGCATCCCCCGCAGCTCCGACTGCGCCCCGAAGCCCGCGGCCGCCGGCGCCAGGAGCAGGGACCGAAGCAGCCAAAACACGGACCGCGGCAGCCACAACAGCCGAGGGAGGCACGCCAGCCCGCCGGGCAGGGACAGGAAACAGAGCAGGGGCTCCTACCTTACAATCCTCAGGACACGATTTCACCGAGTACTCATCCGACTGTAAGTATTTCTGGAGCGTAACCTCAAACTCTTCGTATTTCTCCTGAGCGTGCTGGTCGTAGCGCTGGTAAGCCTGGACGCACTGGCTGCAGGAGCCTCCCCCCCTCAGCACCACATCCAGACTGCAGTTCAAAGTGTCCGGATTGGACAACCCGGCGAACAACTCCCAAAGTGTGTAGGAATTACAACAGGAAAGGTAAAAATCCGTCAGGTCCCAGCCGGGCGCCGGGCTCTGCCCCGCGCCCGG
>JANZLQ010000001.1:10036120-10070933 GCA_026212715.1 Elanus axillaris
AGGGTCCGAGGGGTGGTGGGCGGGGGGGATGACGCGGCCGCTGGCGTCCCTGTGCCGCTCGGGAAGGGCCCGTTCCGCCCTCGCTGCGGTCCTCTAGGCCCCGGGCCCGCCGCCGTGGCGCCCCTTGCTGGGCCTCCGCCGCTGCTGCTTGTCTCTCAGGCCGCGTATCGCCAGCGGGAGTGTGCCCTCGTCAGGGCCGGCAAGGGAGGCGAAACGGGGGGAGCCTGGAGCTTCGGCGCTCCAGCGCCGGGTCCTGACGGTGCACCCCGGGAGTCCCGGTCCGCGCCTCTGGTGGCGGCTATCGCCGCTCCGCACCGTCGGCCACCATGATGGGACTGACACGTAGTGGCAGCTACGGCCGCCACCGCGGCTATGGCAGCCACGCTGCAGCAGGCGCCAGAGCCTGCCCAGGCCTTTAGGCCGCAGGGAGGAGGGGAGCCTCCTTAGGGAGGTGGCGGTGACAGGCGCCAGCGGTGCTACCGCTGCTGGGGGAGAGGGTGCCTGCGCTGCGTCTCGGTGGGGTAACTGGGATGCAGTAGTGGGGATCGTGACCAGCAAGTGTCTGAAGCGGAGGTGTAAGAGGCTGCCTGGCTCGTTTGGCAGTGGTTCTCTTCTGTTTCAGGTTAGGGCAGGTGGAAACAAGCCATCAGTTTACACGCAGTCGTTTAGGAGATTTAGACCGTGTTTGGTTTCACCAGCTGTGTTATTAATAAGCAGTTCAGGTTAAAGCTGGGTACCTCCCCCAGACGCCTCATGGCAAGGACACAGAACATCAGTAAATGGTTTTTATGCACCTACCCTTCCTTGTGAGGAGGGGGGAATAGGCTGTGCCATATATGCTGGTTTTATACCAGCATGAAGTTACGTGTCAGTGCTGGGAGATACTGCTGGCTAAAATAATAAGTTCTCCTGAGCCAACCAGAGAAGCTACTGCAAAGCTTAGGACTTAGGGTATTGCATACTTAAAGGAACTAGATGTTGAAGATTTAGTAAGTTGATAGTAGTCACTGAATCTGCTTAACATCCACCAATTTAGGCCCCTAATCTGCTCCTTTGTTGCTTCTCTGCATTGTTACATACCTGTAATAAATCTGTTTTTTCCTAAGGATGCCATTCACAGTTCTCCTAGGAGTAATACCCGAATTCACTTGAGTGAGGCAAGGTTGGGTTGAGGTGGAAATCTGTTAGGAATAGAACAGTCCGAAATATGACTTTGTGAAGCTTCCTTCTGGGTGGAAGAGCCTGGGGGGGCCAGGCCAGCGGGGTGACAACTACGCCTGCCTGCTCAGGAGAGGCACCTGCAGGCTGTTGCTGGAGCGTGCACCCTGGTCCCGTCTGGATGGTACTGGGTTTAATATTTTTTTTTTTTTAAATGAACGTTGCCTGGTGGTCTTTGTACTGACTTCTGCTTAATGTTTCTTTTGGATAAGGACTGGGACTTCTCGTCTTCTGGTGTCTTCTCGGGGCTGAAGATTGACCCTGATACTCTAGTAAAGAAGCTCGACTTGGACTCCAGAAGCATCATCTCCTACAGATCAGGTTTGTCATTGTATTTTGAATGAGTGCCAGATTAGGTTGTGAGGAAAGACACTGGGGACTGTGTTTGCAGTGGCTGTCAGAACAAGCCCAGGAGAATTGAACCCAAACACAGCTTCCCGTGTTCCTCCTGACCGGGCTTTTAAAAGTGGTTTCTGTTTGGGGTTAGAGGAGACAGAAAGGCATGTATGTGCTTAATGCCTCCTCGGGTGGGAAACTAGCTTCAGGCTACCTGACGGCTGCTGGGCCTTGCTGTGCAGCTGGAGCCCCCACCAGCAGCTGCCATTTATACCCATATATTTTGTCAGCAAGTTGCTTGTTTTGCCTCAACGGTGCTTTATCCCCGGCAGCCTGATTGCAGCCAGCTGTCTCCTCCTGTCCTTTGCTCTTGCTAGGCTCCTGGCTCAAGGATGCCTGGGCGTGAGAGCCCAGCTCACAGGGGAGTATGGGGCATGAGTGGGAACCGGGAGGAGCTGACAGAGGTGGTTTTTTTGTAGTCCCACAACGAGGAAATGCTCCCTCTAGCTGCTTAGTGGCAGGCAGAGCTTTGTATCTGAAACCGGGTTTCACCTCTCTAAGTGGAAACTGATGGCACAGCAATCTGTCCTGGTGCAGAAGATGCGTGTGACACCCAAATACCTTGTTTGCAAACTAAATTAATTTCTTCTCCCTATGCAGGTTAATACTGTTACAGTGACTGTTTTCATGTCCAGGGCTACAAACAAACCCAGTAACCACCTGAGGGATAGTGGTTACCTGAGCAGTGGTGAGCTGTAGCAGCCATAGCCCATCCGTCACATTTGGTCACAGAGTGAGGGAGCAGGAAGGTTGTTTGAAGACACATTTGCTAGAGATGCTTGCCCTCTGCACAGAAACCTTTGTGAAATGTATTGTTTTCAAAACACTGAGCTCATTGTTTGTAACTCTCCTGGGAAAAGGCCATGTGTGCATGCGTGTGTGCGTGTGAGCATAACAATCTCTTTAATTAAATTAGACAGCATGTTGTTGAAGGCTGACAGCCTGCAATCCTAGTCTTTCATTGCAGGCTACAGCTGTACATGTCTGGTTTATAAATAGACCTGTGCTGCTGGTCCCTGTGCAGTGCTGATGATGCAGATGTGCTGTGCCTGCCTATGTTTAACCCTCTCTTGAGGCTGTGTGCTGGCTTCTTGCAGACAGTGATGCTGACCTGAATGCTTTGTGCTCCCTCGCACGTTCTAGATGATCAGCTATAAATAGCTGTTCATTTGGGGGCTCAAAACTGCAGTTCCATGAGGCAAAAAGTGATTCGATTCCCCCCCTCCTTTTAAATCTTCCCAAGCTGCTGCGCCCTTTCTTGTATCACTCTGGAGCCATGTGGAGGCTTTTTCATTATGGAAATCAATGCATTTTTTTTGTGTTAATTCAGTGAACTGTAACTAGGCTGTGCATACAATGGCAGACACCCTGGAGTTAGAGAAGATTTTCTAGGCAGACATGCTCTGTCTCCTGGGATCTCTGGTCAGCTGAGAAGCCTGTTCAGCAGGAAATTCAACTTGACTCCAACCCCACCCCCCCTTCTTCCCTTCCCCCCCTTAGCTCAGTGCACAGGGCAGGAGGGTAGGATTCTCCTACACATTGTTATTTTAAGATTTAATAGCAAGACAAAAAAGTGTTTCTCTCCCACTTGCTTTTCAAGCTCTAAGAAGGTCAAGTGGGCAGACTTTAGGTAGGCTTACTCTCTCCAACTCCTGTGCTTTTCACAGCTGAAGAAGATTTTTTTATGTTAAGGATACCATGTAGCAGTTGAGAATGCTGGTACATTTGTCCTCCCTGTGTGCATGGGTGTGTGCACCTGTGCCTCGCATTACCTAAGATTGCTCCACATAATCTAAGATTGTTGGGTACCTCTGCGTTTTGTGTTACATCTGGCCTTGTGCTGTGACAATTTAGGGACAGCCAGGAAAAATTCATTGTGGGCTTAGAGAGGCCTGCAGGGCATGAGTGAAACAAGGGATCTGTTACAGGGCTTGGACCTGGCAGGAAACACTCTGCTGGGTTACCAAGCCCAGCTGGTAGCTACGGGTTTTGGCTCTGTTATTGCTCTTCCTTAGATCCTGCATCCCTCTGCCTTTGGATGTGTAGCTCCCCGGAAGCCAGCATCTCGCTCCGTGGCTGTGCTTCCATGGCATTGCAGCTAAAATGTTTGACCTTCCTACCACTGTTCTGCCTCTGTTCTTTTCTCCACTTGGGCTTAAACAATTTGGCTTTGCACTTGAACTGGGGGACCCAACTTCTGTCTTGACAGAGCCCAAGAACCAAAGCTATATGAGCTGGAGTGCTCTCTGCTAATCCTGAAGCTGTCAGGTGTGTAGCTGGCCCAGAAGGATATGCGGGGTTGAGAGATTGCTTGTTGCTGGAAAAGTGAGGAAGAAGAGGTGCTGACATTGGCTTGCAGCTCCACCTGTCAGCATACCCCTTCACTGTTTAAGAGAGGATAGTGACTGGCTGGATCAGCGGAAGAGACCTGGAAAACCTTCTCTCCTCAGAGCATGGTGCAGGGGCAGCAGTTGTTCCTGGACCAGTTTGAGGTGGTGGTGTAGGGGGAAGAGCCAGCCAGGCCTGCTCCTGTGGGGCTGCCTGGAAGACTTGGAGGGTTGTGGAGCCTTTCCTCTCTGTCTTGTTTCATTGTCCTTCTCTAACTGGGATGGGTAGATGACTATGATGGTGCATCTTTAGGTGGCTACTTCTCTTGGGTTATTTGGCCTCCCTCTCTGCCTTCTATGCCTAGGATGTACTTTCTGGTTCCCCATTTTGTCCATCCTCTGCCTGTTAGACACGCCTGTGTAGTTCCTTTCTCTCTCCCACATGGCCTGGGCGCTCAGGGCAGCTTCTGTAAAAGTTCTTTACCTTTTGTCCATATGTGAAGGTATCTGTGCTCATGACAAAATACTCTGCTTCATTTTCTCTGGAGAAGATGAGGTGACTCTTGGTTCCTGTTGTCTTTTTACTCTTAACACCAGGAGTTCAGAGAGGTAAATGAGGACTGTTAGTCCAGCAGCTGGAGGAGTCGTGTTTCATTCCATTGTTACGTTCCTGTGTCTGCCATGAGCTGACTGTTCCCTGCCATATTCCAGTTCTTCTAAATGCCTTAAATTTGGAGGTGATGGAGAGCTGAAGAAGCAAGCTGCAGAGAAAGGCAAGAGGTTCTTTGAAAGCCTCAGATGCTGTTAATGGTGGGGGTTAGTAAGGATCATCTCTCCCAGCCTGGCCTGAACAGACTTTTTTCTCAGGGTTTGTGTTAAGCTTTGTTGTCAAAGAGGATGACTGCCTTCTCATGTTCCTAGTTCCTAAGGCAGGTTTCAAGTTGCCCTGTCTTTATTCAAAGCAGCCTGCAGAAGGATGGGAGTGTGGGGAGATGTGTAAGTGTGGGCCTTGGGTGCGGTGGAAGGAAAGGCTGCCTGAGCTGTGGGGCTCTAACAAAGACAGGGCAGCTTGGACAGGAGGCAAAGAGGTGACATTTTGAATTCACTGAATTATTTGGAGTACCTGTAAAATTAGCTGATAGTGGCAAATGAAAAATACCCCTTGTGTACTGAATTTTTACACTGTGCTTCATTCTTTGGGTCTGGTCTCCTCCAATTAAAATCTAGTCTGAGGAAGAGCTTGGAATGGGGTTAGATTTCAGAAGATGTCAGCTTGGAGCTCAACACTGGTTAAAAAGCAAATTGGCTCTTGGGAAGTAGGAGAAAAAAGAGAATGACTTAGAGAGTGTTGTTATGCTCCATAAATAAGTCCATGGTGCATACAGTTATTTGATGCTATGTGTGGCCCTGGTCCCCTTGTCTCAAAAAAAAATGTAGCAGGCCCGCAAAGGTTCAGAGAAAGGCAGCAAGGCTGCTCAGAGGCCTGGGATGCCTGTTGTTCTTAAAGCAAAAAACCCTGGGCTCTTCAAATGGGGAAAGCAGCAAGACAGGGTGTGATGGAAGCCTGGAAACTGTGATGAGGGAGGGCGGGTGCGACTGTCTCCTGTCTCTTCCACTACAAACCTGGAAGAAGCAGTGGCAAGAGCAGATGGTAGACACGCACCTGAACAAGACATTTTGTGTCTCACATGGTCAATTCAGCTCTGGGCTCTGCATCCGTGCATGATGTGAGTGCTGGATAAAGGTGCTGCACAGATTGATGGAGGGGGCTGTCAGTGTTTCTTAACACAAGAACTCGTCCGGTTTGGGTTGCACAGGTGAAACATGGTTCTACTCTTGCTGGGTCTTAGGGGGAAAAAGGGAGGGATATGGAGGTCTGGAAATGGCTTGCAGTGTTGCAACAGAACTGGAGACAGGCTTCCCCTGCCCTGGGGTGGTGGTCCTAAATCCAATGAGGTCACTATGTGCAGTGCAGAGAGGCAGCCAGAGGGCTATGCAGTGGCTTAGGCCGCCAGGATGTGCAGGTAGGGGACATGGGCTGCCACCAGGGCAGTGTGGGACGGCTGGGGCAAGAGGAGGGCCTGGACCGTGACTGTGGGGCTAGGGTGTGATGTGCTAGTGCTAGGGGCTAACTAAACAACAGCAGAGCATGGTTACTTCCATGTGATGAAAAGCTTCATCTGGAAGACCTGCTTTCATGTGCTAGAGCCAGAGGGATGCAGTCCTGTAGCCATCATCATGCTGGGGCTCAGGGGCTATTGCCTGTAGCCACCGACAAGAGATGAGACCTCTGTCTCTACTTTTTTTCCCCTTAATTTTCCTCAATTTGTTAAGTGACCAGCTTTTGCTGCTCTTTGGGCTGTGGTTATTCTGAGGGAACAGGAACGAGCATGATATGTAAGTTGGAAAGTTCTATAGCAAGGTTAGCATCTTGCTTAACATGAGTGGTTGTGTGTGCCCACGAAGGTAGGTGCAGGGGCTGAAAGGAAAGGGAAGGAGGCCCCTTGTTTTGGGAGGATAAACTGGTGGTGTTGGTTCTTGCCAGCTGAAAGCCCTATTTTTCTGAAGTCTTCTGAGGATTCCTGGTGCATCTGGTGGAGGCAGGGTGCCCTGTCGAAGTATCTGCTTCTGTCGTGGTAATAGTCTTGTTGCTTCCTGTAGCTGCAAGGCTGATTCGACATGCTTGTTGTGATCAGTGCGAGATATCAGCTTAGGCTGTTCCGGCATCAGTCATTCTTGTGGCATGAGAAGGAAAGGGTGGAACTGTAATAAAAAATGTCACCAAAATGGAATTCATTTTAGGTGAGTCTTGCATGTGTGACGGTAGAAAGCTAGTGGTCTAAAATGGGAAGTATTTTAATATGGGGAGCTCTCAGCCTTGTCGTACTGTGAAGCAGACCTGCTACAACTATTTTCTCCTGCTCTGCTTCTTGTCTTTAATCATTACCTCATCTTAATACCAGATTCCAGATGATTTCTCCATGCTTATAGGTAACAAAATCCAGCAACATCACTGTGAACACTGGAGTTAAGTCCATGAGTGAGTTGCTTGCTGAATGATTGCTTCCTATCAGTGTAGTTTACTTAGCCACTGATGTAATGTAAATCAAATGCTTTGCCATAATCTAATCCATGCAAGGGCCTCTGTTACTAGTGTGTGTGAATAAATCTCATCTGGGTGAGCCTCTGAAGCGTGGGAATTAAATGTTTTCAACTATGTAAAAAATAATGGCCTGTCATATGGTGGGGTTGTTTTTTTTTTTTTTTTTTTTTTTTTTTTTTGCTTTAGCTTTCCTTCCTTGGTGTTTGAAGCAAGGGCCTGTTGAAATGTGGCTCTGGCAAACCAGCGGCCTGGGAATGTCTCTTTTTTTGGAGTGGATGATGAACCACTTGTGGAATGATATGAACAACTGTACTGGCAGCTTCCTGCTTTATTTTCAGATTCTTCAGAAGGGAACTGTAACAAGATGTGTTGTTGAGAAAGCAAAAGTGCAATGGCAGCAAGTGCTACCACTTCAGAATTGCTTGCAAGACCTTAGCTTGTCACCTTGATTTCTGGGGTTGTGGCAAGAGTAGCTTTTGCTGCAGATTGCTCTAGCTTCTCCTGTGCCACCGGTAAGACAGGAAAATGTGAAACATGGATTAAAACCAGTTGCTGCCACTGGTCCTGGACCAGTTAAAGGTCCTTAAGGAGACTGTAAGGTCTACCAGAGGGTAGGTTTAGACTTGGACATAAAGAAGACTTTTTTTTTTTTTTTTACAATGAGGGTGGTGAGACACTGGAACAGGTTGCCCAGAGAAGCTGTGGATGCCCTGTCATTGGAAGTGTTCAAGGTCAGGTTGGACAGGGTTTTCAGCAACCTAATCTAGTGAAAGATGAAAGCATGGTTGGACTAGATGATCTTTGAAGGTCTTTCCCAACCCAAACCACTCTGCGAGTCTATGATTCTGTACTGAGGTGGGGGGCACAGAGTGACACAGGACGTTAGCCTGAACAGAGGTTGTGCTGGGCCTTGCTGTCGCTGAAGCCTGGATCTGCACAATATGATGCAAAGCTATAGCGGAGTTTCAGGCATGCATGCTATAGTATCTGGCTTTCCCTTTGTATCTTGAGAGCCTTCGTCTTCTGGCGACCAGGACTGTCTTGCAGCATGGGTTCCTCTGTCAGTGGCACAGAGGGGAGCAAAGGAATAAAATTACTGAGCATCTGACAAAGAAGGAAGTCCCTTTTCCTCCTGAAGAAATGTGGAGACAGAAGAGAACAAAATCGGGCCAAGCAGGAACCTGACAGCTTGGAATTGCTGGAGTCTGCAGGCTGTATACAGCCTTGTGTTTTCCCTTTGGTAGATACTCTGTGAGTTCTGTTTGTTACCAAGCCTCCCTCTCCAGAGACACTGACTGCCATTCTGGTCTGCGCCTCAGCTTCTGCTCTGGTGTTCCAGATTTGCTGTGTCTGTCACATACCTGCTTCCTTCTCCTTGGGCTCTGCAGCCACTTGTCCAATTATGTTCTCCTTTTGTACCATCAAATGAGAAGCAGAAAAGCTGTGGATGGTTGGCATCATGGTCCTGCCGTGGGACCATACACTAATTTCATGTGACATAGTTTGCTTGCTGTTTGGGTTTTTTTTATGGATGATGTGCCAGAATCCATGTAACGCCTCTCCTCTTCCAGCATCGCTGTTCCTGCAGTGTCTGGACTCATGGTTACCACTGCAGTGGATCCACTGTTGTGTTGCTTGCAGAATTGCAGCTGTGGCCAGTCCTCCATTACTCTTCAGGAGCTCTGACAGGATGCAAATCTTTGTGTCCCGTAATTTATTCCTGTCTGTTCGTTGGATTCTGCTTGTTTGTGGCCTTTAAATATTGTGGTTCTTCCTCTTCTGTCCTCACCCTGATCATGTTTCTCCATGAAATGCTTCTGTGCGGATCCTAGAGTTGTGCTGTTGGTAAGAGCAGGTTGCTTCTGCTGGGAAGATGTTTGCTGTGTTACTCTGCAGAGCATGGTGCTAGTCTGCCCTCCTGCTGTGTCTAATCCTAGCGCTGTGCACCTTCTTTAGACAGATTTTTGGTGACATGAATCAGTAAGAACAGGGTGGAGACATCGGCAGCCTTCCCATTGTATACATTTTGAGGCTTTCCTTCACTTCCTGTACAACATGCTGCCTGTCATGTCATGTACCCCACCTTCAGCTGTGCCTTCCTGGATATTGTGCAGTGCCTGGCCTAATGAAGCTGGAGGTTTCCTGTTTGTTTGGGGTTTTTGTTTGGTTGTTGTTTTTTTTTCTTTTGGCATGTTGGAGCATTTAGCAATTGAAGGATTCATTAAAACAAGCAGGATTAAATTTTTTTTTAACAGATCCTTTCTGAGTAACAGTTTTAAGCCTTTGCTGCTTTTTCTTAATGCGCGTTTGGGGTATTTTTAAATCTGCTTGTGTTGGTCATTTGCCATGTTCCCGGTGTGGAAAGCTGCTGGATCTTCACGATTCTGCTACTGTCACTTTTCTTCAGCGTTTAATTCTGTGCTGGCAGCTGTCACGCCCGTCTTGTGTTTGTTTTGTGCAGAGCGCCTTTCTCAAGCTGTTCCCCACTGTAACACTCTTCAGATGGAGAGGGGTGAAAAAGGTTTGCTCTGCAAACTGAGCATGACAGTGAGTGGCCTGTGAGGAGCGGCTGTAGCATCTCCAATATGTGTGTAAAATGCAATGTGCTGTGCTAGTCCAAAATGACAAGATGTTCCTGCTCCATCTGTCTTTGGTATTAGCTGCCCAGGCTTTGGTCTGTGTGAATTTTGGGAGCATTGAAATTCTGTCCCTTAAGCTGGTGTCAGAGGTAGCCTGTTGGTGATGCCCTTGGTGGTGTTGCACTGAAATGATTTGACCGTCTTTGAAAATCTCTACTTGGCACATGGATGCTGTCCTAGGAGGAGCGACTGTTTGAATGACATTTGAGCTGGGATTTCTTGCTTTCACGGATGGGGACTGGATATCAACATGGCTTTAAAACAGGGCACCCAAGCTCCGTCAAAGGAGCCTTCAGCTACTGCAGCTTGGATAAAGCTCTGCCTTGATCACTTGAAGTTGTGCTTCCAGCCTGTCCCACTCATCTGCTGCCCCTGATGCGAGTGGTAGAAGCAGCTGCTTTTTGTGGTCTTGGGGCACACAGAGTAGTAGCTCTGCAGCATCCCTTGCCTTTTGCCCCAACAGGCGGAGAACTGACACATGCCAGTGGGCATCCAGCCTTGGGTAGAGACCAGCTCCCCTTCCATGTGCAGGTTCAAGGGACCTGGGGAGAAGGGCTCAGGAAAGCCAGCAATCTTTTTGGCAGTTCCTCATTTTTCTTTTGTATTCTTATCTCCATTGTATCTTCAGCTACCCAGCAGATGCGAACAGTCAAAGTGCAGCCATCTTCATCCTGAGGACTCTCTCCCAGGGCAGGCGTGGGCTGCACACCTCTCCTTTGCGTGCCTCTCCCCACCCACGTGTCCTTCGTGTGACCTGCACAGGTCAAGGATGTGTCCCAGGACTGGAACATGCAGGTTTCGGGTCAAACTGCAAACTTCCCTCCATAAACTGGTGTTTTCTCTGACATTGTGTATAAAAGTGCTTGAAACCTCCAATAAAAGAATTTGCAAGAAAGGAAAAATTCCCGGAAAAGGGGAGATGCTGGGCAGGGATTAAACAGGCAGAATGATACTCTTTAACCTTGGTGCTGGGGAGAGAGGTAATAACTTGGCATCCAGAAATGGCTATGAAGGATGCTGTATGTGTCTATTACATTATCTGGGGGGGCAGTTCCTCTGCCTGTTTGCAGAAGCACAGTCCAGAAAGCATTGCTCACTTCCATGCCTTGAGCTGAGCTGTAGCTAACCCTGTCCATCACTGTTCCCTGACTGGTGTGACACACTGCAGCAAGAGCCTGAACTGGTGCCACTGAGTGGGAGGAGACTGATCTTGCTAGGATGTCCTTGGTCCCAGCTGAGCACTGACTGGCATGGAGCAAGGAGGAGCCCAGTTCTTTTCTTGCATAGCAGCAAGCAGAAAACTTGAACCTCCTGGAGAAGGGGTACTGTTAACTTTTGATAACCTAGTATAGCACTTTATTAATATATTTACAGACTTGATGGTAGCTGAAAATACATTTATTTCAGGCTTAGGGCTACTGGCAGGCTGCTTTTGACTGTGGAGGGGAGTTCCTGTAAGGAGACTGTGCCATGGCTTGAAGTAGAAAGGAGAGAGCAGGTGAAGAGCTGGGAAGGTTATGTGCTGGCCTGACTGGCAGAACAAGGCTGCATCCAATATAGCCACCGTGGTTGTTTGATAAGGTGACAGGTGGCAATTTACCATACCTGGGTAAATTGCTCTAGGTAGCAGTTTACCATATGTTCCTTCTTCCTTGCTTTTTGGCTGAAATTTATTTGGGCTTTTTGACTGCATCATTAGGAGCTGCTCTTACCTTGACAACACCAGATCACCTTGTAAGGGCAGTTTTGGTGTCTGAGTGTTTTATAACAGGCTGTTATAAAACTGCATGGTGTTTGAGAGGAGCTCTGATAGCGGTTTGTGGTATGGAAAGCCTCTCCAGTGAGGTCAGATGACCTCAGTCTACAGGACGCCTTGGACAGAAGACTGTGGGTTGCAACAACTGGCCTCGAAGCCAGAGGGCTCTTCTCTTGCTTCAGTCCAAAGGATGAAAATCAGTGGGACCTTGCTTCAAGAGTCAAGCTGACCGAGTTCTCCAGCAGAGGTGAACAGCTGTGGGGACTGCTTGAAATGGAGGACAGTGACCTGCTGTGGGTAGCTTGTGGGAGAATTTGGAGTGGGAATCCTACTGAAAGCTAAAGAAAATGGTAAATGGTAAAAAAAAGTAATTTTTCAAAAAGTGAAAATCCACACAGCCTAAAATTAGTTTAGCATTTTATTGTCTGTGCAGTGTGGTGCCGGCTGTGAGAACAGCTGTATGGAACTCCACTTTAATTAGAGTCAGTGCAATTAAATGAAAAGAGCTAAATGAGTGTCTGAAACTTGCACTGCTTCAAGTGCTTTGACTTCCCTTCTGGAGGTAGACCATTTCCATGTTGTGAGTGCCTTCTGCCAGATCATGGGAATCAGTTGTGTTAATATTTATGAAAGCAATTAACTTTTTTTTTTTCTTCCTGTCCCTCTGGCTGTGGCTAAGTCCTTGTTCTTAAATTAACATTAAAAAAAAATAAAAATCCTTCAATTAGCTAGTGGTCATGGACATGGGGCGCTACACAAACACTGTAGCATTTTCCAGAGTGCCCCAATCTGCCAAGATGTTTGCAGTCTGCTCTGGGGAGAGGAGGCTGTCGGTAGTGGGAAGAGCCTGAAATGAGTCTTAGGAGTTTGAACGATGTGTCAGATCCCAGTAATTTTTTATTGTGGTTGGTTCCTGCGGCTGTGCTTTCTGTGTAATGTTCACCACTAGTGATGATGGAAGGTACATGCCTGCCCCGGAGTACCCTTTACGTGCTCCTTTGGGGGCTGTGTTGAAGCTGGGTGGCTGAAGAGGAGGGTAGGGCTCAGTGAGGGATTGGGTGCTCCTTTGGTGAGGCTTCTGAGTTGCTGCTCTGTGCTTTTGCAAAGCCTTCCCCTGGTCTTTGTAAAAGTTGCATGCTCAAGCATGTGCTTTTTAGGTCAAATGTGTCAGTCCCTTGTGCCACTGAAGGACTTGCTGAATTTGGGGCCAGTATACCTTGTTGCATTCCCGGTCAGGTGTGATGGGGCATGGCAGTTTACATGTCATGCTGTGTCTTGCTCTGTGTGATTATGATTCCCAAAGCTTTAAAAGGATACTAATCTAGCCTGGTATTCTCCTGCTAAATCAGTTTAAAATGGTCAGACATCCTTACTTACACAAAAATAGAAGAGCCCTGCTTAGGAGAGTGCTGAAGCTGCAGTGTTACAAAAGAGGGTTATGAACTGAAATCCATGCCTTTGCTGTTCTAATGTTACAGCTTTGGCATAATCGAGTTATAAAATTATAAATGCTACAGAGAGAGAGGAGGCACAGTTCTGCACTGGCAGCAAAGATACCATCCAGCACGAGTCCTGATAATGAAAACCTCTCATGGGGCATGAGAGGAACAGTTTAATGCTGCATGAGTTCAGAAACTGAATCCCAAGAGGGATGAAGAAGAGCTTGTGGAGAGGCAGATTGACAGCTCTGGAAGTCAGAGCCCTTCCCTTGTCACCAGCATCAGTATGGAGTTGTGTCAGGCTGTTGAATGTATTCTGAAGTATGCATCCTGGGAGTTTAATATTTAAAAGCAGCTCTATTTAGAAAATTGGTAGAGGCTGGTAAAGGGTGGATGAGAAGTCTCCTTCTTCTGGCTTGCACCTTCTGACTTGCCTTGACATGCTTTTAGGGTGTAGCTATAAGTCAGCCTTCTTTTTCCTCTGCTAATACTCCTGGGAGATGCCCATGTGAGAAAGGTTATTTTGCTTGGGTATTTTTTCCAAGAACTTCTACGCTAAGATTGCCATCTACATAAATCAGATTTCTGATTTACCGAGAGATAAGTCTCTGCCCTGCTAATGTGGGTCTTATCTGAATTACAGGCTCTGTGTTTAATGGTAGATCTCTCAAGAGTTGATGTCTATAATTCAGACTAAGTGGGATCTATAGTATTATTCTATGTAAGTTATCCTTTATTGGAATAGTAGACGGTCTAGCTTACCTGAGGTTTTGGGTTTTGGTTTTGTTTTATAAATTATACAGTCTGTTAATAGGGGCACAGATAATCTGTAATCCTTCAGTTACAGTACTAATGGCTCATAGGTTATAATTATGGGTAAACATGATACTCACCCAGAGCTGTCTCCTTCTCTCAGGCCACCACTGATAGCAATGCACACTTAACAAGTAGTATGTAGTGCTGGCTCCTGTGCTGAGAGCATTCTGCACAGGGGGATCCTTGGGATACAGAGGTATTCAAAGAGTCTTTGTAAGCAATTTACAGAGAAAGGTTTTCTTTACGCTTGGATAAAGTGTGCACCATCTGAAGGTCTGTTTGCCCACTTCAGTGCTTCAAAAGTGGCATTACTGATGCTCATATGTGGCATAACTGGTAATGGCACATAGTTTGGGTTTAGCTTTTTAGTCAAGTCGCTTATAGAAAGGAAGTAAGTTGTTTGGGTTGTAGGGTTTTTTTGTTGTTTTTTTAATGGAGTTTTTAATGCTGTAAATCTCAATGGACGTTGTCTAAGCTAAATGTGGGAAACAAGACTATGCAAGGATTAAATGCAGTGGCTACTGAAATATTTTGGATTGTTTGAAATGGTAAGTTGGACAAGTTTACATCGAACTAGCGGTGTTTCAAATATGCCATGAAGCTAACCACAGAAAATGGAACCTGCAGGAGAATAATAGGCTATCAAGCAGATGTTCAAGCAAGGACTGACTGTCAGCTGGTACTCTTGAAAGCATTGTATTTAGTGATATTGTTACCATGTTTCATTACAGTTTGTTATTTCAGAGAGTCCCTGGCAGGATATCCCAGGGAAAATGGGACACACAGACTTGTTTCCTGGCCCACTGGTGCTGTGTGCTTGACTGTGTGCAGACTACACGCAGAAAATCAATAGGTCTGCTTAAAGAATTTTGGCTTCTGCAGTTATCATCAACATTCATCCCTAATGTGGCTGTGCATGTGCGTGCTCCGGACTGATTTGCTTCTGTTGCATTTCCTAGCTACGTGGCTTATTAAATTTGGTTTTACTTATGTCTGCTTTCCTCTTCTTCCTTTCAAAAGAAAGATTATTTGTAAGTTCAGGTCTCTGAGTGTTCTTGTGTAACTGGGAATGGGCTTCTTTAGCTTGGGTAGGACATTCCTGGCTGGGACGGGAACAGGCAGTGTCTGTGCACACAGTAGTTTGCAATGTGCTTTGTGTTGAAATAACCTGGTGTGCCTGTTGACAGGGAAGTAGGGGAAGGCTGTTCCAGACTGCAGGAATCCTATTGACAGAAATCACAATTTTGAATTTAAGTTGCTTCGTTCAGTGGCACTTTCATCTTTTTCTCAGTGCAGCTTCTGGCTATTGCTTTTGATTCATGCCAGTGATTTGTGACCCCAGGGCAGGGGTTACATATATTCCTCTGCAGCTGCAGACATGCTTGTTGCTTTAGTGGTTTTTATTTATGGAAATAGCATACAAACATGTTGATACTGTTTATATGGGGTTATTATAACTTCTTCATGTCTTTTCTTCCTCCAAAATAGAGGGTGTTGGCCTGTTTACCTGTATTGGGTGTAAGTGGTAAGGTTTTGGTAGCAGGGGGAGAGGCAGAGGCTGCCATGTTCTGGACACAGCCAGGTCCAGACAGCTCCAGTGCAACCACTGCAGCCACAGCTGAGCCCATTGGCCACAGTGGTGGTACTTCTGGGAAAACATATAGTTAAGAAGGGGTAAAAATGCTGGGCAAGCAGGGAAGTAGGAAAAAAAAAGTGAGAAACAGCCCTGTGAACACCAGGATCAGAGAAGGAGGAGAGGAGGTGCTCCAGTCACTGGAACAGCCTGTGGAGAGGACCATAGTGTCCAGTAAGTGTGAGGAGGAAGGAGTGGCAGAGAGGAGCTGTCATGGACTGACTGTAATGCCATTCCCTGTCCCCCTACACTGCTCAGGGGAGGAGATAGAGGAGTCAGGAATGAAGGAGTGAAGCTGAGCCTGGGGAGAAGGGCAGTGGGTGGGGGAACGTGTTTTAGTGACTGTCTTTGTTTCTCACCATTCAATTCTATTTTAATTGGCAATACATTAAATTACTTTTCCCCAGGTTGAGTCTGTTTTGCCCGTGATGGTAATTGACGAGTGATCTCCCTGTTGTTTACCTTGGCCCATAAACTTTTAATCTTATATTGTCCCCCTGTCCTGTTGAGGAGGGGGAATGAAGGAGCGGCTGGGTGGGTATCTGGCAGCTGGCCAAGGTCAACCCACCACATTACCATAGCTTGGTAAAAGTTGAGATTAAATTCAGTACCAGATAGAACTGTTGCTCTGTGGCTGTTCCTCTGCCTTCCTTACTGCTTTTTTCAACTGAATTTCTTATGAGCATTGTGGAGATCCAGAGACCCTTGCATGAGAACTCAATTCCTTTGCTTTTCATTGACGCTCACAGATGGTTAAGGAAGTAATTCCTCCATGTTTGTGTTGTACCTGTATACCTGTAACAACATTGTGGCCCTCTGTGGCACTGAAGCATATGGTCTAACTCCATATCATGAGGGTACAGTAATTTCTTTGCTAGGTTGAATGAGGAGATCTAATGTGTGAATAGCAGCCAGACAGACCCAAGGAAGGGGCCTAGAAGGTGAATGCAGCAAATGTACTTTGGGGGTAACTTTAGAGGGAGGGGCGTCCTCGTGGAAGCTGCAGAGTTGAGCTGGTAGATAAACTTGCTTGTGTCCGGGAGGTCAGAATTAGGAACCTCCCCTCCTCTCTCTATTTGGGGACAGAACAGGACACAGCCATATACTCTAGTTTAAGCTCAGCAAAGTACAGAGTAGGTCTTGGGTCCATCTGGCTGTTTCTTCTGCCAGTCTTCGCTGTGTAGGAGGTGCTGCCTTGCTCCAGCTGTGACTGCATTGCTGACAGCTCTGTAGCAGGAGAGGACATGCCTGTGGCTGAACAGAACATCTCTCTTTGAGAATGCTCTTTTTCAGATGTTAGATGTGCTCATTAGAGGGCAGCAGAATAACTCTTCCTTTTTCTAGGTCAGTTCTATATTTTTGAATTATATTTTTCTGCTCCGCAGGACACAGAACAAAATTTTCCAGTTCCTCCTTCAGTTCTTCCTAGTGCAATAAATGTATAAAACAGCGATGCTTGTATGAAAACGTTAGTCAGTATAAAGAAACATAGAGCAATTATAGTAAAAATTTGCTTCTTGGAAGCTTGTAAGTGTTGCAGGCTGAAACAAGCAGAGCTTCTCTGAGATTAAACCACAAATGGCTAGCACTGTGTGTGGAAAAGCAGCCAAAGGAATGTTTCACAGCTAACTTGGTTTTTGCTCAGCCTAATTCTTATTTGACCTATGTGTCCATATGCATCTATTGATTTGTTTGCTGTACCCCAGCTGCTGCTGCCACCTTTTTCTGCCTGAAGAAAATGTTGAAAAAACAAACTCACTTCATCTGAAAGCAATCTTTAAAAGAGATCTGATAGTATGCTGCCCCCTTTCTCTCTAATATAAATGCTATAAATAATTATGGCACAGTCTTTAAAGGCTAAGTGAAGCTGGGATTTGGAACCCAACATCACAATAGTTAAATGCATTATTTATTATGTAACATTCATAGAAGAAGGCTGTAGCGCTGTTTGACTTTGCAGCTAGTGTGTTTCTGGCTTCAGAAAGAGCTGTGTAGAAATCCTGGCTAAGAGCAAACATCTCCAGTGCACATCTTATTAAGCAATACTTCGCACACTGTTGACATCTCTGGGGGACGTGAGCTAGTTCAAGGCAGCTGGAATAGCAGGAGAAATGGACTTTTCAGTTTTAGCAGCATCAGCCATTGTTTTCCAACAGATGGCTCTGATTTTCCAAGGTCCTCAGTGGAAGCAAAACTTCATTAACTAGAAGGAAATGAATATTTCAAGAGATAGGCAAATAGGTTTTGTGTCTTGAGAACCTTTGCTGAAGCTCCTTGGCCTAGGGTGGTGGAGCATGTGTGAGGATTGGCAGGGGGAGACAGGACACCTTTGTTTCATTACCAGAATGTGTCGGGTGTTTTCACATTGCATCCTGCAGATTTCTGTGTCTCCCTCTCCCCTACCTGAAGGGGCACGTGTCCATTCAAAGGGACACATAGCTCCAGGTTCCTCAGGACTTGGTAGGTGCCACGTGTTCCTCATGTGGTTGGGGGCTTTAGCACAGCAGGGTGTACTTGGCTTCTGCTTTCTGTTCTGTGTTATTTTTTAGGGTGGCAATATCCAAGTCTGCAAACCAGTGAAGTGGAACAGCCTTCTTTATACTGGCAAATGTTGTTCCTGGCGCAGCAGCTTGGATCAGTCCCACCTCCTGGAGAAGTCCAGATTGTGCTTTGCGCTCTCCATTTGGGATCCACTGGGAAGCTGGCATTTCTTCATGTCTTTGTTGCAACACCTCAGTGAAGGCAGGACTAATGGGAAGGTCCTCATCAGGAAAGGAAAGCTGAACAAAGCCAGACAAATGTTTCATAGTGTTTGGCAGCTCTTGGCCCATTAGGTAAAAATTAATGTCCTGTCAATAGGGTAAAAAGATTAAACTCAGTCTTACACCAAGTGAGACATCAGTGATGAGTCTGTAGGCACATGATGCATGGATCTAAACACATTTGACTGTTTGGTCTACATTAGGAAATTAGCAGGCACAGTGCTCATGCCAGCAGCCCTCTTCACTGCAGAGAAATACTCTTCTTGCCAGCATCTTCCATGCAATATGGAATGATCTTCTGCTGGCCCTCCTTTTACAATGAAAGTCTCTCCTGAGAGCTAATATGATACTTTGTTGGGGATGCAGGTGTTATCACTAGTGTATTTTGGGCATGGTAAGCAGTAGTATTGCAAGACTACTGCTTAGAAAGGGGAGTGTAATTTTTTTTGTATTTCAGGAACACTTTCTTTACAGGAATGATGCCACATCATGTTTCCCTGTAAGCATGGGGATACAGGTAAGTGGAGATGAGGGGACAACTATGTCTCAAGGCTCTCTGGTTTGATGCTGTAGTCCCAGACCTGAGAAGATCAAGGTAATGCCAAAATGTCTGGCAGCTCTGAAAACTGACAGCAGAGAGTGTCAGAGAAGCACCTACTGTGTTTTGGTCCTTCCCCACCAACTGTTATTTCTTTTAATGACAAGGGTGTTCTTGCAACAGCTTTTTTTCTGGCAGCTGCTGATCTCATTGCTGCATAGGTGTCATGGTTTAAGCCCAGCTGGCATCTAAGCACCACGCAGGCACTCACTCACTCACTCCACCCCCCAGTGGGATGGGGGGAAAAAAAAAAGTAAAATTCATGGGTTGAGATAAAGACGGTTTAATAGGACAGAAGAGGAAGGGTAAATATTACTACTACAAATAATAATAATACAAAATAAGGGATGCACAATAAAATTGCTCACCACCTGATGACCGATGCCCAGCCAATCCCCAAGCCACCGTGTCCCCCGGCCAACTCCCCCCAGTTTATATACTGGGATGACGTCAGATGGTATGGAATCCCCCTTTGGCTCGTTTGGGTCAGCTGTCCTGGCTGTGTCCCCTCCCAGTTTCTTGTGCACTCCCAGCCTCAGCTGGCAAGGCAGTATGAAAAGCCCCTGACTTAGTATAAATGCTGCTTAGCAACAACTAAAACATCAGTTTGTTATCAACATTATTCTCATCCTAAATCCAAAACACAGCACTATACCAGCTACTCAGAAGAAAATTAACTTTATTCCATCTGAAACCAGGACAATGGGATAGATGGGGCTGTGGTGAGAGCACCCGTTTGTGCCAATGCAGACACGGTATAAATACTGTGCAGCAGTGCATGCCGTTTGCTGAGGCTTGTTATTGTCTGTGTGTGCTGCTGTCAGGAGTGTATAGAGCATGAAGTACAAAGTGGTGAAGCCCTGTCATTATTTTAAAATTTTTCTTGCTTTAAAATAGATTCTAGCAGGAGAATGTCATTCCAGGATGGGTGACTGATCCTGTTCTGGAAGTTTCAAATAAAGAAAAGTGGAAGAGGTGATGGGATGGAGAAAAAAATAGCAGCTGCCTCTCCTAGAGGGGTCCAGATCTTGATTTTTCTTTTTTAAAGATTTTGTCTTCATTTAAGTGAGCCAAATGGGCATATTGGAGTAGAGTGGCTTGCTCTAATTTAAGACATGTGAAAAAAGGAATTGTCTTGTGTGAGAATCATTGCGGGAAAGATGAAGGGTCCCTGGCAGAGTGGTCAAGCCCAGCTTTGGCAAGAGATGAAGAATGCTGTAGGAGGTCTGTAGTGAGGTAATGGTCACAGTAGTCTGTTGAGCGGCTTGGTAAAGCTGTGGGATGGTGCCCACGTGTCCCCTGGAGCTAGGCAGAAGAGGAGCAGGGGGGTGGATATAAGGCTGTCCAAGGAGGAAGATGCTGTGGGAGTGTTGCGTGTTGCATAAGATGGCAGAGCTGGTGTTCATATTAGTGCCTCAGGGCTTTTGGGAGCTCTAAATTGCTCGTTGAAGCAGAAGAGCAGTTGAGACAGCACAAAAGTGGCAGCCACCAGAAACAACGGAGGCTGGAAGAGGCAATGAAGCAGTGTTTGGGCCAGTTCCACTTATGGGGCAGGGTGTGCGCCCATGAGGAGGGAAGGAGACTTGAGGTGCTTGGGCACCTCCTGGAATGAGTTATTTCGTGGGTTAGGCTCGTTGGACTGTTTAAGCAACACTACCACCACCCCCCAAAAAAAAAAAAAAATTAGTTCACTGTGTCATGTTTGAATGCTGGAATTATTAAGACCTTTTCAAGTTTAAAGGGCTGTTACAGTCATAAAGTCTTCATGCAGACACTGGATCACCTTTGTGCTTTAGGGGCTTCTACTTGGCACCTCCAGTCTTGATCTTGTGGTGAAGCATTTACTTATCAATGGTAGTCAGTTCTATAGTTCTGCAAAGAAAAAAGTCAGCTTGTTTCTGGTCTGGACATTGCTTGCCAGACCTTTGAGCAGGAAGGGCTGTGTGCTTATGTTGGGCAGGAGTGGGTACCCAGGTGCAGCAGGTGTTAACCTGCAATAGGTGCTTGAGATCTGGATCGAGTTATCTCTCCACCCCATCACAGACCAGAGTAGCATGGATTTCAGTGTTGTGCTTCTCCAGGTGATTATTTCTCTAGCTCTATTCTTCAAATGCTTTCCAGTTTTGAAATCTGCTATATGTGCTCCAAAAAGGAGAGGGGAAGAATGTGCAAGGAGGCTCCAGCAGTGTTACGCATTGCAGATCCTGTGTGTTGGTTGTTGCCCAACTGCAAGTAGGCAAAGCTGAACAGTGAGTTGGGGGCTGCAGGTCAAATACATGCCTGTCAAACAATTTGGGAAGCTTTCCCAGGTATTCTCACCGTCCTTCCTACTTTGTGTTAGTGTTGCAGTTCTCTGTGTGTGCAGCAGTTTATAAAGCCACTTATAATGCAAGTGGTGTTGGAACTGACAGATCAAAATGTGACCAGAATTGAGCTAATAATTCTTATATTATATAAATAATGAAAGTCTGCTGACATTATACAGGCTGAGTTGTTGAGCTGTTTTCTGTGTCTAAATCTAAAATTTTCTTGTGTGTGTTGACTAAGGCTATCGGGTAAAAGAAATTAATATGATTACATTTAATATATGGTTGTTCAGTGGTAGAAGATACTGTTGGACTTTCTGTTCCCTTGGTGCTGCCAAACTGTTAGGTGTTTGGGTTTCCTAGTGTGCAAGAGCTCTGACAGCTGCAGATGGTGGGATTAACTCCTTGACGTACGGTTGTGCAATAGTTAGGACAGCATGGGGAGGGGGAGCGCACTACACTAATCTGCCACAAAGACTTAAAAATCAAGGGCAAGCTCTGACATGTGATTACTTTTTTCATTTCCTTGTCAATGGAGTGTTTGGAGTGGGGAAATGAACCCATGCCATGGGGAGCCTGAGACCAGACACGTTAAAGAATCCAAGGAGATCTGCCAGGAAAGGAGAATTAATCAACGGTTAAAATAACCTAGTGGAAATTTTGCTGTGGTCCTAATGAGCTCTGAGTAAGGTTCAGAGTAATTACTTCATGAAAACTCAGGAGCAGTAAGGAAGCGTCTCTAGAAACTCTGCTCCTCCTTTTCTTTCCGCTGGTGCATAGGCATTGCCTGAGTACTCATGGCTGTGAATGTGTGGAAGGTGATGCCAGGGTTCACTGAGTTTCTTTAGCACAGGGGCAGAAAAAGCACACATGCCTTAACTCAAAGGAAAAAGCCATTAGCCAACCTGGACATATGCGCTCATAACAGTGTCTGCAGTCAAATGCAGTCCTTTCAGAGCTTTTTGTGTTTATCTGTAGATCTGTTTTTTAGCATTGATGCTAAGGGTATGGAAGATGAGCAATAATTAAATTGATCAGAGCTCTTTTCCTTGGAAAAGATGACTGTCTGAGAAAGGAGGAGTTGATGAAGTTTAGTAAACTATGATTACCACAGAGGTGAAGAGAGATCAGACTTGTTCCCAGTCTCTTCCAGTGAGGTAAGTGGAAGAAATCAAATTAAACTAGAAGATTCTGGGTTCACAATGGGCAAAGATCCTTCAGGAAAATGGCAGTTAAGTTGTAGGACTCCTTGCACATAGGTGTTCTGAATTTCTGGTACCCAAATAGGTTTCAAAGCAACAGGTCAGATCCCCCAAAATAAAAATACATTGGGGGTACTAAATGCACCCATTCCATACTTGGGCATTCATTGCTGGTCCTGTTGGACATGTGGTATTGGCTTGCATGAAGCTTTGGTCAGGTCTGGTATGTTCTTAGCCCAATGGTACTATTTACTAGTGGTAAAGCTGGACACCAAGGCTCAAACTCAAGTCCTTGAAGTGCCTTCTGTTAAAGCTCTCCGAGGTTTTTGTGTGTAGCTCCTGCTGATGGTTGGCAGGAGCAGTGCTTGCTAACTGGACGGAGCAAAAGGCAAGGGGGGGACTGGCCATGGCTCTTCCCAGTGTGCATTATGTTAGGCTGGCTGCATTTCTTGTGCATGTCACGTCTTGGGGTTTCCATTGCGTTTGCAACCCTGGCTTGCAATTGCAGGTGATGTCATGTCTCCCAATTTGTGCACAGGCTTTAATCACATCTACTGCATAACTGGGCAACTGGATTTGTAATGATATGCAGAGGACTTCATTGAAACACAAGGACTGCTAATCTTGAATTATTTGAATGCCAATCAGTAGGGCCTGTGGTACATCAGTCTCTGGGGAGCCTTGCAAAGAGGAGGTATTCAAATGAAAACCACCAAAAGGACAGAGGCAGAAGGCTTCTTGGAAATGTGCAAGAGGGATGTTGCAGACTTTTCTTGTATTCATCTGTTCTGCTAGTTAGGCTTTGCACATGGCAGTAACATCTGTCTTCGCAGCAATAAGAGGTTAAGTAGCCACGTGCTTTACAGCAGCAATGCTCTTGTCACCCTCTGTGTGGTGAAGAGCCTGTCAGGATGCTGGGTGTTGCCTCCAACCCACAGTTCCTGTCACTCTTCTTTGTCTCCTGAAGCTACAGGCACCTACAGTTGGGGATGGGGCCAGGGGGATGCCAAGGGCACAGCTAAGCAGCACCAAAGTGGAATTTATTTATTTCTTTCCTGATCCCAGTCCCAAATAGATTCATGCAGTAATTCTGCCATTTGTCTATTTTAGTGTAAAGTTGTCACTGTATTTCTAGCGCAATTTAAAAACTGAAATGAAAGTCTTAAGAGTCTGACCTTGCACAGTTGCCTTTAATACAATTCTATGACAGACCTGCTGGAATCGAGAGGAGCTGATTAAAATATTTCAGGGGTACAAGCTAGGCTTTGGGCTTTTTTGTCCTTCCTGTCTGTAGCATTCTTGTAACTGGCTGAAAGGTGCTAAATCTTCCCAGTCTGTTTTGCAGTCATTAGTCTGTACTTTCTTTTCTCCTGTGCTTCCTGCTGGCCTTCAGATGTGTCATGAAATTAATTGGCGAGGAAAAAAGAAGAGGGAAAGAAATTTGTCCAGTGCATGTGGCAGGAGTTTGCTGGCAGTGCTATTTCAGGTAAAGTACTGAAATGTAACACATAGCCTTTCTGTAAGATATAAGGCATCTGCTCCATGTTTCTTGCTTCAAGATAGGGTGTGCAGGTTTTGTCTGGAAAATAAGGCCTGTGGCCAAGACCGGCTACTGAAGCAGTGGTAGGGAGAGGGGAGATTAAACAAGCAAACAGGGCAAGAATATAGTAGACAATATAAATGCTGACTCTGCTGGCCTGGAAAAAGGGTAACCTGAGCCCAAGTGGCTGGGAAGCAACTGTTTGGAGGCTGAGTGGAAAGCAGAGGCAGCAATCGGTTGGAAAGGGCAGGGACTGATTGGATTAACTAGGGTGGCATTGAAAGGCAGAAAATAAGGTGGGGCAAGCCTTTTTTTTCCATGCTTTTTGTTGTTTAGTCTTGCCCAGGATCAGGCACAGGGGGCTTCATTGGAAGAGGCTTGAACCTCCTTTGCCCCTTTGTCCCAGCAAAGGATGTGTCTGCTTAACCTCCCAGCATGGCCTGTCCTGGAGCCTGAAGCTTTGCTCTTCTGGGCTTGGGTATGTGATCATGGGAAGCCAGAGCAACTCGTTCAGCATGTCAGGGAGAGCTGAGTTTAGAGAGGAGAGTTGTCCCATAGCAAGCTTTGACCTATGGGAGAGAAGCCTCCTGCCACATCCCCTCTTCCTCCCCTGCCCTGCTATGGTGTGCCATACCAGTCGTGCAAGCTACTGTGATAATAGATTTCCACCCTAAAGCGTGTGGTAGGATTTCTGCAGCAGTTCAGGTCTGGTTAAATGCTATGGCTGGTTTGTCGAGGTGATGGTGTGTAACCTACTGTCTTGCCCAGTCTCTCCACCACCAAGCTGGAGGCAGAGAATGCCCTTTAGTTTCACTGTGCCTGTGCTCCTGCTCTCGGCTAGCTAAGTTAATCACAAACTCCCAGTGTTATACAGGGTTACGTAGAACAGGATTTCAGCCTATCCCACAGGGAGTCGGAAGGAGTAGGAGGCTGCCCAAAGTAGCTAACAAAGTGGTGGTCCCTGTGGTGAATCTGTTAAATGCACCTCTGATGCTCAATCTCTGCATGCTGCAGTCTTGGATCATGTAGCCTTCTGCCTGAACCCTCCTTCTTGCCTCACACCCATTCCTAAAGTCGACTAGAGCTTTTAGTCCTCTCCTGTGTTTCTCTTACTGTTATGTTTTCTTCTGTTCATCGGCTTTTTCCAAAATTCAAGCTGTGTCTGTTTATTCCTTGTAAAATTCCCACGTGCACATCTGAAGGGAAGTTTCTGTCATGCTTGCATCTTTAATTTAGTAGCCACATACTCCTCTGTGGGTGCGTGCTGTGGGCCAAACTGGGCTGTGGGGTGGCTGATGCAGTAGCACTGATTTTATGTGTACCTGATGCTCTGTATGTATGTGCCTGGGACCAGTTATAAATTTGCTGTCTGCAAACACACAACATGTAACTTACAAGACCCTGTCAGGCCACAGATGTAGACCTGTGTGTGTCATCAAATGTAATACATATCTGCTGTATTTTTCTTCTTACATCATTGACGTTTTGTTTCCTTCTGTTCTCTTTCCTGATGTCCTTGTGGGGGAAAGTTTAGTGATCAGAGAAGATCAGCAAGAGACGAGGAGGTCGGACATCCTGCTGGAGTACTGAGGTGTTGACGTACCAGAAGTTACATGCTATAGCAGCGGGTGCTGGGATCCCATGTAACTTTGAAACCTTTGCACACAAGATGCTCAGCTAGCATGTAGTAGGGCTGCATCAAGTGCTGTTTGGCTCATGCAGGAGGGCACCTCTCTGGCTGCCTGCTTTCTTCACATCAGCTGCTCTCCAAGAGCCAGTGTGGACATTTTCTTCCTTGTCATCTGTATCTGAAAACTACTACATCCTTGGTGTGCTTGCACAGCCTCTTACCACCAGCTTCCTGGTGCTACCTTGAGCTGATAGTCTTGGGTTTTCTAGTCTTGGTGGCCTGATCTCTTACCAAGATCTCCCTTCTGGGTATTGAGATGGAGGTGTTGACATACCAGTACCCCTAGAGACTGAGTAGGAAAGGAAGAGAGTACTGTGGAGATGGTGGAAGGCTCATTCGTGGGACAGTTACAGGACCATAGGAGGAGAAGAGAGGCACTTGTGCCATGAGAGACTAAACTATTCAGCTGTTACTCAAGTAATCTGTGGGGAAGAAGAGAGGGTGGAGATCTTATAGCAGTGTTCATCACAACTGTTCAACAGATGGATTTGGGAGATGTGGTCAGAGTTCACCCCAAAAGCTCTTTATTCAGAGCATGCATCCAGGTTTCCCTGTTAGGAGTTCTCTGCCAGCTGCTCCTTGCCCTCACCTCTTCCTGCCTAACAACATGGCTTTTCTGGAGTCAAACCTGGGGTAGGTCTGAGTCTGGCTGTGAAATCAAGCCATGGAGTCATGCCAGGTTCTGCCTCTGGTCGCCTTCCTTCTCCCATGCCACATGTTGCCTTATTTTCCAGTGGAGCTGTGGCGGCTGCCTTTTAGCTGTTTGTTCTTCTAATTGGGTCCTCAGGAAGAGGCAGAACCTAGCTGAGAAATCTGTAGCTAGAAACATTTAAAGGAGCAGGTGAAAGTGGGGAGGAAGGAAGATTCTTCAGGCTGTTGATGAGCTGGTGTTAAAGCAGGTCAAAACATGTTGGTTTGATGTTGACACTTGAGCTGTTTCTGAAGCTACTTCTGTTTTGTACTTCCAGGCTGCTATCAGGGTGGGAATTGGCGCTGGGATGTTTGATTAGGAGATTTGTTTCTTCCTCTCTTTGTCTGCTGGTGAGAAGTATGCATTTCTGTGCTTGCTGTGGGTGGGAGAGGTGGGCCTGCAAGGTGACGGATGGGGTGGGTCACCCTGACTTTTGGACAGGGAGCTGGGTCACCTGCCCTCGGCAATGCAGATGCTAGACAGAGGGCTTATTGGCCTTTTGAAGCAGCGCTGTTATGCATTTTTATTGCTTGGTTTGAACAAAACTAGAAGAATCTGGAAATTGGGATGTATTTCAGGATCCAGCTCAGCCTCGCTGCTTATTCTATCCCAAACTGTCAACAGGACTTTCACACCTGGGCTCCCGGCAGCGTGCAGTGAGCAGAGGAGAGGACTGCACTCTGCCTTAGAACAGATTTATCCTGTGTCGTGGCCGTTCAGCTAATCTACTTAGAGTAATTTAGGCGCAAGGCAGTACTATTCCCGGATTGTGGTCCTTCATCCCTTTGTTGCGTTTTTTAGCTTAAGTTTAGTAGATCATTGAGGATTTTCTGGTCTGGGCTCAGTGAAGGAAACTTTTAAGAAAAAAAATCTCCATTAATCAAACTCTGAAATTGTACTTAATTTCCAGCGTCCTGTCCACTGCTGGAATTACCAAGTTAGATCCTTAGGCCAGAGGCATGAAGCAATGATTTTCAGGTTTCTCTTGTTTCAAGGCCTTGGTCAGTGCTGTCACTGCTGAACCTCTTACTGTCACAAGATCTTTCCCATCTTCCCACGTAGCTTGGCATATGAGCAGGTGTACTGGGTTAGAACAAAAGGATAGCCAAGTTGGGCAATCCCATCTTTCGACAGCAGCCAGCAGGGAAAAGTTGGGGAATATAGCAGTACTTTCCTCAAAATGCTTAGCTGGGCACTTAAAACTTCCAGTGCCTGATAACTGTTACAAAAACTAAATGACTTAGCTGAAGAAGTAGAAGGCTGTAGCTACTGCCAGTGCCAAATCCAGTGAGCCCCCCTGTTCCTCCAGCCCTGAAAGGTTCTGCAGACACTCCCTCTGCTCCTGCTTGTGAGTCCATATGGGGGACCTGGAGCACTCGTGCTCATTCATGTCAGGCTGGAATAAAGACAACAGTTGGCCTAGAGATATGTTGCTGCTGAGAAATTTTAACTTCTGTTTAAAATAGATTGTGGGCACTTCAGACCTCGGAGCTGAACTCTGAAAGATCAGTCCAGCTGTCTCAAACAACTTGCTGCTGCTGAAGATGAGGAAGCCTGCTTCCTCCTCCCCCCTGCTCCTGTCCATGTGTCTTCTTGGCCTGATGCTGACTTGATTTGGTTCAGCTCACTAAACTAGCAGAAAAGTAACCTGGGTGGACATGGGTTAGGTTTTTCTGTTTGAAGTGCATACCAGAGCTGGGATAGGAGTGTGTGTGTGAGGCATGGCAGAAGGCTGCTGCTGTTGCAGCAACAAACCCTTGGGTAAGCTAAGCTTAAGTTTAGCTATTGTTTGCCTGCACCCTGAGCTGCTCTCTGCTGGAGTCTGCCTGCTGTTGTCTCTGTGCCAAGTTTCCAAATGTCATGTGTTGATAATGCCACTGGTATCGATACTGCTGCACATTGCATGTCGATCTTTCCAGAGGAAACAGCCCTGTCTCTGTCATTAACAGAGAAGTCGATTACAATTGATTTTTTTTTTCCTCTAGTTCCATTAGAGATGAGCAATCCAATATTGCATTCAGTATTCCCTGGAGCAGGTCAGCTGCTTCCAGACCTCTTCCCTGCTCCCCAAACCATCCTTGAGCATCTTGCCAGCATCACAGCAGAGTCTGAGAAGTGTGTCTGCACAGGCAGTCCCCTCTTCTTCATAGACTTGGACCCAGGCAGGAAGCCATGCTGGAGAATTAAATTAGCTCTCTTCTATTTGTATTAGAAGGAGGTTACTCTGATTTTTAACATGCATGTGAGGCCCTTGTGCAGAAGCAATCCCTCTTGCTATGCTGATGGATATTTGCTGATGGATGGGAGCAATCCCTTTAACAGTAGGTGTGGTGCTGGCATACAGAGACCTTGGAGTGGCGTACTGGAAACATTGCCTGTACAGGCATGTAGTGGAAGAGGCTGCTAGTCTGCCAAGGAAGCAGATTTACTGAACAGAGTTTATTAAATTAAGTCAAGTCTTCTTCTCTGATGCATAGTCTAGCAGAGGCTGAGGACTACATACCTTAGGTATAGCTGGCTACACTTCAGGCTTTTTGTCTGTTGCCTGACATGTTTTTCTAGAATATGTATTTTGGTGGAATCCCAGCTTGATTATAGATGCTGAAGCACTATTTCTGCTTAATGGAAGGTGTTTTGAGGTGGGAAAGCAGAGGAGTGACATTTCAACTTCCTTGTCGCTCCTCTGCCACTGTGCTCTGAACTTAAAGGCAGACTGAGCCTGAGGCCATACAGCTCCCTGGACCATGGTGGCAAGGTGGTCCTTCTGTACTGATCGAGCATCTGCTCTGCTTTCTGACCATGCTGTCTTGCTGAAAAGACATCCTGAGATAGCTGCTTGCCTTGACAGCGTTAAAGGCATGCATACAGTCAGGGCCATCCAGCAAATCCTTTTCCTCGGGGCTAAATTGGTTCACAGGCTCAGGGTTCTGCACAACTGGAAGACAATGCACACTTCGGATGCTGATTTAGCAAATCTCCTAAGGAGAGGCTGGGAAGAATACTTTAGTGGATCTTCAATAGTTTTCCTGAGTTTTCACACATCTGCTTCCTTTGTGTCCTTGTATTTCTGGACACTTGTGAAGCATGGAGGGCTTCAGGAATAAATTTTAGGCAGTTTTCTAGTTACGGGCAAGTTCAAGTCCTTGTTGCCATTGGAATAGTGGCTGCCATGGGGAATGGCAGGATGCAGAGACCAGGCTTGGGTCAGCTGTCCTGTTTAAAAAGTAGTAGGTTCAGATTTTCTGCAAAGCACTGATTGGCATGAGCACAGTTATTTCTGAAATGCTGGAATGAAGTACTTGATGCCCCTCTAGTGAACTAGAGACTGAGGAAGTAATGGTGCAGGGAATCCTCTCCTCTCCCAGCTGTTCTCTGCCTTCTGCTGTGCCTCTGAATGTTTATTCCTTCCCCATTGATGAAAGGAGAGGATAAAGCTTGCCCAGTCTGCCTCGTGCTCTGTGGTGAAGAGGAGGCTGCGTGAGTGGCCTCCTCAGGTCACCAGGCTGGGAACTGAAATGGTCCTCATGCCTTCCTGAAAGCATCTCTTCCCCCTGTCTACCCAGGTGAGGTTTCTGTGGGCTTCGCTTTTGCTGTGGCATCAATTGCCTTGCAGCCCTGCACCTGTCTGTTGGAAGACAAATCTCTCTGTACGCTTAACGGTGTTGTGTGGATGTCCAGCTTCCCTTAATGCCCTTGTTTCTGCCCCTTCCCTAGCAGTTCCTGGTTTCCTTCTCCCCCTTTCTCTCTGTGCAAGAGCTTCATCCTTATTTTCCTGTCATTTGAACCTAGCATTTCAGCCAGTTTTGACATTCTCCTCTTGACCTTCATGGCTCAGTTCTTCTTCCTTCACTGTGAAGACATCTGTGATGTGATCTGTTATCTCCACTCTGCGTGTGCTGCTGAAACTCCTGTACAAGTCCCACTTAGTGCTGTTTTGTGACGGTTTTGGTTTTACCCTGAAGTTATGTATCTGCATTTTCTACTCAATTCAATTTCTGGCTGATGTTGTATTGCCTGGAAATATAATTAAGTATCGATCACAGTGCACTCAGCAGTCAAATTAGTTAATATATTAATTATGTGTAACAGTACGTCATTCCAGTAATGTTTGTTACCTACCAGCTTAAGTAGCATTGTGTGTGTGTGTTTGAGAGGAAGGGCATAGAGAGACCTTGGAGTGGCATGGTGTGTTTGCTTTCATTTTTGCCTTTTAATAGTTGCGAGTCCCTTGGCCAGTGGTGGTCTGGGCACTGCTATTTTGCTGGTACTATTGTTTCTTGCCTGTTCCTGCTTGTTATTCTCTGCTGGTCATAAATTTCCAGGAGATGTCCTATGCCACCTCAGTGATTACTGCTAAATCCTCTTGTCTGTTGGAAGCCAGGCTGGAGTGCTTTCAGTCAACATCTCACCTTTTGGGGGCTTCCTGGAAAATGCCAGCAACTCCCTTATTCAGGCAGTGTGAGTATCTGTCAATGGTTGACCTGATTCAAGAGCTGAGTGGCTACTTGCTGGAAGATGCCTTCCTCTGCCAGGTCTCCACATCATAGAGAGTGCAAATAAATGCCACTTGTCCTCTTTGCTCCCTGGTGGTCTCCCTTACTCTGACTCTTGTGCCTCCCTTAGACCTGCAGAGAGCCTACAGAGAGCCATTGTGGATACATGGCTTAAGAAGTACAGATGGAAAAAAAAATGTTTCTTTGCTGTGAAGTCTTGCTTCTTGTGGTGAATCCTGCTCTGTATGGCGTGGTCGGAGCTGTGACTTGACTTGTGGGACATGAATGTAGGGAGGACATTTAGGTTCAAAGCCTGGAAATAGCCATAAATGAAAATGAAGCTTGTACACTGCTTGGAGAAAAGTGAGAGGGTCTGTCATTAGAGATATCATTTACAAAATGGTTTTCTGTGTAATTTTCCTATTTTGAAGAAATGCTGTTGCTGATTCAGGTGATGTCAGAGTGAGGTTTGCCTGCATAATGTTGTCTTTGGTTTTGTACGTGTTTTCCAGTTACATTCTGCACTCTTTGTAAAGCACACAACTTTGTAAAAATTTTTTTTACACTAGTAGCGTAGATATAACAACCTCTCTCTGTTTTAAGGCATCTGATGGAGTGGTCCTGCAGGATGTCTTGTTACTATGGGTCAGTCTTAGGGCTGTTTTTTGCTATAGAGTAGTTTCTAATTTGCATTTTCTAATAAAAAGTTCCCTAAAAATCCATTTGTATCCCTGAACTGTTGTGAGGAAGAGTGAAAGAAAACTGGGGAAAAAATTTGAAATAATTTCATTTTGCAACATTGTGGTTTTTCAAAACAAAGTAAAAAAACATTAAAACACAAGGATTTTGATTGAGATAGTTTTTTAATATCTGTTAACGTATCCTTAAATTCTGAAGTAGTTCAAATTTGGAATCTGCAGGCTTTCCCAGGTCAGAGGAAGCATTTGCCATCCATCATTAGTGTTTTAGCAAAAATCATGATAAGGTGGTGTGGTGTTCTGCATGGTGAGAGGATGGCACTCAGAGGCCAGCCAAAGGGCAGTCTGCTTTACGGAAAACTCTACAGACTAGCTGCAAACTCATGCATCCCAGGGATGCCAGCGCTGTCACTGTTACTTAGTGCCACGTTTCCATGTAAAGCTTGTTCTGACGGCCTGGGTTTACTGTGCACTCCTTCTTCAGGAAGGAGAAGGGATTGTGCAGAAGGGACAGAGCAATGCTTTTGGCATGTGCGAGTGTCATAAGCTGCATGTTACTGGAGAAACAACATCTCTTTCTGTACCTTCATGTGTATTTGTATCAAAATAGATGCAACAGAAGGGTTGAAGGTGCAGCCTTGTCTTTGGTTTTAGATAATATTTAGCTGTGTGACTGTTCTATTAGAGTCTCTTCTTTCTCACTCTTACTGCCAGGTAAAGCATACACTGCCTTCACTCAGCAGTACGAGAAGGGCTGAACCCTGGGATTCCTCCTGCCTCTTTTCCATATCCATCTGAGGAAAGGTCCAGCTGCAGCTCTTCCTGCTGGCTGCATCCCTGCCTTGTCAGTTGGTTGAGGCAAAGGTTCCTGCAGACACTTGTTTCACTGAGGCTCATGGTGAACGCAGTCTGGTTGCCTGTCCTTGCCCATTTCAGTTGAAAGAAATAATTTCAGATGATACTGTCTGTTTGAATCTCTCCCATGTCCTGTTTTTCCCAGTGGAGGGAGGGAAAATGGCTTTAGAAGCTAAACCTGGATCGAGGGGACGAGGAGAACTCAGTGCTTCTAACAAAAACCCAACAAATCCATGAAATACATTATCTGGAGAAATGGGAGGGAAGGTGGGGCTCTGCACTTAACACATTGTAGTGTCTGCTGTCATCCCCAAGGAACATAAAACAACTTCACAACTCATTCTAGGTATCATCTTGCACATCCTTCCGTGCATGGCTGGTCTGCTGCCAGTGCTGCAGTGGCACCTGACAGTGACATATTTGCCTGTCTGCCTCAGAAGTCTCGCCCTCTGTGCTTTTGCAGTTCCTCTGAACATCCTTAAAGACTTGTTTTGTCCCTCTCCTCACTGTTACTGTCTGCCCTCTCTCCTTCCTCCAGCACCCCCATCAGGCCACTGCTTTGGCACTGAGGAAAACGCAGCATAAAATGAGGTTCTCTGTTGTGTATTTTGACGAAAAATACTTGTGGTTAAAACACAGCTATGGTGAACATAGAAGTGTGTTCATAAATATGCATAAACATCGGTTATGTCTAAACCTCTCTTGTGTATGACTTGCAGGAGCTACAAAATTGTCTGAGGTGTAGGGTGGCTTCAACTATATAAAACTGCTAAACAGTAAAATCAGTATTTTGGATAAAACAGAAGTCTTTTGTCTGCAGTTCCATTAAAGGAGCTCTTCAGAAACCAAGGTCTGAACTGGAGAAAATCAGGTGGGAAGAAATCTGCCTGATGTCAAACCTAGGGAAGGAGATTGAAGACTGGTTTGCAGTGTCACTTCTAAATCCACACATTGAGAATGTAATAGCAAGTACAACTGAGCAGAGCTGGCTCTTCTAAGGAGCTGAAAGAGCATATATGAAGTGATAGGTAAGAATATACTTGTAAAAGAAATGCCAGGGTACCAAAACAAATGCAAGAGGTGTTATACAAATCAGTGGCTGGAAATGGAAAACTTCCCTAGAGAATGCCCATTTAATTGTCTACTAGCTAATATACAGTTAAAAGACAAGGAAATTGAGATAAATTAATGTTTTCTTGCATTTTGCATAAATTACAAACACCAGGTAAAATCAAATGGTGTAACACTCTCGGATCTAGATTTTTCACTATGTAATACTGCAGAAGGTATTGAACTACTGATTTTTCAAACTTTTCAAAGGACAATGTAATCAGAGGTAATTTTTATTAGCAGGAATGGAAAGGATATTTTGGGGAAAATATCTTTAAAATACAAGCCTGAAAGGCGTTGTCAAAAAGCATAGGGATATTTCAGTAATCTGTCTCCCTTAGTAAGCCCTAAGGAGATAATTTACCCACTGGTAAACATGAATTACTTTTGGTCTCAGAATAAATCTCACTCCAGATATTTGTTGCTGTTTAAGCTTTTATAGAAATTGTGTTCTATTCTTCCCACTGCTCCCTACTGAAACTGCAATATACACAAAAATATCTCCTGTGCGTGTATCTTTGTTGTTAAAATACAGGTTTTTATCCTCTGTGGAAGAGGACTTGCCGACTGTCCAGGTTGTGCTGTGATGTGGACTCCCTAGAGTCTACTTTGGTGGTCCACCTTGGTTGTGTCCATGGTTTTCTGTGAATCTTAAAAATACTTGCTGCAAGAAGTAAAGACAGCTCAGAACTACACCTCTGTGTGCCGCCTGTACCTTGTTTTCAGCTTGCGATGGCAAACCTATGAGTCATTGCCTCACAGATGCCTGCTCGAAGGAACTCCGTTGCCAAGGTGACTTTTCAAATAACTGTTTTTGCAAGGGCAGGTCTTTTTCTGACAAGGGAGCCGCAGATCTGTGTGCTTTCCTTACTGCACATAAATTGAGGATGGGCTCAAAAGGGAATGGATCTGTCCACATCATGCTGGCCAGCCAGGAAGGTGGGTTGTGTGCCTCGGGCTCCAGCTCTCTGTACTTCTAGTGCTCTTGCCTTATGGAAAACAAACTGGAAAGCAAAACCCTGTGTGATCAGCATGTGTTGAGACTGCAGTCAGGGGCTAATCTGCGCTAAGCTCATGTGCTCTACTGGTGGCACTGATCTTTCTTGAATTCAGCAGGAAGCAAGGGTAGGGTTGAAAAATCTTCTGCAGTGCTTTCCCATGCTGTGCCAGGCAAGTGGGTTTTTTTATGGCAAATATATTTCCTAAAGGATATCCCCCCCTAGGAACGTTGAAAGTAGGTGCACTTATGAAAACGCTCTGAATTTTTTTTATGTTGTACGTAATCACAAAATTGTTAAGGTTGGAAGGAACCATTCAAGGTGATCTAGTTCAGCTTCTGCTCAAGCAGGGTCAGGTACAGCAGGTTGTCCAGGACTGTGTCTAGTCAGGTTTTGAATATCTCCACCGATGGAGACCTGGAGACTCCATAACCTCTTTGGGCAACCTGTTCCAGGGTTTGACCACTGTGATGGGTTGACCCTGGCTGGACACCAGGTGCCCACCAAAGCTGCTCTATCACTCCCCCTCCTCAGCTGGACAGG
>JANZLQ010000001.1:10076805-10089196 GCA_026212715.1 Elanus axillaris
AAACACACCCAGTCTTCTGCTTTTGCATGTACTCTCTGAATTTCTTTAGTGAACTCATCCCACAGCTGTAGGCATATGCTCATTTTTGCTGCTGTTATACAACTGAGGCTAAAATTAACACATCTGTTGTTATTTAACTTCAATTTATACCGTACCCTGTTTTGCCAAAATACTATGTTTTGAGCAGCAATGGCTTTACTGTTATGTATCATCGGAGTTCTGGGAATAATACTTAATACTACGTGCTATTTCTTAATAGCTCATACCAAAGTGGGGCTCGGTGGTTCACTGCAGTTTTGCACAGGGAGGAGCAAATGCCCACTGCTGAAGGACCCTCCTCTGTTTGTTTGGCATTGCACAGGTTTCTTTCATATTTCTGCTCACAGCGAAGTCCTTGCAGTAATGTGATTTCGTGGAACTGTGAAACCTGTGTTTTCACCCTCTTGGTTGTGGAGTCAAGCTTAAATAGGGATCTTGGGGCTCAGGGAAGCCTATAGTGTTACGGATTCTACCTAGTCCAGCTTCTTTCTGAATGCCTAGAAAGGATAAAATGGGGACTTTTAAGGTAGGACATATATATATATTTAGTCTAAGGAATCCTTTATGAAAAGCAGACATCTATTTATCTATCTATGTTTTTTGGGGGTTGGGGTTTTTTCAGTCTGAGGAGTCCTTTACCCAAAAAACCTCAACCTTTTTGAAATGAAGGAAGCCATACTCCAAAAAAATCTGCTTGTCTGCCGTGAAAGCACAATACCGAGAATTGCCAGTAGTATCAAACGCTTCATGTAAGAAGCAAAAAGCTATTACTTTTTTTTTAATCTGTTTATATTTGAGATATTTTGTACTGTGCAGATCAGAGGAAACAAAAACCATGTCCTCGCTAAAAGGAATAATTGTCAAGTTTACAGTATGTAAATTACCCTCAGCTAATGCAAGATGGTTTTGCTTACCTTTCTTCTGTGCACAAGGTTTCAAAGGCAAGTGTTGTTAAATTACATTTGGAATGGGCTGGAGGGGGGGACCAAACCCTTCTGGTTTCACAGAAAAATAATTAAACTGGAGCTGCAGTCTGGCTTTTATCTCAGAGGTGCTTGCAAGCTAAATAAAAATAAAAACTACCTTGGGGACAGTCTGTGCCATTAATTAACTAGCTAAATTCTGCCTCTGCTGTTCTCCAGTGGGTTTCCAGTGGCTTTGGCACTCGGCATCGCGACTGGAAGTTGCCAAACACAATTTGGCACCTTCCAGCAGCAAAACAATCTCCTCAGGGGCGGGAAGGAATACATAAAATGGAGGTGTCTGGGGAGCTGGTGGTGAAAAAGGGCAGAAACCAGCCGCTTTGCTGGCTGCTCGTGACGGGAGGAGAAGGTATCCGGGTGGAGAAGGGCTCCGGCTCCCCTTCCCTGCACCCCTCTGGCGATCTGCGGCTGCTGGCCCCGGGTGCCGGCCGCTGTCCCAGGCCTGCAGTGAGGTTGGGCTCCTGCCAAGAAAACAGCTTTTGTGTTTCTTTAAATATGCTGCTGCCGTTCAGGGGAAAAAAGGGGAAAAAAAAAAAAAAAAGATCTGAATTGATGTTATTACTAGAATTGGCCAGCTGGCTGAAATTTTTTTTTTTAATTTTCATTAACAAATCCTGCCAGGCGCTGTTTTCCCAATGAAGTAATGAGCGTGTTTTCAGATGAGGGGGCAAATCTCCCCAGCCCCGCCACCACTGAAATCCGGGCAGGCTCGGGCAGCCAGAAAGGCAGGGTGGAGGTGTCTCGTGCAAGCAGCCCTTCAGAGATCATCAGGGCGCAATTTACATTTTGGCCTCTCATGATTCATTTTTTTTTCCCCTGAAACTGCAGAAACGCAGGGTGATTGAGGGTGGGGGTAGCTGGGAGTTGGTTATTGGAACATGCAATTAGTTGTTTTAGCATCTGCTTTGATACCACAGCAAACAGATTGAGGAAATTTGCCCTTAACATAATTAGATGTTTGTCTCTGTTAGTGCCCGATGCTGCGTCCAAGCAGGGCTGTCCTGCTGGCCTGGGTTTAGCAGGGTGCCCATGCATTGGTGCTTTATGCAGGAGACAGAAAAATGGATAGCAGCATCAGTCACATACAAACCCTTCAAGACATCCCTGAGCTTTGTGAGTGAGTGATAGCTTCTAGGTGTGGTTTTATTTCTTGCTTCTTGGATGTGCTGACTGCAGTGACGTATTTTTCTGGGACACGAGGCAGTGAAAGCTACAGCTTCGTTCTCCATGTCCTCTAGAAACTCAAAATGTGGTGGTGGTTGTTGGCTTTATGAAGAAATCCTCCTAGCCCCAGCAGGCTTGTTCTCATCTTAAGGCATTGAAATTACTAAATTATGATCCTGCTTTTGTTTAAATCATCCTGAAAGATTTGCAGCTTCAGAGAAGTCCTCTGTGAGTTGTTTTCAGAGTTGCAATGAATTCCTTTCTTCTGTTTCTTCTGGGGAGAAAAAGGGTATTTTTTCCAGCCTTAAGAATAACCTAAAATGAGAGGAGTGGTCTTTGGGGAGCTTATTCCTCTATTGGCATTCCTGCAGCAGAATTCACAGCACATTTCAGGAAAGAAGTTGACTAAAGTCAATTTTGTTTTAAACACTGGAGATAAGATAAATTTTTATAGTGTCTGCAAGGGATCTGCAGTAAAAATATTCATGACGTTATTTTACTTGGTATTGGATATCGGTGATCAACAGCTGGTTTCCAAATACTGAATTTGGTATATAGTAGGTACTAGACTTTTTTTACAGGCTGTTAGTAATTGGCTGCTCCTTAGGGCTGCCATGGATCTGGGTATTTCAGACCCTTTTCAGTCCTTCCCCTGTCTGCTGCGTGCTGTCTGGGCAGGCATTGAGGCTGTTGCTCAGGCAGGCAGATGCTGATAGCTGCGGCAGGTTGCCATTCCCCCTCCTACCCTTGCACATGTCTGCAGCCCATGTTTTCCTTCATCTTAGCTTTATCAGCCTGCATATTTTCAGATTAAAACTTGCTTTTTGCTCCCGGTTCTGGAACCTGTAGGTCCTCCCATCACTTGTGGCTCGTCTTCAAAAGAAAATGCCAGCTCCCAGGCTGGGTTCATGCAGGAGTGCAGGACAGGGGAAAGGGTCTCTCAGAAAGCATTTCTCAAAGAGCTACCTGGCCTGAGAAAACAGGGCCTAAGGTGCTGATGATCTGATCTACTTGCCCATTTCTTATTTCTTAACCAACAGTGAGCCAGATTTGATTTGTTCAGCTAAAAGTTGAGATGCAGTGTATCCCCTGGTCTGCCTGCAGGCTGCCCAATCTACCAGCAAGTTCAAAAGCATCAAGGGTTGAACAAAATATTATGGACTCCGCTATCTTTGGGAAGTGTTCAGCACTGAATCTGTGTGCAGGAGCCAGGCTTCATCTCATGTCTCTCTTCTCTTCTAGGTCTAGAAGAAAAAACAGTTCTTTCCAAAAAAGAAAAAATGAAGCTGAGGAAAGAAAGATGGCTACAGAGTAAGTACTCCGAAACACAGCCATACCGTAGGCATCAGAGTGTGGCTGTGTTGGATCTCTCTGTCCGTGGGGTGTGGGTGGCAGCACTGGGCTGTGCCAGGGGAGACTGAATGCTTCTCAGAAACCTTCACATCTGCTTCACAGCACATGGGGTAGAAGTCCCAGGTATTGTTTCTCAGTGTTTAGCACTGAGATTGAGTCATTGCCCCACACCTACTTTTGATCCTCCTCCTCGTGTAATGTAAGTGACTACGTAAAACCTTTATTTTTCCAGATAGGACACTGTGCCCATGTAGGCTTAGCATGTTTATCTGTCTTTTAAAGCTCTGGTACATATATGACTAGCTCTATAGTGGAGCTCTTCCTCCCTGAGGAGCTCTGGGGACATTAGGACAGCCTGGAGCTGAGCCCCATGCAGCCAGCAGCTAATCTCAAGGCTCTGTGGTGAAAGCCTGCAGTGGGCCCTGCTGCCCTTCTGTAAGGGAGGTCTCTGGATGCTGCTGGTTGTGTTACTGTTCTTTCCCACGTGCCGCAGGTCAGTGAACCCACTTACCAGACAGTCTGGCCTTTCTCGAAGCCATGAAATATGAGCTAAACAAAACCAGCCCATGGCAGAAATGCTTCTGTTTCCTGTGGGAAGTGTCTGTATTTTTGCTTTGAGTATCTCAGCATAGTAAGAGATGATGTTATGCTACCTGGTGTAGCAGAGGAATTCCTCTTGCCACCTGGAGCTGTTCTTGGGACAGGCTTTTCCCTTAATGCCTTCCTGCCCAACAGAGTTGCTGACAGACTGTGTTTGGGGCTGAGGGATGTGGCTTTTTGCTGCACCATATGCTCTTGGCTCCTGAGCTCTGAGCTCAAGTCCATCAACCTGTGATTTCACCAGTTGCAGTGAAGGTGTCTCTGGCTCCTTTTACAGGAAAAGCTAATAATTTAACACTGTGAGTGTGAAGGAAACCTCCTCCCTATCACCAGCCAACAACTTCCAAGTGCCTTTGACATCTGCAACCCTTGATGTCCCTGTTGGGCACAAAGCATAGATGCCTGTGCTAGTCCTAACGTCTGGCCTGCCGGCTGCAGTTTTGGTGCTCCTAAAGGTGTCTCCTTGTCTGATAGTATTGTGGGGACAGAGGAGGGGACTGCTGGAGCACAGCTGAGCTTTCTCTCCCCTGATACCAGGACTGATACCAGGTGCCATGGAGGAAAGCATGTCCTTGGCAGCATTTTAGGACAGAATCCACAGTAAAAGGGGTACATGGGAATGGCATCTTCTGCAAGAAACACAGCTTCTGCTCCTGCAGTTAGGTGACAGGACTGCTCCCATAGTCAATGTCAACCACTTTGGAAAAACCCAGAAGCAGGATCCCTACACTTTCTTAATCCTGCCCTCCTGTATATTTATCTTGCTAGCATCAGTCTTTCTCAAGATCACGTATGTTATTTTGGCCCTGCTGTGGCCTCTTTCCTCCTCTCTTGGCTCTGAAATTACTAAGCTGAGGGAATACAAATGAAATGCAGAGGCTTTGCTTTGAGGAGAACACCAAGACAGAAAACTTCAGGCCAAATTATTTCTGTCTTAGAAGACACTAGTCATTAGAAGTACGTTCTAGATGCAGAAGTACCTAAATTGCTGGATCTCTTTGACTCCCCCCCCAAACTTGTGGCCAGTTGGCAAATATCAGCATTTGCTAGCAAATGTTTTGCTAAGGGTAGCAAGTACCCGGGGATTTCTGTAAGAAAAGTCAGCAACTGTTAGTACCAGGTGTGCAGCTTGTTATTAAGAAAAGTGGAATAGCTGGAAAGAGCCTATATAAACATCAGTAAAGAAACTGATATTACTATTATTAGCTGATGGAGTGAAATGAACTGTTATTTCCAGAGATGGAGATTTTTAAATGAAACTTGGCATTCTAACATTGTGACCTTAAAGAGCTGCAGTTAACTGAAACACATTGATTTTTATCTGATGCAGATAACTCTGCCAATTCCTTGTGGGTTTCGCAGTGTTTGCCCCCCAAAAGAGAACCCAACTTGGACTGCTGAAGTTGTTATCATTACATCTCTGTTTTCCTAAATCTTCCCAAGAGTTTGTTGTTTCTTCTTGTCCTAGGGCTGCTTTTGTGACACTGAATGCCAAGACCCTGGGAACTAAAGTTCAGCCCAGTAGTGCAAACGCAAAACTTGGAGATTTCTTCCATTCCAATAAATCATCTCAGGAGAGACTAGAGAGGCGAAAAAAATTATGCAATGCTTCAGACATTAGAAGTATGCACATTTAAAAATACATATATTGCATGGCTTCTCAGACGAACAAGACTTCATAGGAAAAGAATTTGGGATGTTTGCGCAGAATCAGGTGTCTGAAAATTTTGAGCACATACTGTTTATGAAAGCACTGAAGTACTCGGCTTCATAAAGCCAGACCAAAAAAAGAAGTGATGCAGAACAGAAAGCTGTGTTCTTGGCAGGGATTGCTGTGAGGAGAAGCGTTTACAATCCACATTTGTCACAAACATCCATGTACAGCAGAATTGCAGTTCATGAAAAACTGTTGCTCTTTGACTCGGCTGAGTTGGGGAGCAAACAAGACAAAGACATGAAAGGAGCCAGTGAATTTGAATTCTGCTTTCTTGAATGTGGGCAGCAGGATTAGATCCAGAATTGCTGGTGGCATCTTGCCTGCAGTCTGTAGAGTGGGACTGGCTGCTTTCGTGTTCCCATCAAAAATACTTGTGCTGATTTAGTCCTGCTTCTGTGGCCATGCTGCGTTGGCAGCCATTGGCCGCCCTGTTCCGCCAGCGTGGCCCCACAGCTGCTGGTACTGCACTCCGTCATGTCCAGACAAGGAGTTTCTAACTCAGCGCTGAGGCTCGTCCTTGCAATACACTCATTGTCTGAGGCAATAACCAGAAGCCTGCTCTTCCACTGTAGCCTTCGCTGGGTGCACGTGCAGGAGGTGGAGTCCTCCAACATGTACCCCGCAGCACTGGTACCCCTCGTGGGGTCAAGGTAATGCAGTGGGCTTGAAGGCCTGGTGATTACCTGATAGAAGAAAAAGATGCTCATGGATCCTGCTGAGCTTTAGCTGTTTCTGGTGGCATTTTCAAGGGACTTCTGGGACAGGTTGGGGCATCTTGGAGCTCAACTGGAGGCTTGTAGCAGCTGGGCTTTTGTGGGCTATCCAAGAGGAGAGCATGTTCTTCTGATGCTCACCCTGGGGGCTGCTGGCTCTTTAAGGCTTGGGCAGCTGTGGGACCTATTTCTACAGCAGAGAGCTTTGAGGACTGAGGCAGAAGCCTGTGGCTTTCAATGCCCACCTCCCATGGCTGAGAAGGGAGACTGCCATATCCTTTGTAGAGTCTTACGTGCCCACAGCCTTGCTCAGAGCTGCTGCAGGGAGAGTGGTAAACATGGTTTCAAGGAAAAGCCAGCTGCCTCTGTGTCTGTCACTTGGTGCAATGCTTTTCTAAGGGCGCAGTTTATCCAGTAACTGACTGCTTGAGCTCCACTATGAGTCACGAAGGTGAGACTTTGACTGGCTCCAAACTAAGTAAACAACAGAAATTAAGTCCATCTTTTCTGCCTGTGCTAGGAGACCATTATGTTGTCCCAACAGCAAAGCAGAGATGGGGCCGTGACTGTTTAATGCCACATGTGGAGATGACTGTATTTGGTTTGTCCCTTCCTCTCTTGTTTCTCCTAATTCCATGCAAGGTCAGTGTGGGTTTTTTCCACCCCAGGACTCCTGTACTGTGTTGCTGTGAGCAATGAGCAGTGCAAGGGATGGAAACAGTTCAGACTAAATCAGTCTGGAGATTTCACTTCCCATTGCAAATGTCAGTAGAGATGTATATAGGTATAAGCAACACAGCAAGGGAGGGAACTACCCAGCTGCATTATTTTCAGTCTTTTCCTGGTTTAAATCACTTCTGGCCTGTTTTTTCCTGTAGATGGTGAAGCAGCCTATGAATTTTTTAGCTCAAGGGTTATCTCTTGCAAACGCTTCCCCTTCCTCCAGTAATGTCTTGTTTCTGATTCAGAAATAGAAAGTGTGAAGCTAGCCAAGCAGAAGCAAAAAGCCGAAGCAAAGCGGAAAGCAACACCTGTGGTGGGAGACATGCAGCCATTGATGGAAGCCCTACCTGAGCTCTCTGACCTGACCACAGGTGGCAGGGGCAGGAAGCCACCCAAGAGGTATGTGCCATTTAGGGATGGGCTGTATATTCCCCTTCTTCCTGCAGGATAAGTGCCCTTCAGCTCAGCTTGTAGCTACAGGCAATGCAAGCTCGGTGCCAGTGGTCAGGAAAACAGGGCCTTGTTCTCAACACCGTTTCGCCCCCTTCCATGCTTCACTCACCACAAGAAAAAAGCTTAAATGTGTCTTCTGAATGCACAGCTAAGAGGGGAACTGTATTGCTCAGATGAGGCTTGGCATGAGACAGGCTGGGAGCTGTGGAGTGACACACAAGTGTCCAGAGTGTAATGCTGCTGAGCTCACCTGAGAATCTGGACTTGAGGTGTTGCAGCCTGCAGTTCTGTCCTGCCAGACCTCCAGGCTTTCTCATGAGGCAGTTCAAGCCCTTTGAGCAGAGCTTTACACTCTGGCCAGACTCTTTTTTCACCCTGTTGGCTTGCAGTGTGACTTGGGACAGGAACAGAAAGATGGTGTTTCCGTTCCCTTTATTGTACTGAAAGAGAAAGGCTATTTCTGAACCTCTGACACTCACATGTCAACCATCCCAGCCAGCCATAGGGTGTGTTCTGGTTGCCCTTATGTTTCCTCCTTTTTAACGTAGTGCTCTGCCTGACCATCTGGTCAGTGTTGCAGCTGCTTTTGCATCCCCCAGTGCAGAATAAAAGTGCTCGGCGTGCTGCACAAATGCTGGTCCCTCCTCTTCAGTTGCTCAGTAGGGGTTGGAACCAGAAACTTGTTTTGACCATAAGAAAGCCCTTGGGTTAGAGAACAGCCAAGAAGGCGGCTGTCTGGCAAAGCACCCTCTTCTTTGGTTGCAGATCATGGCTGGAGATACCATGAACCCTCTTGTGACTTGCTGGATGCCCCAGAAATAAACTCTGACCCAGGTGGGACACCCACCTACAGAACATGGTTCAGTTGGCAGTTCCCTGTGCTTCTGAAGAGCCACTCCTCAGACAAACAGCAGCTATGAACCTTGCATCTAAGCATGGGAAAATATTTCCTTCCTTAACTTGGCTTCTAATAGCTTTTTCTATTTTTTTTTCTTTATGCAGCCATTCAGTCAGCGTGCCCTCTCTTTCAGTGGGAAGGAACAGCAAAAGTATGCACTGAGTTTCAAGTCTTGCAGAGCACTGAGGGTTGGTTGGATGGAGCTCTGGGCCAGGGCTTAGCCTGAGCCTGAATTAGGTGTCTTTGCCCTCTTTGCCCTCATTCTGTGATGATGTGCTACAACTACATGTGGCATCTGACTCCAGGCTGTGTTCAGAAGTCATTCCCCCTCATCATTTTTCCCCAGCGCCCTTGGTGGCTGAGCCCCTGCTATCCAGGAGAGTGGCTTGCAGGAAGTACGTACTGGGGAGGGAGGACAGGTAGGGTGCTCCCTTTGGGGATTGCTTTCCCAGGTGGCTGCATAATGTAATACAAATATACAGTATTGCTGCAGCCTGCCATTCTGAACCAGCTCAAAAGATATAGTAGAACTGGAAAAGGCTCAGAGATGGATGACAAGGATGACGGTGGAGGATCTGGCACAGCTTCTGCTCAAGGAGTGATTAAGTGAGCTGGGGAGTCCTCAGCCTAGACAGGAGATAGATGCAAAGAGGCTTGGGAACATAATAGTCTATAAAATGAAGTGTGATGTGGTTAGGAAGTAGTTAATCTTCTTTTCCAGCATGAGAAATAAAGGACATCAAACATAGCTAGTGAGTAGCCGGTTCAGTGCAAGCAGGAGGGTCCCTGTTCTGCTCAGCTCCTTGCTGCAGGATGTCATGGCTGAAGGAAGCCTGTGGGTTTAGGTGAGACCTGACAAGTCCAATAAAGAGAGCTCTTTGGAGGGTTACTGCATGTATATAAACTGCAGCTGGAACAAGGTCTCTGAGCTGCAAATACTGGAGAGGATGTGGCTATATGCTTGCCTTGGTCTTAGCCCTCTCTGGCCATCTGCTGCAGGCTGCTTCAAGGCAGAACATTGGCCAAAATGGTCCTTCCAGCTACCACAATCGCTCTTCTGTAGTACACTTCGTGGCAGAGGACGTATGGCACACATGGAAGCATTCAGTGGTCTTGCACATATCTCCGGCCTTACATCCTCAGAGAAGCACTGTCAGTTCCCTCTCTTTCCAAACCCAGACCTCCTGTGGGAGTGTGGCAGCCCTCCTCTCCTTCTGGAGGCCTGAGCTCATACTCTGGTTCTGTTTACCCTTCAGCTGCAAGGCTCTGGTGTCTAAAAAGCCCAGTGCACTTGTGGCACAGCATGGTAGAGAAGTCCAGCCCCAGCTGAGGACTTCAGGATTGTCCAGCACCATCTGTAGTCAGCCCAGCGGAGGTGGGAGCTTGGCATTGACTGATGTCACCCAGATTGCCTGTGACATGCCAACCAAAAAGCAGTCCCCCCTGGTACTGGCATGGAGGAGCTGCAGTGCTCTTCTTCCCCTTGCTGGCTTGTGGCTTCCTGGACTGCATGAGGATGTGTGTGCATAAGTGTTTGAAATAATCAGAGGAGGCTTTTATAGGATTTGAATCATTACATAAATGAAGGGTAATACTCTGGTGATTTGTCAGCATTATTAATAAAAGATTAGATTCTCCAGGAATTTGATCTCCTGCTGGGTAAGAGAGCATTACAGTGAGGTTTTTATTCTGTTTTATAATGAATGAAGGCAATGAAGTGTAATGAAACAGGGCTACTAGCAAGGTCCAAATGAGCAGGCAGTGTGCTGGTGGTTTGGTGGGGGAAATTCAGGCAGCAGCCTTCTGAACCTGCCAGACCGGTGGGGCAGAGCTGTTAAGTGGAATTGAAAAGCCTTCAGAAGCATCAAGGCCTTTAAAATAGTGAGTGGGGTGGCTCAAGGCAAAAGTGGGCTTGCACAGCCTAAGGAAGCAGCCCCGAACCCTCATGGTGTGCTGCAGAGGAAGCTGTCCCAAGAGGCACAGCCTCTCTCGGGGCACGTGGTCTTGTACTTATGAGGATGTAGTTTGGAAAGGCTTTACTTTAAGCATTGTCACCCTCTGCAGAGCTACTCATCTTTGAAGGGACTACCATGGCGATTTGGTGGCACACGTGGCAAGCCCCTGCTCTGTTGACTGCGGGTTGCCATCTAGCTCAAGAAGGGATTTCTCTGTGCTTCTGTGAGCAATCCAGGCAGACTGGGACGAGAAATTGTTCCTGTGCCAAGCAGTCTATGGGCATGAAGAGAGCAGAGATGCTTCCTGGTCTTTCTGTGTCTTGCAGTACCAGTGGACACAACAGTGTGATGGGAGCTTCTCGAACCCCTGTAGGTGTTTGTCTGCTTTTGCTGATTGCCATTCCTCGTGGGCAGTCGTGGCCTGTTGTGTAACACTGGCAGTGCCGGGGTGACCTCGAGAGGGACTGAAGGGTACAGGAGCAGCATGCAGGCATTGATCTGCCTGGCTGCCCTTTCCTGCACAGGCTTTGTGCTGTGAAGACTGGCTGACATACATCCATACTGTTTGGGTTTGTCTGGGCTGGCAGGGAGCTTTGATGTTGGGGCACGCTGTGCTGGGCTGATGATAAATCAGATGTGATTGGGGCAGTGGTGAGAGCAGCCCTTAGCAGCTTGGGTCCACCAGGATCCCCCTTGAGGAAAAATAAAATGAGCCAGGATGGGGAGAGGTAGAGATGAGGAGAAGGAGCAGGAGCTGATCAAGTGGAGACGGATGATGAAAGTGAGTGGGGTGAAGGAATATGGGGCAAGGGAGGAGGAGGAAAGGAAGAATGGGGAAGAAAATGCAGAATAAAAGGATGGAGGGTAGTGGGTGAGAGGGGAATAGGAAGAGGAGGTCATTGTAATGCTGCCAACAAGAGACCAGATCCTGATGTCTTGAAGAGAAGGTGAGGGACTGTCATGTTTCCTAACCTTGAGAAAGCTGAAGGGCTCTGGGGCAGATCAGGTGGGGGAGACCCTGACCCCCAGCACCCACCCGTAAGGGAATATTCCTCCTTGAGGCCTGCCCTAACAGAGGGGTGGGGGGCAGACCCTCTTGCCCATTGGGCTGTGTGCTGGTGCTCAGACCCAGAGCAAATCAGAGGGAAGCCGCTCTGTGGGGGCAGACCATTTTCCATACTTTTTTCCGTTTACCTCTGTATCTATGTAATCCTGAAGAATGGAAGTTTCTTCTCCTTTCCTTAATGTCCAGTTCTAGCAGCAACTCTCCTTGTGCACCTTAAGTCCCAAAAGCAGTCGCTGCCCTTCCTGCATGTCCCTTGCTTGGGCTCAGCTCTTTGCTTTGTGGTAAATCTCTGCCACTGCTTGGCATAGGGCACCATGTGCTTCCAGCATCCTGTGCAGGATGGGATTACACCTCTGTCTCCTTGGACTTTGCCCAGGAATAAGAAATGGGTGCAGAGAGTGCAGATCTATGCTTGCTGCTGTGCCTCAGCCACACATAGCGCACCATCCTGCGTTCCCATGAGTCCATCTTCTTGCAAACCTGTGTTTGGTGGCAAAAGCTGAAGCTCTGTTGTTGTGCTTTCTCTTTAGCTAATCTGTTTGCAGCTGACTTAAACTGGCAAGTCTTTGGCGAGGATATGTGTTTACAGGGGGAAAGGAATATTGCCATTCTTTATCTTAAAATATAAGTGACACCTTATATGCCAATGGTCCTGCTGCAGGATCCGAAGCACAGCTGGCAGTTCCCTCTTCTTGCTGAGTAACTGTGGCACTGTCTATAACTGATG
>JANZLQ010000001.1:10089296-10109059 GCA_026212715.1 Elanus axillaris
TCTGCTGATGCTGGATCTCAGTAGTGTTAGCAAGGAACATGAGATGTGCAGAGGTGATGCGTGCCTGGTGGTGAGGGAACTGATGTCTGCTGATGCTGGATCTCAGTAGTGTTAGCAAGGAACATGAGATGTGCAGAGGTGATGCGTGCCTGGTGGTGAGGGGAAGTTCAATGGGATCTTTTCTCCACGCAACAGTATCGGTTTGACCTGGAGGTTGGTGATAAGCAGAAAGTGATCTGGGCATGGGCAGCTAATGACCAGTTCTAGAACTAATTGATGTGATTTTTCTTTAGTGCATTTACCTCCTGCCCATTCAGTCCCAACTCCTAAGCTGTTGTCAGTCTGTGGCAGAAGAAGTTTGCATCTCCATTACTGTCTGGCTATGGAAGTAATTGCCTTTCAGGATAATTTCCATACAGGACAATTGCCTGTATTTTCTGGGAAGGCAGATGCAGAACCCCTGGACTCTTTCCATCTCCCCAGCAATTGCTAAATTACCGCTTCTCTATAACACTCACTCATTTGTTTTGTTTCTTCTCTCCACAGCCGTGTAAAAGCAAAGGCAGAACCAGCAGACTTCTGTCTGATGAAACAAGCTCAGAAATGCCGGCTCTTGTAAGTACCCAGTTATCAGGGTGTCCAGTCCTTGCTGAGCATTACAGAATGGTTGAGACTGGAAGGGACCTCTAGGGGTCATCTGGTCCAATCTCCCTGCTCAAGCAGGGCTACCTAGAACTGGTTGCCCAGGACCACATCCACATGGCTTTTGAATATCTCCAAGGATGGAGATCATACAGCCTCTCTAGACAACCAGTTCCAGTGTTTAAGTCTTGCATGCCTGAAGGCCCTAGAAGAGGTGGCAGCTTTGATTCTCCCCTTTACATAGTGCAGGAGGTTTGTGGGTATCCTTCTGCCTTAGTCCCTCTCAGACTTGGTCAATTCTAAATGGATTCAGTTTGCTTCCACTTCTGTCTCATGTAAAATCTAAGCAAAAAGAGCACAGGAAACTGCACTTGCTCCTTTTTAAGAGTTTGCTTTCCCCATGTCATTGAAAAGAAAGTGATGACTTGGGCCTCCTGTGTGTAGTCTGTGTGGTTTCAGGAAAAATCCACACCAATGTTCATCTTGTTCCTCCTGGCCACATTTCTGGCTTTACCAAGTGAGTATGTTTGTACTGTGTCCCTGCGGCATGGACGATGTGCTCATCAACCAGGTGGTGTGTCCCTTGTCTCGGCTTGCTGAGTTGGAGCTGCCACATCCAGCTGTGGCTGAGTCTCTTATGACACCAGGCCCATGTAGCTCTAGCTGATAGGAAAGCGTCCTGCAGTTGTGTAGGTGAGGAGCTTCTGGAACTCTGCATAGCATCAGCTGCTCTGTTAGAACACCGCTGGGATGCTAACTTACATGCTGTACATCCCTTACAAGGACAGCTGTCCACTGGCATCTGCCAAACCTTTTCTTGTAAAATGAAGCACTAAATGCTTTTGAATAATTCCTGGACTTGATCTGGCAACTCCTTATTCCTCTCTATAACCTGTTGGATATTTTATATGGCCACTAGGCATCAAGAACTTCATTTCACCTCAGCACAGCTCTCCTGGGGCTAGGCACTGTGATCTGGCAGTATTTGCTTTCTGTCATCCCTGTTTCCAGGATTTCTGTCAGTTCTGAGCCATTCAACTTCAAACTGAGGCTGAGGAGAACAGTCAGCCTACCGATCCCAGCACTGCTCTCCAGCACATTCTGTGAATACATTTCTCTGTCTGAACCTGGACGGTGTCAATGCTGGGATGCCTGTCTTGCACAGTTCTGCCTTTCTAGATGAGTCCCTCCTTGGCTCATTGCAGAAGCCCAAGGGTCATGGCCTTGAGTGCCACCAGTGAATGTCTCATTGTGCTGGGTCTCATGCGTGAGGAACACTGCTTGAGGAGGGACTTATATACAGATCCAAAGAGGCAGCTCTGCCACAGTCTTCTCATAGATGATCCCCTGTGTGCCCCTCTCTTCTCCTCTGCACAAAACTGGACAGATGCACTGAGTAGCGGGCACATACCCTGCCATCATGGTCTGGGAAGTCTGTGCTTCCTGGGAGGGAAAAAGTCTGGAGGAAGGTCTTGAGGTTTATTTTCCAGGATGTTAGTTAGGACTGGAGGTTCCCTAAGCCTCACCTTATTGCCCCAACTGCCACAACCCAAGCTTCAGGTTTGGCTTCTCTCTCTGTTCCTCTGGTAGGGGCAGGGCTGGCATTGAAGGGAAGGGCCATACTAGGGAGGGGACTAGCTGCATGCTGCAAGCTGAAGAGCATTCTGCTGATCCACAGCAACTACTGAGAATTTGGAGATGGGTGTCTGGCTGGGCTGTGGAGAGCCTGGCAGTCTGTCTGAGGGAGATAGGGAGGCCACAATGGATGTGACTTAGTGAAAAAACTCAGTGGGTTTTTTTTACACTCCTGCTCTGTTCCTCCCTGCTTGCTTGCTTTTTAAGACAAGACCATTTTCACAGCAACCAGCTGTGATCAAGCATGCAGAGGTAATTCTGTCATGCTTCTCCCATGGTGTCTAACTAGTGTTGCGCATAGGATTACCAAGCCTCTATGCTGAGTAGTAGAACCAGTAGATGAGTTCTCGAAAGCAGAATCTGCTTTTGTGCTAGTGCAATCTGAAGTAGTTTTCATTCTTAGTAATTTACCAGATACCCACAGGCTCTTGTTCCTGATCTACTAGAGAAAAGCTCTAAAATAACCCATGTCCAAGTGATGCTGGACACTAACGTGATTGTTTCTGTCTCTGTGGCATGAGACCAAGTCTCTGGCTCCCATGAAGCTGGCAGCAATCTGAGCTTTGCCCTTGGGTAAAGTAGGTATATTTCTTGCACTATTTCTTTCTGAGATTTACACTCAGGATCATTCTGTCTGTACAGAAACCCACTGCTTTATGAGTTCTTATCTGCTCAATTCCTTTTGCATGATGCACTTAGCGTTTGTGTGTTATTTTTCTTTCCTCAGAGAGGAGGAAGTGGCTCGGTTTCATGAGGCCATCGCCAATCCCAGGTACAGAGCCAACCCCCTCATGGCCATCAGTGAACATCTCTCCAAGAGGCTGAGGCAGGAGGAAGAAGGTAAACCCTTCTAGGGTGTCAGCTGAGACCAAATGTGCACGCTGGAGCTGGTGTGAGGGCTCCAGGCTGCAAAGGAGCACATCGCTTACATGACCTCTCAGCCACTTCAGTCCTTGGAAGCAATTCAGCAGATTATTAAATCCAACAGTCCTGTTTTCTGTCTGAAGGAATAATGCAATTCTCTCCTGACAGTGGCAGCTGCTCCTTGGCAAGCAGCCTGCAGAGAGCAGGGTGTTCTGCAAAATCTTTGTGCAGACATTAAGCTCCCTGCGAAGCATCTTGACACCTTTTCTCTTCTTGTGAGCAGGCACAATTTCTTAAATTGTGCCAGTGGCAATGTATCTGGTTTTTGTCATTTCCCTCCCCTTTCTGACAACATGAAAAGAAGTTCTCTACTGCTTTGTTGAGATGGTTCAAGACCCCAAGGCCTGGAGCCCAGAAGACTGTTGTAGATCTCTGTAAGGACCGATGCTGCTGTTCAGAGACAGTGTTTTATGTGAGAAATTTAGCTTTGGAATAAACACACTTTTACACAGTACTGAGTTTGTCTGGTTCTTGTTTTGGTAAATACTAATTGAAATATGGCCTTATTCCCATCACTGGAAAAATGACTTAAAAGAATAGGTTTTTTCGATGTGTACAGTGAACAACTAGACTGATGGTGCAGTATGCAACAGAAGCCATGTGAAATCAAGTGCAGATCACATCTGACTTGCAGACTTGCCTTCCTCCTACCCTGGAAGTGTGTGCTTTCCATGGGTGATGCTGATCCCTTTTGGACTGTGTCTTGTTCCCTGCTTGGCCTGCCCTATAGGAAGCATCCCAAAATGTGTCCTGGCTGCAGGCTGTGAACTTCAGCCAGTCACTTACATGTTGGGTTTTGGGAACCACTGCAGCAGAGGGAGGCCTTGCCTTCCATCAAACACCAATTTTCACAAAACTCCAGTGTGTTTTTGTGGGGACAACTGAAGGCAGGGCTGTTCCCTATTTGAGATATTCTGATTTGACACCCCAAAATGTCAGTGCTGTCTTTTGAACTGTACTAAAAGTTTTCTGATGCTTCTTAACCTTGGAAAAGCAGCCTGCCTATTGTGGGTCAACTGTGAGGAGCATCTGAAACCTGCAAGGAAGAAATTTACTCTGATGCCTAGACGCAGCATGGAAGCTGCAAGCTGCCTCTTACCCAAGTTAGTGCCTAAAACCAGCTGCAATGGGAGTAGCAGGTACCTTGATCATACCTGTCTCTTGCTTCACTAGTAATACTGCTTTTTTTCCTCCATCTAGGCTGGCACTGTTGAACAAAGGGAGTTTTTCTAATGCCTGTCTCTTAGCCCTGGCAGTGCAGATGCTGTTGCTGATGCTGCCTGTTGTTAGAGGAATGTCACTGTGCCACCCCTCCTCCCCCAAGGCCTGGCAGGAGAGTCCTGCTGGCAGATGCCACAGAGAGATGCTGGCTATGTCCCATCCTCCACCCTGTTGCTGTAGGGCTGGCAGAGCTCTCCTCTCCCCTGATGGCTCCTGCGCCAGTGCTGGGAGGCAAACGCTGCTGTGCTGTTCGTCGGTGTGCTGTAATGCCCTGTGGGACCCAAGCTCTGGAAAGCAGAGGCCTGTGTTGGGGTTAAACAACTGGAAATGCCTCCCCACCTCCTGGTTGGTTTCTGTTTGCTCTCTTACTGGCATCTGATTGTGTTTCTTTTAGGCTATGTTGGATTTTGAGCTCCGAATGCCAGCCCCAGCTGCAGCCATGCTTCACATTATGCAGGCTGGGCACCACATTGGAGAGCTGGGTCTTGGACGTGGGGGCTGTGCACTAACAGCACCTCCTACCCATAGCCTGCAGCTGCTCTTGCTGCTTGTGGCTCCCAGCAACCCAAGATGTGACTAAGACTTGGACCAAGCTAAGGTTCTTTGGGACGGTTTTCTCCATAAGCCTACTGTTTACCCTTTTACACCATCTCATAGCTAGCTGCCTCTGAGAAAGGTGACATCCTTGTGCTTAAATGGAGGGCAGGCAAGAGATGAAGGTGAAGACATCCAAGGACAAAAGAAGATGAAGCTTCCTCCTCTTGTTAGTGAACAGGGCACTCAGGGGGATGGAGAAGCATATCTAGAGGTCAAGAGGGACGGAAGGCAGCTTGCATGGCATGTTGGAGGACTTCTGCTGCTTGTCTTGTGTACTTTGCAGAAGCTGTGCAGCTTTCTTTTTGTCTTGTGGTTTTTAGACAATACATGACACACGAGGAGAGCCCTGGCCTCCTTGTATGGCTGGATCATGCAGTAGCCAAACTGTGCCCTCATGCTTCCCTTTGCAAGCAGCTGCGATGCCTTGCTCTGCTCGGTGCAATAGCTGGAGAGAAGCCCCAGGCAAGTTTATAAAATGCACTACAGAAGGGATCATATCCCTCCCCTCAGAGATGCATGCAGTTCATCATGACTGTGCTTTGCAGAGATCCAGCGGGAGCGGTGATTACATTTGACAAGCACCAATTTCCTGGGCACCATTTATTTTGCACAGAGTGAGAATGTCCTTTAAAGCCTCCGGAGGGTTAGTTGGATTGTCCCACGTACCTCCGTTCCAAATCAGTTTCTTCTTAGTAACTTCTCCCTAGGGTGAAAGCAAATATGAAAGGCTATCCATTCCTGTCTTTCCGGACTACTTAGTTTTGTTTGCACAAGCAGTTCCAAGTAACTTAAGAGCTGAAGCAATGCTTGGATGGCCTGAATTGCAATGTTAGGGAGAACCCTCATCTGGCAGAAGGGCTAGTTATATATAGTTAGGTACTAGGGTAGATGTTGCTGTGGGTCATGTGCCAAGAGATAGCCACCTTGTATCTCTAGAAAGGTGAAGCCTGACAGGACTATGTCCTTTTCTCATCCTGTGCAATTTTTTCTAAGAGCCCCTGCAGTTTGGGGCTGGAGTGGAAAAGGGATTTCTGTGTGCAACACCAGCTCTGAGTGCTTTGGAGCCCCAAAAAGTATCACCAGAGTGAAGGGCTCTGCGGTTTGTGTAGCTATTCCAGGGTGGCATCAAGGCAGGGGCTGTCCCCATGTCTGGGCCTGCACGTGGACTTACCAGCACCTTTAGGTTGCCAGCTGTGGTGGTTATGGCCAGAGCTGGTCACTGGAAATTTGGGCAACAACGCAGTCACCCAGTACTTCTCCCCTGCTCAGCCTGGCTGATCCTTTCCCTTCAAACCACTGGGACCTGATAGGGCTGAAGCCTCGTTATCCGGGACGCAAAGGGGTGACTGACCAGGCAGAGGTGTTGAGCCGGGTGACCCCCCCTCAGTACTGCCTGGCAGCTGTAGCCATGCTGGTGGCTCTTCACAGCAGCACCATGCAGCACATTCACACCTTTTCTTTCCCTTGGATGGGCCAACACCATCACTTGGCTGTGTGTCTAGCTCGTAGCCCGCTGTTTGAAAATGTTGGTCTCCTTGGTATCTAGCAGCAGTTAAACATGTGACTGTTTGAAACTACAGTTCACAGCCTGCTGCTGCAGGCATCGCCTGCCCCCGCCATCCTAGCAGTTGAGCAAAGGACTTAAAATCTGCCAGGAAACAGGCGTCTGAGACACAAAGTCGCCTTCGCAGTTGGCATGTTTTCAGGACGATAAAAGCTTTCACGCCAATTTTTTTTTTTAGATAGCAGGGTGGGAAAAAATAGCTTCCAAGCTGTAAGGAGTAGTTGTGCCTGTGGGGAGGGCGGGGGCCCGACCCGGTAGCTCTAGACTTAGCAAGAAGTGAGTAAGCAGGGAATGCACTGCTAACTCAGGACTGGAAAAATTTGGGGCTGGTTTTTGCAGCTGGTTTCTTTCTTGGTGATTTTGCCTTCGGAGGCTGTTCACAGAACTGTGTCTCAAAGCAGAAGCCTGGGTATTCCATCCATCTGGTGGTACCAGCAGATATTTTCTGCTACACACAAAGCACCCAAAGCAGTGGGTGGAAGGGGATTCTCCTTTACTAGCAGCAGCTCATGGGTAGTGTCTTCGGTTCACAGGTTGTAAAGGGATATTTTTTTATAGCAGCTCTTGCAACTCCCATGTTTCTCCCCGGTACCAGTGATGGCCCATCGTGCTTTGGTTCTGCTGGAGCAGGAGTTGCATCAGGCCAGCGGCATGTCTCAGAAAAGCATGGTGAGTCACACAGACCTGGCCCCAACCCTTCGTCTAACCCAAGGAGTTCCTAGTGCAAGTACGTAGACTCCCTCCTCCTTCCTTCCGCTTTCTGGCTTGTCTGCTCTGGAAAGTTTTCCTTACAGACTTCGTGCAAGCGAGTCCCACCATCCCCTTCAGGTATGGAAAATATGACTTGTGCTGGGTAGAGAGTACTTCTGCTTACACTCTGTAAGCTGTGTTGGCCCCATGGGTTTCTTTTTTATCTAGAGCTAAGCATTTGTGATGGCTTTTGCCAGCATAACCCCTGCCAGCTCCTGTACCAAGGCACAAGCCAGAGCTGCAGCTACCAGTGGGATGGAGCTAGCTGCCTTCGAGGCTGCCGGGAAAGCTTGTGGTAGCTGGGGGCAGGCAGGTGAGCCCAGTGGAGCTCCCAGGTTTGTGAGAGTTTTGCACCGGGGAGTTTTGTTCTGAGGTTTTCCACTAAGCTGGGTGCCAAACTGGCACCAGCTGGCAGCCGCTTGCCATGCCAGCAAGTTGTCCAGTGGCCCATGACTGGGAGCCCATCCCTGGAAGTGCATCCCCTCCTGCTCCCCAGGTGTACTCAAACCTTCCTGGTAAATACAATCTGTAATGGACTGCAAAAAACAGCTAATACATGCTGCTTTGGTCAAACTGGCTTTGTCAGTAAATGCTCTGGGATGGTGCGTTGGGCTGGCAAAGAGAAATCGGGGGCAGTATCATCATTGCAGGGTATAGGCAGGACAGCATTTGTAGGTACTGGTAGTACCTTTTCTTGGATGACAGGAGGGTTGCTGTTGGCACCGCCTCCTTCGTATCAACAGCAGTTTGTGGAGGAGAGGAGTGTGAGCATGACAGATTAATTTGCTTTCTCCTGAGTCTTGCTGAGCCAGTGAAGAGATCCCAGGACTCTGGCAAGGGGATGCTGGCTGTGTGAGTAGTCTGCACTTGGATCCCTAAAGCCAACCGTCACCCTGCCTTTCATCCATACAGTGTAATCATCTGTTATGGGAGTGAAGCCCTGTCTTGGTGTGGCTGAGGAGAAACAGCTGGACGTCTGACAGGGATGCTGTTTTCCAGCCATGTAGAGCTACCGTCATCCTGTGGGTTCCCAAGCTTGATCCCAAGTTCTGACAATGTGTTGCGGCTGTGCCAGACCCAGGAAGAGCCTCTGACGTGCAGTGAGACCTTGGTCTGTGCCATGGGAAGCACATGCTGGCTGAGCCATCCATGAGAGAGCCCTGCCAGAGGCTCTTGGACAGTTTGTCCCAACTGCTGGCTGGGAGCAGTGGGGGTGGGAGGCTGCCATGGGCTCCCTGAGATGATTCCCAGGTTCTCCTCTCCACCAGCTAGCAGCAGTACACAGGTCGTGCCCTGGTCTGGTGCAACTCCAGCCCTCGGCTACGTTCCTCACCCAGTATGTGGTGTGTCAGTGGCAGGTGGTGAGAAGCAGAGGGAATACTGGGAGCATTGGGTCTCTGCTGCAGGATGGTTGCTCTTCTTTGCTCTCTGGCCAGGGCACACCTGGGGCTGGCTCTCTTCCCATGCATGTCTTCACCATAGCCGCTGGTCAGTCTGTCCCCAGGACCACGTCAAGCCTTGAACCTCTGCAGAGTCATTTGGGGCTGCATCTCTGGGTTTGCCATCTGGGGATGAGGAGGTGTCTCCCCCTCCCTAACCTTGTGCGTCACCAGGATGGGCTGTGAGCAAGGGCAGCCACTCTGTGAGCTGAGTCACACCCCAGCCCACAGGAGTATTTGTCTGGGACTCGGCTTGCTGTAACAGCCTGGCCACGACTCTCCTTGCTGCAGCCTGGGTCCTGGTCACCTCCCTGTGACCTGGAGCACCATCCGACTCCACCATGTACAGGTCAGCTTCCTGGGGAGCACAGTGAGTCATGGAAACGGAGATCCCAGGGCACAAGGAAGCCAGATTTTTTCCTCTGAATAGTAAGTAGCGCTGAACTTCCTTCCTCCATCCCTGCCCCTGCATGCTCTGCCAGGGGCAGCTTGCCAGGGAGATGGCTGTGGTGCTCAGCTTGGGGACTGCTCTGGACAACAGGCTCCCTCCAGGCACGAAGACAGTCCCTGGACAGTCCCACTGCAGGGAGCATGGCTGGTCCCGTGCTCATAGAGCTCCAGAGGGTTCAAGCTACAGTGACTCCTGCTCCTTCCAGCCCAGAAGGCACAGGAGCAGAACCAAACATGGCTGGAAGAGCAGAGACCCAGCGCTTGAGACCTTCTGCCACTCCTCCCTCTTGCATGCTCCAGCAAGTGCAGCAAGCCCTTTCCCTGCATGGGATTATTTCTCCCCACTGATGCTCTCTTCCCCAGCTGATCCTTACATTTCCCACACTTTACAAAGCTGCTTGCACACTCATACCTGTTTTTTTCCCCTTTACCTACAACACGGGTACATCTGAAACAAACTTAGGATGGGTTCCTGCAGATGTAGCAGGAGCAGCTACAGGGAACGTGAGGAAACACATCTGCATTTGAATTTGAGTTTCTTGATGATTTTGGAAGCAGATGAGACTGGCACGAGCAACGCCTGCTTTCATCTCCACGTTGCACAAGTGAGGGGCGAGGTAAATCACCTGATCAAGCCTTTACCCCTGAGCACAAAGCCATGTCTCCCTGCCCTGAAGCATGAATTTCACCATAGCCTTTTTGCAGCAGCCTCTGTCCATTGCTTTCACTGCCCTTGATGGCCATCCTGCCAGGACCTGTCATCCCCCTTGCTGTGTCCTGGCCTCTTCCAGAGTGCTCAGGGAGGTGCAGGATGGGTCAGATGCTCGGGGACTCCACCAGTGCTCTCCCTCAAGGAAGTCCTGCTCTTTACTTCTGACCTTTCACCAGTTACTAATCCCAGGAGGTCTCTACCTCTTATTCCATGGCAGCTCAGTTCCTTTAAGAGCTTTGGGGCATTCTTTAAGAGCTTAAGAGAATTGCCACATGCCATTTGGAAATCCCTGTAAAGCCTGGTTAATTGGATCACCCTTATCTCCACACTTACCAAGGGAGAACCATGCCCTGCAATGCTAACTCTTCCCAAAGTGATAATTATCTGGGTGGCTGATGATTCTGCTTTGAACCATGGCTTCCTTCAGTGTGAGGCATTAAACCTGGCTTTGTGTTTTCATTTTGATGAGCAATTTAATCCTGTTCAGCCATTTTCTCTGCAAAAGGTGGCATTGCCCCCCCAGGAGCTGCGGAGCTGCGATCCTGTGTGGAAGCAGCACCGTGGTGGGGTGTCACTTGGGGACCTGGTCTGGCAGGATGACAGCTTGGCCACAGGGCAGAGGCAGATGCCTGACCTGCAAATCCCAACTCCTCCAGTTTTTTGAGGCTGCTGGGATGTCTCCCCTGCCTCCGTGTGGCAGCGAAGGGAGGGCATGTGAACAGTGCTGGGCAGGCCACCAGTTCTGCTGCATATCAATTGTCAGGGCTGGGCTTCTCTCTGAGTGTGTGAAAAAGCATTGCGTCCATCCACAAGAAAAAAAAAACAAAACCAAAACCCCATGTGTTGAAATAGGTTACAGTTCTAAGCACAAATGTATGTAACGAAGTTAGACTTGTGGTAAAAAACCTAAATATTTGAGGGCGATAAGATATACAAATGGGAGAAAAATGCATTATATGCTAAAGGAAGTGTTTCCAAAAACAGGCAAAAATAAATGGTTGCCTTCAGTTCCCTGAGGCCGGTCCCCTCCTGGCACCCGAGCAGCCGGAGTCACAGCATGAGGCTCTGTGGTTTCTCTCCACCCGGTTCAGACGTCTCACTGGGTGCAGGAGCTCCAGCAACCCAAACTGGGACCGGCATCCAGAGCGACATCGCTGATGGAGCTTTACCGGCTGAACAGAGGGGCAAGGATTTTTGTGGCTGCTTTTTTCCTTAACCAAGTCAATTGTTTCCTTATGAAGAAGCTGTTAAATAGTGCAAACAAAACACAGAGCCTTGCTAGGAGCGTTGTTAAGATTTAGACGTTTGCATCTGAATGCTCTGGGATTTTCCAGATCACTTGGTTTCAAGTAAGATGCATAAAATATAATCTAAGGGTTTCTCTCTGCTTTAATGATCAGTGTTTTGTGCCAGACGGGGTGTGTTGGTGACCCTGTTTGAACTCGGCATGATTTGTACATGAACTGCTCCCATTACCATACAGGTCTGCCTGTATCTGCTCGGTGTGGCACATCATCCCTGTGTGTGTGGGGAGCCACAGTTGTGCCCGATGGTACCAAAGGGGGTGCTGTGCTGCCCCAGGGTGATGAGGGTGGGTGGCTACAGCAGTGGGATCCGGATCCTGTGCTCAGTGTTCATAAAGTGAGGATTTCTGTGGTTTAATCTACTACAGATTCTCTGCAATTGAGTGAGCCATGGTTCGTGAGAGAGGGAGCAAGATGTCAGCATGGCTGGTGGGAACCAGAGCCGCATGGTGGGGTCTCTGGTGGAATTGAGGCTGCCGTAGTGGGTTTGCTGCCTGGCGTCGTGAGCTGGCAGGTCTGCTTGATGGGCACCTGGGATGCAGTTTGCCATGGATATGCTGACAGCACAAAAAGTGGCGTGTGGCATCTCGTTCCCTTGATGCTCCCAGGGCAGTTGCCTTGGTTTCAGTGGCACATGTAGGAGAGGAAGCTGAGACAAAGAAATATCCCATGCAGGAAGCTGCTGGGAAGGGAACAAATGTCAGGGCCTGGGTAGGTGAAGGCAGATGATGCCAGGATATCCTCCCAGGGGAAGGAGATGGAGGAAGAGATAACTGCCCTGGTGCATGCACCCCTTTGTCCCACACTCAGTCAGCCAGCCTGGGAGGATGGACAGCCAGCCAGCAGAAGGGGACATAAGGACAGGCTGTTCTTGCAGCTGAAAACTTGATCTGTACCTAAACATGTGTTTTGTCCAGCTTTAGCAGGCACTGTTTGAGGTATTGAGGGACAGAAGCCAACATGCGCAAGGGGGGAGGCAAGAAGGAGAGCTGCTTCTCTGGGGGATGCTGCTGCTCCCAGCCCTCTGCTCTCCACAGACTCTCTGCCGACTGGGCAGGGAGGATGGGGCTGCTCAAAGTCCCACACAGGGAGAGGGCTGCAGAGGGGGTCAATGCCTCCCACAGCTTGCAAGTTTCTGCAGGCCCTGCTGCTGTTGATCGGTTTATGAGTGCATCAGCGGCGCCATGGCCTGGATGCGCGGCCAGCGGCTCCTTGCTGGAACTGGTGTTGGTGCACCAGGCCAACGGGATGTGACTCTGTTTACAGCTATTTTGGATATGTTTAATCTGAGTGTGCTTACAGCTGTCCTGGATATGCTTAATCACTGCTCACCAATGCGAAGGTTAATCTAAACACCTTCCACTTCACTCGGTAAAACAACTGCCGGCTGTCTCATGAACACATTTGCTGGTGGTTTGGGAGCAGGGAAGAGCACTTAACTCTTACAAAGCTGTTGATGTTCCTCCACCTGCCTTTTGGTCCTCTGTGTGAAGGCAGAGCTTGTGCTGCCTTAGGGGTCCCCTGCCTGCAATGCCTGACCTTGGTGGTGGGCTCCAAGTGAACACTCGGGGTGCTTTGCACTGCTCGGTGTGCATCGCAGACTGCTTCAGCCAAGCAGGGGATGCTGCAGGGACCTCAGGCGAGCCTTGGATGCTGTTGCTGAGGGTGACCAGCCTAATAGAAGTGGCAAACCAGTTCAAGCAATGCTTTTTCACACATTTTTCCAACCTCCCACAGCCTGTGCCTTGGGATTTTTGAGCCAGAGACGTTGTTCTTGTACATAATAACCCTTGGTGGATCTTGCTTCCAATTTTTCCTCTTCCTAATTCCCAGCGTTAACTTTGCTTCTTTTATTTTTATGACCTCTCCTTGGCACAGGTCCACAAAAGGTCAGCTCGGTCTGTCACAGTGCCAAGGGCTCGCAGCTGAGCAGTACCAGCCAGCCCAGGGCTGCAGGACTGGGTTCTCCCAGTGCATCACTCTGCGACTGCCCACACTGTGTTTCATCTGCCTCTGTTTTTTGGGCCCCTTCAGTCAGTCTTGGAAAATCTTTCTGCAGTTCTTTGCAGTCAGCCTTGTCTTTGCTTCCTTGGTGTATCAGCAACAAACCATGCCATTTTGCTGCGCTCTCCTTCTCCAGATCATTTATGACTGTGCTGAAGAATGCAGTTGCCGTCACAGATCCCTGTGGGGCTCCTCAATGACAACTGCCTGTTGCTCATACCCTCCATTCCCTATCTCTGTAACCAGTGGTTTACCCCTGCAAAGACCTTCCCCCTTATCCTGCTGCACCTTGGCATCCCTAGACCTGCTGGTGGGTAATCCTGCTGAATGCCTGTAGGCATCCAAGCAGCCACCCTCAGTTGATGTCCCTCGCCCGTGCATACAGAATTCCAGTAGCTATGTCCCCTGGCTTCCTGTGGGTCATGTTCCATGCATCTGGCAGTTTCTGCTCTTCAGGGTGGTTTATGTAGATCTTCCTGGTGCAGGCATTGGGCTTGGACGAGGACTTCCCTAGGTCCTCATGATTTAAAAATTGGCCTTGCACTGGTCACTGAGCAAATTGGTTCATGACTTGCTTTCGCAGTTGGACACTGCTGAGACTGCGCCCAAGGGAGTACTGCACTTTGGCTTCTGGTCCTGCCTGCCCACCGTGACCCACGGGGGACACTTTGTCATGGGTGGCATGGAGCTCCATGCCTGCAGCTGCTCAGCCCAGGGGTGTGAGCTTGGGCAGAGGGTGAGGGTGAGCCGGAGCCAGCCCTTCCTCTGCCCTGGCCCCAGGAGGAGTCCCTGCCAGTGGGGCAAGGAGATGGGAGTGTTGCTGGTCATGTGAAGTTGCATTGACCCGACATCACCCTTCCTCCAACCCCCAAGGATGGAGATCCCCTTCTCTGGGACCTGTCCCCAAGCCAGTGAGGGAGCCCGTTGGTCTTGGGGCTGTCCTGCTGCCAGCTCTCCCCTTGGATGACAGCAGGCAGGGCACTCCACTTGGACTAGCAGCCAGCACCTAATTTGGGTGCTCGTGGGCGTGAGCTGGTGTGGCATTACCATCCTGCCTGCAGACCCAGTGAAGGGCATCATGTAAGCACAGGTACATGCCTCGGCATCGTTACAGGATGCACAAGGTGGTTACTGCAAGTGGAGCTGCCAAACTGTGTTGAATCATGCACTGGCCTCAGAAATTCATGTCACAGACCATCTACAAAGCAGCTGTATCATGTACTGGCATCTGCACATGCATAAAATCTATTACATATAAACAAGGCGGTAGGAATACAGGCATATGCATGTTACAAAGTAGGAGCCGGGTCTTGGCAACCAATGCCAATTATACAACAAACAATTTGATATCTTAGCTGCATGGAAACATCAGCAAGTGAGCCTGGGCAGTGGGGTGAGTGTGCTGAATAATTGAGGCAGTGATGATTTTTATGAGAGAGTTAAATTACGGGCTCTGTAGTGATCTCTGCTCAGAAATACAGGACTAATGCCTGCGAGCTTGCCCAGCATGGGGTGAAGGTCAGCACCACAGTGGGGAAGGGTCTGGGAGCATGGCAGGCTCCACATAGGTGGATGGACAGGCAAGTAGGTGGGTGCTTTGTCTGTGGGGTGCCCAGAGTCCCAGGCAGGAGAGGTGGGACATGGTGGGGGTGCAGGGAGCTGGGTGCCGTGCCCAGGGAGCTCTGGTGGGGAGCTGCAGACCACAGCATTTCCCCCAGCCCTGTCTCCTTTCTAAGAAGGATTGCTATCAGCAAGCAGCTAAATCTTGGAGGAGGCAACTGTGCTTCCCAGGTGTCCTCTGGCATGCCGCCACTGCCCTGGTGAAGATGCTGTTGTCCTTCTGTAGGACAGCCAGCTTGCCACCCTCTGCAAGGTCTGTGTTAAACGTCCCCCCTCCTTTTTGCAGCATTGCTTTGGAAGCAGGTTCCCCAGGCTCGGCTGCTGCTCTGCTGAAGATCATATGGCAACAGTGGAGGAAACTTCAAGCTTGGACCTGCTGCTAGGGCATTCCAGGGAAGCAGTTTCTGTTGGGTTGTTGGCATGGGATGATGGAGGCGATGGGTCCAGCAGTGCATCCACCACATCCCTCAGGTGAAGGCAAGGACTCTAAAAGCAAGTCTGGATGAACTAGCACACCGGGTGCAAGGTGTAGCTCCAGCATGGTGGGTGCGGGATGGAAACTGCAATGCAAGAGCTATGCACCAGAATAGCTGTATTCAGCACCTGCCCTGAAGGCTGTCGGGATGCTAAAACATGCGTCCTTCACCTTGGACGCCACTCTCTAGATCAGCTCGTGGGCAAGCTGCCTGCAGAAGATGCCAGTGTGACACAGAGGGCACATGCAGACAGAACCTTTAAAAAAGTAGCAGGAGGTTTCAGCTGGTGGTCAGACATGGCAGCAAGGCAAGATTTCAAGACAAAATTCCCTGAAATCACAGGCAACACTTCTGAGAAGAGTGGGTCATTTCTGAAATCTGTGGCTCCGGCAAGCCCACAGTCATCTCAGCTCTTGAAACCCTACATCCCGCAGGGACCTCCAATGCTGCACGAGTCTTCCTGGAGGCAAATTAGCCACGGCTGAGGAATGCTGGGGGAGCATCAGCCCATGCAGAAGCCTTGTGCCAGGCACGGCCCCACTCCTACCGGTGCTAATTGAGCCCCGAGACATGTCACGGGGTGTGAGGACCCCAAGGAACAAGGCTAGCTTGCAAATCAAGCTGCCCCAGGGTGTAAAATCATTTCAGAACTCAGAAACTGTAAAGCTGCTTTTGGCTTGTGGCATTCGAAATGTGCTGTGCTCAGTTTTACAAGCAACAGCCTAGTATTTTCAATTTCCCAGGACTTTGATGAAAAAGCCATTGTTAAAAAGCCATTCATTTATTAAAGTAAGTTTATGGAAAACAAACCAAGCAAAAGAAACCCCCTAAACCTCACCCCAAACAAGAACTGGTTGAAAATTAGGGAGAAAAAGAACAAATGATTTGGAAAGATGTGATGTTTCATAAGCACCAGCAACTGTTACAGTGGCACAGCTCAGCAAGGCCGGCATTATTTGGGGAGGGAGCCCTTATCGTCCAACAGTGGCAGGGAACCAAGCTGATCTGTGTTGGAGTCAGGCAGCCATGGAGCGGGATGAGGAGTCTGGGGACATGGTGTGCCTCCCACCCCACCCTCACCCCTATGCCATTTGCCCAACATGAGCCCTCGTGGCGGCCCCGGCGGTGACTTTCCTCTCTCCAAAACAAGGCCAGGGTTAGCAAAGACCCCTTCCTTGTCCCTTAGACTCCAAAGGGGCCAAAGGGGATGTCCCCAAGTGCGTTTCTGGCTGTCCTGCGGGGTACATCCAGATGTCCTTGGGGGAACAGCTGCCCCTGGGGCCAGCACCTCCCCAACCTCTTCCAGCCCAGTGGTGGGAGTGCTCGCTCTGCTGAGTGCTGTCATCTTCATCATCGTCAGTGGTACCACTCAAGGTAATTAATTCTCAGCCTTGTCCCCCTGCTCCTGCCCTGCTAGTGGTTTCACCAACATCCTGGCAGGTCACAACTGCTTTGTCTCATGACACAGAGGTGGAATTGAGGAACATGGTTTTGTTCTTGCTGGCTTTGCTGATGATCCTAAGAGGGGGAGGGGGAAAGAAGCTAGTGTTAAATTCCTTGAGCCGAAAATAAAATACAATAAGGAAACACGGACAGGCGTTCCCGGAGGCGAAGGCTTCAGCAGCCAAGAGCTGCCTGCCTGTGGGTGCTGCTGCTCCCAAGCAGGGCAGAGGTGGAGGATTGTCTCTGTGAGGGAGGAAGTATTAAAATAGATTGTTGTTTCCAGCACAGGCTTTTGTGCCAGTCTTCTTCACCCTCCCTGTGAATGTGTGTACGGATCCTCACTTCACCAGGAACAGAGAGAGGGAAGAAACCATGTGTGAGCAGAGCAGCTGCTTGGTGCTATACCCAGAACCAACTTGGTCATTGAAGGGAGTGCAATGCAACACGGTAATATGGGTACCACCACGCAAGCACTCTAGAGAAATGGGTGAGAAGACACACCAAGTTCTTAGTACAAGGTTTGAATAATACTGAGATGGTTGATGCAGCAACATGAACCTTTTTTGTCTGACTGACTTCTACAGGAGGCTCCTGTGATCGCTGGGCACAGTTCACCATGGGATAGGACCAGCTTCCCATGGGGGAAGGCAGATGGGAGATGCCAGAGGCTTTTACCACCGGAGGTTCTTCCCACCAGAGGTTCTTCCCACCAGCATGTCTGTGAGTCAAAGCCTTAGAAAAACATGTGTTTTTCTTTAAATATCCTATCTTTAAATGTCCCTTCCTTTTGGATCTTAATTACTTTAATGAACAGTTTCTTTATCTGGTGGCCAGCAAGCTGGGTGTCACCCGTGGGTCTGCGGGCAGCCATAGGAGGATGCACATCAGGAGTGGTCTTCCAGGAGGGGTCCTGCGGGAAAAGTCCCACCTCGCTTCACAGCACTTTGGTTTTAGCGTTGGCTGTTGCAGTTCTGGATATTCCTTTCCTCCATGCAAAGGTCAGTGGTTCCTGGGTTCTGCTTGTGTCTTGGTGCCAACAGCAGCCGGGGACTTTGAGCTCTGTCCACGGTCAAACATTTTGTTGGGTGGGGAAACCCGGCTCTGCTTTGGCAGGGAGGCTGGCTGGGGGAAGTGCTCCAGCTCCCCTTGGTACCTCTGATACTTTCTGTATCTTTGCTCTGCTTTGACCCACTGCAGAAACTCCTGGGGCTGGTGCACCCCTTGGCCAAGTGTCCCATTGCTTCCCTGGGGGAAGCTTCTTCTGAAGATGTTTCCAGCATATCTTCTGCATTTCACTGACTTTAAGCTTAACACCTTGCTCTTCTCACCAGAAATACCTGAGTGCAGAACGGCCATTACCTTTTTACCATGAAGAGGACAGCTTTATTGCCTGGACATCCTAGAAGTGTGCCAGGATGTGAGTTGCAGGGCCAGCATGAATCTGCCAGCTTGCCCTTCGCTTCTGGGCAGCTTCTGGGCATGGAGGTGATGCTTTTTTGGATGGGTCTGCCCCTGCCCTGAGATTTCCCATCACGAGCAGCTGGGACTTGGGGTGTCCATTGTCCCCCCTCTATGTGTGATGGATGATTGCTCCATCACTTGGCTCTGGAAACTGTGCTCCAAGCAAAAAAGCTGCAGTGTATAATGTTTAACATTGGCTTCTTAGACAGAAAAATATTACCTGAGGGTAAACTAAATAAGGTGATGACTTATTTAATAACTTTTTGTGTCCATTTGGTAACCTCAAAGGGACAGAAAGCTGGGAAAGTAAGATTTCTGCTTGACCAGTCGATGTCTGTGGTCAGCTGTGGCCGGGAATGAGATTTTGGGACATGATGAAGTGCTCTGAAGGACAGAGGAGGGCAGTGATACTGGGCTGCAAGCCTGAAAAACCATGAAAGCTGGGAAGAGTGAGGCCAGCGCTGTATCCTGCTGTGTCCCACTGCATCCCACAGGCTGAGTTTGGTTTGAGACCTGCAGATGTCAAGAGCAAAACACAAGTCACTGCTCAAAAACCTGCTCCCCAAGCAACTGCATGCTTTTGCTCCAAGCCTGCTGTCACAGACCATGTGAGAACCAGGTTTTAAAGTAATTATTTAAACCTTTTTGGATCCCCTGTTCTAGAGATGTTGAAGCCATAATTTACATAATGAGCCATGAGATACACATGGTATAAGCACTGATGAACTTTGCTGCTGGTGTTTCAGTGGAGATCACCCGCTGTTTGCTGGAAAACACTGTTTGGCCTTCTCGGCATGGTGGGATGCACTTGAACACAAGACATCGCATCTGAGATGATTTTAGAAATGCAGAGGCATCTGGGTGTCCTCAACCACAGGTGCTGCCACAAGCTAGGCATCACATGCATGTTATATAGGGTCCCTGTAGGAGTCCCTTAATACTGCAAAGTCCTTTTCCGCATGATAAGTCACTTTAATGACTTAAACTATATCTTGGGTTCTGCTTTTCTTAAAGTATTTCTTGTAGGCATCTCACTCGCAGCTGTCTCTGTGCACTCAGTGGAAGTCTGTTTTATCCCTGTAGGCTGCCCAGGCCATGCAGGGGGTGCTGGGTGGCCTCTGCCCAGCCGAGGAGTTGTCCACCAGCACTGACCCCTGTGGAGGCTGGTCCCAGCACCCATCGCACTGCACAGGGTGAAGCTGGCACCCAGCCCAGCACACCCCGTGGAGCCAGCCGGGCCACCCCGCTGTCACCTGCCCACTGAGGCCTGGCACAGTGCTTGGCCAGGGAGCAGCGGGCCTGGCTTAGCCCTGCTGGCCTGGCCCAGGGCTGCCCGCCGGCTGGGGACAGGTGGGGTGTGGGTTGTGCCAGTGAAGGCAGCAGTGTGCTGGGGGACAGGCAGAGGCACACTGGGCTACAGCGGGCACAGCCCTGCCCCAGGCCTAGGCCTAGGCCCAGGTTTAAGCTTAGACCCTGGCCCTGCCCCACCTCCTGCCCCTGCCCCTGCCCCTGCCCCTGCCC